>CM065641.1:0-146744 GCA_033220585.1 Dipteronia sinensis
AGAGAAGAAGAAGAAGAAGGAGAAGATGAAGAGAAGCAGATCAGAGAAGATGAAGAAGATGAGATGACGAATGACGAAGGGAAGATATGAAGAAGATGAGATGAATAGAAGAAGAGATGACGAAGATAAGATGAGATGAAGAAAGAGATGATGAAGACGGTCTGGAAAAGAGGAAAAGAAGAAAAAAAGTGGTAAAAAAAATTTCAAAAAAAATATATATGAAAAACAAAAACAAGTATTTTGTGTTTTTAAATATTTGACTGTTAATATTGGTTTTTTTTTTATTTTGTTTTTTGTTTTTTGAAAATAAAATGAAAAACGGTTAACAAACGCGAATTCAAAATCGTTTTTGTTTTTAAAAACGAAAACAGACTGAAAAACAGCTGCTTGACGGTCCCTTTATACACTGTAAATGAAAAAAACAGAAAGACAAGTGGCCTGGGAATTAATTCCCTATGGTGGGTTCACGAATTACAATAACAAAAATATAAACTGATAATTGTTAATTGCATTGGTGCCCCAAATGCATTAGTGGCCCACTTCCAAAGTGGCCCAGTGAGGCAACAATCCAAACAAGCCCAAGAGGGTTACCAAAACGCATCGTTTTTTGCCACTGCTGAGTGCTGACTGTATTTGTTTGTTTGCTGTCCGAGAAAGCCCCAAATCTTCAATTCAGAAATCCCTACATTCTTTCTAGAGTTCACCTTGAACCTATCAAACTTTTCCCAGAAACTTCTACAATCCAAATCAATTTTTTCCACGTCCTTATTCATCACTCTTGACAAAGGTCTTTTCTTTTTCCTCTTTATTATTAAAATTATTATTATTATTATCTAAATCTTCATTTTCATTCTTTATCTTTAAGCTTTAATTACTTAAAAACATCTCCGCGCTTGTATGAGAATTGAGAAGAGACTCCTGGGTGGTTTGCCTCAATTTATGCAATTTTGTATTCCTTCTGTTTTTGTTTGTTGTCATTGCGGCAACGTATGCTAACTGTTTGATGAAATACCTGTCAACCCTGATGTGCAAATTTGTGCTTTGATTTTATTGATGTGTTTTCTTAACATTAAGGCTGTCAAAACATCTCTGGCAAACAAAATTCTTATTGAATGTGATATCTGCCACGTTATCTGACCACCAGTAGCAAATTTAAGAAATTCAAAATTTACTTTATGAACTAAAAGCTTTTGGTTATCAGCTGTTAAAGTTGCTGGTATGAGTATTTAAATTTGCGGATTTTGTGTTTTAGTTAATATGTAAAGTTTCAAATTCACTAAGAAGACAATATTATTCCAACACAAAACCCCCCCCCACCCCCCCAAATTAGTCTCTGCACCAGATGATTTATATGTTCATATATGATATTCCAATCAACCCAGTTCTAGAATTCAAGATGATTGATGCATTTATTTGATCGTGCAAGTTGTTGTTAATCTGATAGAAATTAAGTAAATTTACAAGAGTTGTTTTTCATTGACTATTTGCTATTCCCTTAGATTTGCAAGACTAATTAAACTGAAACTTTTACACAAAGTCTTTTTAATGATTTCAACTTTTTTAGTTATACATGGCCTTTGATGCTTTGGAACTCAAGCTGATTTTTGAGACTCTATAACTTTCTATTGCACTTGAGGAAATGCATACATATGTGATATCTAGTTACTAATCATGTGCTTTGGTTTTGGTATACTAGATAACAGAGAGAGACTTCATTCGCTATATCCCGCAGACAACCTCTTGATCTACACACTTATCAATGAAAGAAGAAGAAGTAAACCGTTGTCAGATTCAAGAATGGTATCCCAAATTTAAATCTGTTTCCATTAGAACACTGATCCATGAACTTCCAGAGTCTTTTGTTGAGTACCTTCTTGATGATTCTGGGCCCTTCCTCCTTCCTGTTTCTGTCTCAAATGAAGATGCCCTACCAAATCGAGTCCACAATCCTTACGAGGAAGAAGATTATCAGGTGTCAGAAGGATCTGGAGATGAAGCAGAACCTTCATCTCCTCCTTCTTTCCCAGAACTAGAACTAAAGATTAAGGAATCTATTGAATCCCTTGGAGGTGCAGTTTTCCCTAAGTTGAACTGGAGCGCACCAAAAGACTCCGCATGGATTAGCACATCTGGGACCCTTCGATGCACTTCTTTCAGTGAGATTGCACTCTTACTACGATCATCTGATTCCTTGATCCATGATTTATGTCATGCATATGATTCATGCGGCGATAAAACCTTGTCAAGACCACAAAGTTTCTTCCTTGCCCTTCGCAAGTGGTATCCGTCTTTACGACCAGAGATGGAATTTCGTTGTTTTGTACGTGGCCAGGGCCTAGTTGGAATATCTCAGCGTGAGGTGACAACATTTTATCCTGCACTACTTGAGAAGAAAAATGATCTTGAAGTGTTGATACAAGAATTTATGACAATAATGTGAGACACAACTTCGAATCAGAAAACTACACATTTGATGTTTTGTTACAAATGATGAACGGTTAAGATTTTGGATTTTAATCCCTGGGGTGCATTTACACTGCCACTGCTTTTAACTGGAGGAATTAGAACATAATGAAGAAGCTAATGGGATGGAATTTAGAATTGTGGAGAGCCAGTGTGCTGTGAGACCGGGTTTGAAGACAGCTGTGCCATATGACTACTTGGATACCAGCCAAGGGAGTGGTTGGGACCAATTTCTTAGAAATGCTGATGAAGAGCTGCAGCAACAGATTCGATCACCTGAAGCCGGTGGTTGAAGATATGATCTTATTGAGTTTTGAGGTTATAAATGCAGTTAGTTTTAGTCCTTTTTGTTTTATGTATTCCCTATAATTGGAAAACTCAACATGTGCATTATATTTCTACTTTTGGAACAATTTGCATCTGCAGAAGATTTTATCTGATGAAGCAACCTGTTATTGCTAAGTTTTTGGTAGTTTTTCTTTGTGATTGGTCGATTTGGCCTTACACTAATTTATAGTGACTGATATTTTACTCAAGAAACTCGGACTCCAGCTTTACTTGAGATGCTAACATTAGTAACAGTATTCCAATTCTGTGGTGAGTAGTAAAATGGTACATAATAAATTAGGGTTTGCACTATAGCTGTCTGCGCCTGTATCAAGCTGCTAAAGATGGCGTTCTTTAGTTGTTGAGGCTTCAAAGTGCGATAATGTTGTTTATCTTTTTTCATTTCTGTGACCTTAGAGAGATTGAACATGGATACCGAAGAAAACAAAGGCACGGAAAACAGCCTCTTACATATTGCCATAGCTATATCCACAGATTAACTTCTTGTGGGTTTCCTATATCTGATTCCTTGAAGCTTTTCTAATACTAGAACAAATGTTGGTTGATACCTTTTAAGTTATATCCGGCAAAGAAAAAATGTGGTTTCTCAAAGGCATGTCAGCTTGAGTCTGCCTTCTTAGTTCTCACATCTACCTATTATATCAAATACGTATTGTAGAGAATGATATAAAATGGAAACCCACAGATTCGACTTTTTTACAACTTTTGGATGTTTGAAGCCTTAGTTCACAAATATTCATTAGAAAAATAAAAACAATTTATATCCAATCTGCACATGACTACACCGTTTATCGCTATATTTAATACACAAGAGAGCCTCTTATGAAAAGTTTTTATAGTAAAACACAACCCAGACATGTTAATTATATTATTTTCACTTGCATCTTGCCCACTAAATGAAAATTAAAGAGATGACGATTCTCAATAAGACAAGTTTGAAGAAGCATACAATGATACAAGTCCATGATACTTGGGAACATGCTTTTCTATGAACGATAAATGAAGTGCATTTCACTTTAACAGAAACGAATCAAATGGGGGATTAATCATCCAGAACTTACACAATCTCTGACAGCCACTAGAGATTTAAGAATGTATTTTGAAGATTAGATGGAGACCAAATGGAGCGATTCCCCTACGGACTCCAAAATATAAGATATGTCAATTATGTGAAGATGTTACAGGGAAGAGGCAAAAAGGGGATGAAAAAAATCGACACAAAAAACAAAAAACTTCAACTTGGATACAACATCAATGCAACCTAGTAAGTTCTTCAACTCTCTTACAAAGCTCCTCAACTGAAACGCCCATTGCCTTGGAAATCTCATCCATCCGAATCCGGTTGAGGTCAAGAAACGACTCGATTAGATCACCATCCAGGAAATTTTTGGCATCTACGGTTTTCTTCTCATTGTTAAATGACCTCCATTGCTCATGATTCAATCCTCCAACACCCTTTATCACCTTTCTTAGGTTTGTCTGGAGTTTCTCTAAGAAGACGTATTGTTCATGAGGTAGTGAAGCAATAACACCTATAACACCATAACAGTTCCGAAAATCACAGTTGGAATCTGGCCCACATCAGAATCTGGCAAGCGCATTACAAGGGAACCGGTGCGGAATCTATTTACAAATTCTCCAAGATGGTATTCACCAACCAGCCTCTAGACGACCTCGTTCCTCATCAGTAGCACCTTCACTATTCTTTCTAACTGTGAAGAGATTAAGTTGTTTTCAGCACCAAGGTAGATGTCATCATCAAGAATTTCAACAGCTGACATCCAATTTGCATTGTAGTCTCGGGCTCGCTCTTCGATAGCACCTTCCTCGTGCTGAAAATAAGTATGAAACTAATTAATTAACCATATTAGAAATAACAAAAGTTCTTTCAACTGTCAAGCGCAACTGTAAAAGCATGTCTAATGTTTGAATTCAGACATTTGATGGCCATGGAATATCTTTTACACAATATCCAGGAAATTTCCGTAAATACCCGCATAAATACCCGCAATATTAACATAAAATGTCATCGGTTAGAATTTATTCAAAAATAAAAATTAAAGAATGAAAGACAAAGCTATAAACTATAATAGCTATTCATACAAAAAAAATGCAAGAATACTTTAAAATTTTTACAGCAGAGAATGAAGTTTTGATAAAAGATTTTCAATTTATATGGCTTGTATGTCAATTATATTCATATTACGGTATAGTTGCTAGATATAATATGTTTTTGAACAAAACAAATGTGTTTTTTTTTTTGTTAAATTGTTGATTATTTAACTTTTTTTTTAAAAGTTTCATTAAAATTTACATGTTTGTTACCAAATTTCCGTTTTTCCATAAATTTACGTTAATTTCCATCGATATCAATATTTCCGTCAATATTTCCATCAAATTGTATCGATATTTCATCCTTGGTTACTAAAAATTATTTGAGAGGGATTGACTTACCTTGTAGATTAACAAGGAAAATGATTTCATCAGATCACCAACACAATGAAATCTCCACGAGTTTGTACAAAGAGGGCAAGTATGTGACCATGATGTCCACATTCAGATTGCAACTCACGGGTACCATCATCCCGAAGCATCCACTTGTACAACTGGATTTTTTGATTGATAGCAGCAAGCAGTTTTCCATTAAAGGCGTTCAAAGAGTAAACAGCCCCCTTAGTTTCCTTCTCTACAATTAGCTGTAACTTTCCATCTTCAACTATGAAAACCAATATCCTGCCCTGCAATTGTTGATTAGACACACGAAAAACCAAATGAGAAACTGGCCATTTGTTACGGCATCGGTACTAAATCAGAAAATAAAGGTAATTGTATTTGATGCTATCTTACCTTGGTTGGCTCATTTTCTTCGGGTAGAACATACGCAGTCCCAACACAGTAATAACATTGGTATCATCAGAGAAGGAGCAGCTAAGTATTGAGCATCCATACTCAAATGTGTCAAGAGGATAAGTTGATATAAAATCAAATGTTTGGTCGTCTAACAAGCGAATGAAGTGCATTTCAGATTCCTCTGCATTTGATTGGTTTTTCAAACTGCAGATAGCAAAAGTCCGGGACTGTTCTTGATGGCAGATACGGCGTGCATGCTCCCCAAGTGGTATAGAGCGAATGTGAAGCTTCTGGATATCATCAATTGTGCCTATCGTAAGCTCACCTTCTTTTGCAATGGCAAGACTGTTGTTCAGAAACCACTAATTAATGCTTCTGGAATTAACATTTAAGAGAAATATAACAACCAGATAGCATAAAAACAATTGACAAGAATGTGTTTGTCATCCCTAGTTTGAGGCATGTTACAAATACCAGCCTTTTCTATTTAAATACAGATCATACAAGTCCTTTTAGTCTGAAACTTATACCCCTTTGGCAGTATGGTGCTGAAAGTAATGGTGTCAAACCTAATTAGGAAAGAGCAACCTCAGCAAATTAATTAGTTTGTGCCTTACAGATATACTCTTGACCTGCTTGCTTTTTCATATTGTGTGGCAATATAAACAAATTTATCACGGAAATTTTAACCTTGTAAAAGATTTTAGTATTTTTAAATCTTCAAATAAATCATAATTTAGTAGAGAATAAGAGAAAAAGATTCATTGCCAAGTATGGCACCAATTTACAACAACCAATTAAAAAATAAACTTCTCACGAATCCATCACAAAAACATGGTATGCTAAAAGCCTAAAACATAACAAATACTTTGATGTTTTGTCTAGTCAACAACCAAAAGATAGGGAAAAAGTCAACAAAAAAAAAAATTCTTCAAGCAGACTTAAATATTTCCATGCATCTAAATACATGGATTATAAGCATCTAAATCCATGGATTATAAGATACCACTTTCATCTATATCTTCACATGGGAACTTCCTAAAAAAGAATTTATATCTACATTTTTGTACCAGCCCAATTAGCCCATCCTTAAAAAATTATAGAAATGTGATAGCAACATCCCAGTAATAATTACTCAATTTGTATATATGAGAAAGTTACATCAAGTCATCAACACACTCCAATTGCGTCATACAAAACAAATATCCATATCAAAAGCATTTACAACGATTTACTTACATTCACAGCTACTAAATGGAGGATGGAGGGAGTTGTACCTGTCTGGAAAAGCAGCAGAGTTGAAAGGGCACATATGACTAACTTCTTTCAGATTTACATTACTGTAAAGTAGCTTTTTGTTACTGCTATAAATCACAGTTGGCCTGTCTGATGCAGCAAACACGTGTGTAGTATTCTTGGAAGAGAAAGTACGAAGTGTTATTGGCTGGGTCCCAAGAGACACCTTTTTCCTATCCGTCAACTCACCGGTACTCATGTTCAACAAGAAGTTTAAAAGATGACCATCTCCAAGTGCACATAACAAATAAGATATCTGAAAAGGAATCAGCAAGAGACTTATTTATAAAATTGAAAACAAGTGGACAATGGAGACAAAACAGAAGTAGAATTAAGATGAAAGTAGCAGACAAATTTGCTCTAAATGCACCACCAATGCTAAAATCACTACTTAATTATAGGCATTAAAAAAAACGTGGACAATGGTGACAGGACAGAAGTAGAGTTACGATGAAAGCAGTAGACAAATTTGCTCTAAATGCACCACCGATGCTAAAATCACTAATTTTATCCTCAAACGAATGCCACAATAGTGGTAATCATATTTTAGGTAATATAGTCCAAACCATTCATTATAATATGATACATAGATACATGGAAATCATTCTTCACAGATGCTTGGCAATCATGTATCATGTTATGGTGATAAGACCTAATCATAAGTTATTTTGGGAAAAATAAATGAAGAAAGCACAAAGACAAGCATACCCCTTCAAAGGCACATAGAAGAACAGAACGAGGTATGATTTCTCCTCCCAGACTCTCCTTAGTTATGAGGTTCAGGTCAGGCAGAGAAAATATCCTGACACTTATATCTGTCCACATTCCAACAGCAGCTAGCTGACTAGAGATAGGGTTATCACCAATGGGATTAATGTCAAGGCATGAGATCTCATACTCCAGCTGTTCATGTTTTACTTCTGTCAATGTTCCGTCACCAATTTCTAAATAAACCAAATGCCCACCTCCAGTTGCCAGTAAAACCTGTCATAGAAACAGCGAAAAAGTTACATTGATTAACAAAACAACTTGAACATCTGGATGTCAAATGCTGAAAAAATATCCAAATTGCATCAATGCAGATCATATGTTTTTTAAGTGATAAAATGTTAATTTCAAAGCTTGCCAAGCTACATGATCTTAGTAACTAAGAGGAAAACTGAAATTACAACAATCCAAAAGAGTTGCAGGAATTGCAAAATCTCCGTGGTGGTATAAATCATAAGCCTAAAAATAATACTAGTACAAACTTCAACATACAAAAATGCAGAGCAGAAAAAGAACTAACTAGCATGAGTTTCTCTCCATGAATATCTTAAACCATGACAATGATCTTACATGTAGCAAACATAAATTTTCATTTAACAATTAAAGGACTAGCCTAGAAAGCCATCTGTTTTTTAAGGCAGGGATATGCAACTTTGCTTTGATATTAATTAGGTTTGCTGCAGGTAGAAGTAATTGATTATGCAAAAAAGGTGTGCAATATCATATTGATTATTGAGGTATATATTTATTATCACAGAATGAGGTAAAAAATGAACCTGGGTAGCATTGGCAGTTGCAACATTAAGCGAATACCCTTGAGGAGCATGCCATTCATATCTCATCTCCCTAGTTGTAGAACTGACAAGTCTTACAGAGCTTGAAGTAACCTGTCATGGTAGTATGATCAGCAAGTGCATTCTAAATGGTATACTTGGTATCATTTGTAAGAAGAAAGTGTAAACCTATAAGCTGGTAATCCTAATTACATGAACCAATTTCATAAAACCAGTTACAAAACCTGAAAAAGAAGCTTAATGAAGATGACACAGTTGCCAAGAAATGTCTCATAAAAACAAAAATTAAAAGATGGTGACAATAAAATTATAACAATACCAAACAGTAATACCATGACACTGAAAAATACACCACCAACAAAATAACAACATCAATAACCATATTAAATAAACACCATTGACAACCAAATTAAGAAAATAAAACTAGAGTAGATTCACTTCGAGTAACAGTAAATGAAATCCATTTAATGTGATCAATATAACAGCTGCACCTGCATTCATGTGTTTTTTTTTTTTCGACGTAGCATTCAAGTGTTGTTAAATAAAAGATGGGCAAGGCAAATATTAAATTATAGATGGAATGAATGAACTTTAAGCTGATTGTAGAAGTTCAGCACTTAAACTGTAAATTCTGCAGTTGATCGTAATAAGTCCATTGATTCACAAACAAATTTTTGATCATCTTTAAATAAAGTTTTCTGTATCCTATCAAAATAATACTAATAAATAAATAAAACAATTTTTTCCATAAATTAAAGGTCAATTTATAGAGTTTTTTTTTAAGGATTTAAACATATAAAAGAACAGAGTATAAATAAAAGAAATGTATAGAAAAACATACTTGTACTAGTTGATTGTAAACAGCATCATGGCAAAACAAAGTTTGCGCTTGCGAACAGAAACCCTCTATCTCGGTTTCTTCCAGCTCATCCTCAAGATTCATTGCCAAAATTCGTGTCTCACTGATAAAACTAACCACCAGGAAGGTATCAAACGGATCATCAGTAGACGATCTTAATGACCACATTCCTTTAATACCTTGCAATTCCACTGATGCCTACAATGTTGAATACATACATCAACAGTGAATTTTCTGACAATATATAGTCACTTAGCAAAAATACAAGAAACAAAAGGAAATTTTTAAGAAAGCCATACCTGTTCATTAATTCCTATCCCATTTCGAACTATGCGAAGAGAACCATCCTTGTACGCTCCAGAGCAAGTTACAACCTGACCTTGGCCTTGCCTCTCAAGGTCAACTACGCAGAAGTCAACAATTGGCCCCAAGTTGACATACCTTTCCAAAACTTCAACATATGAACCTTTTGCATCTGGTTGTAGATTTAGCTTTATAAGCTGTTTTGGCACAATTACAGTCTGTCAAAACTCAATATTCCAAAAGATCTTTTAAAAGTACAGTATAATTTTTTCTTTCAGGGTTAAAAACAGTACATCATACTTCAATTTATACGAAGTATATTAAATTAGTTGACAACTGCAAAAACACATCCTGGACATAAGATTTTATTTATACACTTATTTAATGTCCAGGAGTACTAGAATATTCCAAAGAAAAAGAAAAGGAGGAAAATTCCCCATTTGTTTGAGCAAAGGAACTACAAAGTGTAGAGTGATGCTCCACCTATACTGCTCCTCCCAGGACTTTCACCAAAGATTTCTGTTTCCTTGTCTGACTACTCTAAATTTGTATAATTTGATGAGTTAGTTAGCTAATAAGCACATGCCATAACTAAACAAACTTTTTATTCATATATTGAAATTAGATAATTTTGTAGAACAAGAGAATGAGTGGTGTACGTCAGTAAGTGGATACTGGCATAATAGTTGGTAGGTCAGTGGAATGAGTTTGTGGATAGAGGTAGTTACAAAAAGAACTAATTTTCATTATTTTGTTAACAAATAACTATAATTTCCTTTGATTACAAATAATTTAATAAGAAACTTAAGTTCAACTCTCATTTTATGAAATATTTGCAACGAACTTTAACAATGACAACTGTTAGAGAGTTTGCACAATTAGTAGCAGAAATATACAAATTACTTGGTGCCAAGTACATTTTCTTGAATTAGTCCATCCATAAAACAAAATTATAGGTCTGCCAACATTATCTCTAATATTGAAAAGTTGGGTATGTCATGCTCAATGAAGTCCATAACATAAATTTAAGGAGTTAAAAAATTCAACATGAGCATAAAACGAACAGTTGTCAATAAATATTTAAGTCACCAAACCTGTGAATCTCCATAGCTTGAGCCAATATATACAACTGCATTATCCAAATATGATATAGTGGATGCAATAGAAGTTTCCCCCAAAAGCTCAATTTTAAGTCCAGTAACCCTGAAAGATATATGTAGATGAGTCAAGAGAGATCATGTTAATGCACTGTCCAGCAGTTCAAATTAAGTTTTGTCTGTTTCTTCTAGACAAACTTGTACATATCATCGTGTTTGAAGCAAATATGTGACAGAAGAATGATTGCAGTGATATGATTGTGAGCAACCCCTTGGTGGTTGAGTGAAGGAGCTTTCAAGGGTTCTATACCCTTTGGGGTCACACATCTGGGATATTAAAATCCTACAAGTTTCATTGGTACCAAGGGTATAAGGTCTAACAGTAGCTGCTAGTTTAGAATCCAGGAACATGGGAAAGGTAGGGGGAGTTCTGGGTATAAAAAAATGACATGTTTGATAGCAAATATGCAATAAAGGAATGATCACTTACTTCTCTTTCTCATGGGTGATAACCAGGAGGTGAAGAAGCCCGGCATGATCACCAAGTAAATATCTTGAACCATCGGCATCAACTCTTCCATAGGCTTTTGTGATGGACTGGAGTATGCACGAACATGATAAAGGAAATTAGTCTAACGCATTTATAAGCAATCACAAATTATAATGCTGGAGGAAATTGTCATGCAATGCTTATAGAAATCTGGAAGCAAGTCTAGAAGTTCTTACAGGTCTGATAGGGATTGCTTTAAAAGCATTAGCACTACAGTATACAATTGTCTCTTCTCCAATTATAAGGACACCGCAAAGGGGCGGAGGTACTGGTATTAGCAAATCAGCTCCATTGTCCAAATTGTTCTGCGTCCAAGGGCCCTCAACAAAATCTTTGTCCTTCAAAGCAACCTCATATGTTTTGACATGCCGAGCATCTTTGTTATCCTACAATGAAGGATAATATAACAAGATGATCATCTAAACCATTCAGTAAAACATACTAGTATTCTTATATAACAATCCACACTACACAGATATGTTCAAAAAATCCTATTTGTTTTTTATTTTAAATTTTAAAAAAACACTGATATGTTCAACAGTCAAACTAGATGCCAGGCAGCGAACCTTCTTCGACTCTCGTTATATGTGTGAGACAAAGTCCAGAGAACCCATACTTTTAACATGATATAATTAATAAGATGTTGAAACTTCTGGCACACAACGATGATGAGGTGAACATTTGTTTAACACCTCATCACTTCAGAAATAGAATTTAAATATGGAAAACCAAATTTGGTCCATATGCACCACATGTTTGGACATGCACAATCATCCACACACATTCAACTTGCCACTCTAGCCAAGTTTTACTTTAATAAATTTGCCTCATCAACACATTCGCCTTACACTGAGAATGCCATGCAACCTTTTCAACCATAAGGTGTTCACATGAAAATACACCACAAAGGGAGTATCAACTTTACTAAGAAGATTTATTTTGAATGAAAAAGAAAATGAATAAAAGCCACAAAATTATTTAACAGAAAGGCAAAGAAATTTAGGGACCTGGTAGAGAACTACTATTGTTGGTTTCGAACAACCATAAAGAAACTTGATATCCAAAACCTGAAGTTCTTCAAGCCTGCAAAACCAAAGCGAAAAATAAATAAATAAATAATATTCAATTAGAATAAAAACATCCATACATGGATTCAATCCATGTGTATGTTTTTGTGGTTATATTTTTTTTTTCTAAACAGAAACAGAAATCTATGATTAAAGAAGAGAAAAAGATACAAAAGATGGAAAACATATTCACCCAAGAATGTATGACAACAAAAATACTCAAAGTTGTACAACTTTGGACCAATTCTCTTTTTGAGGACCCAAAAAAGATTCTTCAGAATTATGCATAAAAGAAACACCCAACCAAAATTCCAAAACAACAAAAAAAGACTCCAAGACTTCAACAGCTATCCAGAAGTTTCTGAATCCTAATTTAGCTGAAAGAAGAAAGGAACAACTTTCAAGAGAAGTAGAGACCGAGGCCCAGACATTGATGTTGCTTTTCCATGGTATCTAGGAGAACACTAGCATTTCGATTTTACCACCTTAGAAAAGTGCCAATAATAATAGGGTTTTTTTTTTTTTTTTTTTTTTTTAAGTACCAATGATAATAGTTTTATTAAGAATAAAAATGGAAAACTGTAACAGAAAACAATTCCGGAGACCAGGACAATAATGGATCCTCTTGTACAGATCATATCAACATAAAACTGCTTTATCTCCTAAAAAATAAGCAAATTTCCCTATATTTTTTAAATTGTAACATTGGTGAAATACAGCAGCAAAGAACTGATCTGTTAAAAGAGTGCCTCTTGGTAAAATTGCTGGGTAAGAAAGTAAAAAGTAGGTCAAACAATGCCATAAGTCAAAAAGGCATCCATAGTCAGTACTCGAACTCGTCGCTCTACCACCCATAAAATCTTTCTTGCCGGTTCGCCAAAATTTATAGAAACAGGAAATAAAATAGACACAGCATTTTACCAGATAAAGTGCAATTCACTAGTGGCCCAACCAATTTAAAAGGAAACCCAACTTCCCACATAGACATCATGTTACATCTCTCAAAATTTGGCGCAATTAGAGAAATGTTTGATCCAATCACGTAAAGGGCCAAAGTCAATAAATGCATCCTTTAGCATACATTCCAACAACTTAAAGAGATGAATGACATAACTAACTCCGGTAATCTCACCCTTAACAGCTTAAACCTTAGTTGCAAGAATATCGCGATGAAGAATCCAGAAAATTCAAGGATCAAATAAATAATACTTAGTCACATGTTTCTAGCTTTCTGTAAGGTAACGAACAGTAAACGTTTTACCTATGTAACCGGAATGAGATCCTCTTGAAACTAAGTGTCCATATCAATAGTCCAAATTTATAACTTAAATTAGAAAGAAAAATATGCATTTGTAGAAATGCCTGAGTATCATAAAATTCAATATGAAGTGTTGAAATCAATATAGAATATGCGGAGAATCCATGTCATAACCTTTTGGTGGGGGGGAGGGTGGGATGGTGGTTGTGGAAATGGTGGTGTTGAGGGAGATTAAGGGAATACCTTATGTTAAATGCTTCCTTGAGCTGTCCCTTGTTATCAAAAGGAATAACCTGATAGAACAATAAACTATTATAGCCAATCTCATAATTTTAAATGTAACAGAAAATGTAGGAATATATTTAAATTTTGAGAAAGAAATTAACCAAAAAAAGAAGAGAGATAAAATAGATGATTAAGCTTCAATCCACATACCTTAAACAACCCATCATACAAATGGAGTCCAATTAATCTACAATCAGGATCAATAATGCCAATCTGAAAAAAAAAGAAAAAATTAATAAAATAAAATAAAAAATAAGTGGGATGACCTTCTCTGCAACATACTTCAAACCATACGAATTCGTGACGAGATAAATATATTACCTGACCATTGTCTGTAGGACGGCCTATACGATCAGAGACATCCCCCATTGCTCTACACGACAAGCATAAAACTCCATGAGTACAGGAATGCAATAAGTATATGAAAAAAATAAACTACAACAGTTTCTCAGAGTTTTTCAGGATTTTCACAAATAAAAAGATAAATTCAAACTCTCTAGAAATGCTGGCTCAAATTATATTTTCTTGTAATTAACAAATTTATCACTATGCAGAGTTAACTTCTTAAAAAGATAGTAGGCACAAAAGCCCCCAAAAATGATGAAGGAAAAATAAAGGTCAATAGCAGCAAATACAACAGCCCTAATGTAGTTAAAAGACTAAAGGATTTCTTGGGAAATGTTAAATACCCCTCCTTTATGATTGCAACTACCGCTAAACCCCCACCAATGAGGAAACACTCACAAAAGACTAAAATAGTTCACAACACTAATATCTAATTTAATACAATACCATTAGTATTCTTTTTTCAGAGCGACAAACTGGCATTTGAAAGCATAAGTTGATATATACAATGATATACAGTTTTTGTTGTTTCCTTAAAAGTAGTACTATCTAATTGAGATGAAAGGAAAAAGATTAACACCATCAAGCACATGCATATGCACATATGCATATTATGCTTGTACGTGCATGAAATATAAACAGCAATGTAATAAATCTATGCATCATCCTACAATTCTATTCCTCTTAGAAGTTAGAACTACTGATAACGGACAGAAAAATCAATCTTTTTTTTAAATCTATTAAGATTATGACTGAATTTCATTCTCTGGCACTATAAAACCTAAAACAACGACTTTTTATTCTAGAAGTTCTGAAATCCTAATGAACCTGCAAATACATTGAATAAAGTATAATATATTAAGATTATTAACATAAAGTACAATATCGTTTTTCGTCATAATTTGATTTTCTGTAAAACGTACTAAAATCACAATTAGAAAGAAAAACCTGATTTATTAGTTTTTTACTTATGTGCTGACACCGGTTCCTAAGCCTTATGCATCAAAATCCACTTCACTTCACTTCTAAACCATTCGAGTAACTTTTCATATAATTTTAGTCATACCAGTCTTGCTTCTCTAATTGTAAGTGTCCATGGATCTATACCACTTGTTCTCTCCCCAAAGAATAGAAAAAGGATAAAAGAATATGCACAGCTTATAAATGAAACAAGAGCAACCGCTCCCTTTTTTTAAAATATTTTTGTTACGAAAATCAATAATTGATTAAGAGACTTGACAAAAATTCCACATATGATGGTAGCCACTTAACAATATAAGGAAGATCATTACGGCAGAAAGCACACACAGTTCGCAATCCGAAATACAGTAAAGTAAAAGATATAAAATGAATTAACAGAGAAAGGTCACTAGGAAAGAACTAAACCCAATTCAAAGGTAGCTGCTAGTGTTAAAACTCATTAAATAGCCCATAAGGCCATAAAAGTTCACTAGATAGTACTACTCCTGGCATAGCCTGGTCTATTAACATATTAAACAGCAAGCCACCAGCCAATGTAAACAAATAACTCACTAGCTAAACTTCAAATTTACAATTTCAACTACAATTGCTCAATGAGATTCATAAGCAGAAACAGATGGTACAACAGTAACAACACCAAATGTTTGACATGGGACAACGATGAAATCAAAGAATATCAAGCATCCAATATGGAAAATGATGAAAACTAAGTGTTTTATTTTTCGCAAGCTGAAACCTTGTAATAAGCTCAGATGTCTCGGCATCCCATTGAAGAACACAGAATTTGTATCTCTCCGTTGCAATAAATAGAAAATCCTGTGCTTCTCCCTGATACGAACAGAGAACATTAACAAAATCATATATACATATATATATATATATATATATATATATATCACAATGAAACTATTGATGTCCCAGAGAGTAGAAACATTAAAAAGAGCACTCACATGAGGGCGAAAAAGTTCCAGTGTCGCAATTCTTCCATATATTGGCACATCCAACATAGGCTGCACAAAACAATTATCACTTATTGATAATCATGATTTCAGTTCTAATGAGAAAATGAATTTCATTAAAAAAAAAAAAAAGGTCTAGTTTATGCCATGTAAAGAATAAAGATAATTTCGTTTTCATAGTTAACTGGACTGAAGAGTGAAAACTGAATATTAAATAAACCATTTAGAAATCTAATACAAAATATTAACTCTTCATGCATGGTGTATCACAAAGGCAAACAGAAACACTTCTTGAAAACATCAATTTTAACTGCTCATATCAACTAGTGACCTAGCATACCACATTACATTTGTTAATATCTCAACATCCCAATATTATGTATTCATATTCTACGAGTGGAGCAACCTAACCTACTAAATTCCACAATAACCACTGTCCCAGTGTCAACAACTACAAAAAGGAGCCACAAAAGTTGGTGCCTTCAAGACCAAAAACCAAGCACTTATACTCATTGGGTCCAAGAATTTTACAACTACTCTAGAAAATGCTTCACAAATATATTACCTGTAGTCCCTGAGGAGTAAGCAAATGTATTTCGATACGGGTGCATTTCCTGGAATCAGATAGAAAAGTATGAATGCACTACTCAATAGATAAATACGTGCACTTTCGAGCTAAATATGATAATCAAAATAGTAAGTAAAAAAAAAAACCAAATAGAATCACAATTAAAAGGAAGTAAAGGGACTTAACAAACACTTGGTTAGAAACCCTAACACAGT
This sequence comes from Dipteronia sinensis, assembly GCA_033220585.1. Lineage (NCBI taxonomy): Eukaryota > Viridiplantae > Streptophyta > Magnoliopsida > Sapindales > Sapindaceae > Dipteronia > Dipteronia sinensis. The sequence goes on from CM065641.1 coordinate 17,007, forward strand.
CTAATAATAATAATGACAGAGCAAAGAAAGAAGAAGAAAAGAACGAAAGCATACGCGACGATGAGATTGAGCTCCTGAGGGGCCGTGAAATTGCCGACGCAAGAGTGGGTGACATTGGTGGGTTTGTGAGCCGTCACCACATAGTTCCATATACTCATGTTTTGGTTGTGGTTTTCTCACAGTGTTTCTCTCAATTATTTATTTAATTAATCAATCTCAGTTTTTGCCTTCAATCTCTCTCTTTCACTCTCTGTGTGTGTGTGTGTGTGTGGATTTTGTTTCTCGGAGTTTCTACTTTCTACTCTCTTTCTCTCTCTCGAAACAGTGGCTCTCTGTAAAAGAGGTGCGAAGCTGAGAGCTCTCTCTCACACACACACACGTGTTCGGATTTTCTAAGCAACGGATCGGGTATGCCTCATACCCAAAACCCGTTTATGTGCTCCGACCGGATTTTCGATTTTCAGCCCATTATGTACTCGATCCTGCTTTGGGCCAATTATTTGGGACCTAACCCAACCCAACCGTTTCATATTCTGTTAAAATAAAATGTGTGATTATCAATTTAGTCCGTAACTTTATGTTTGTCTTTTTAGTACCTGTAGTCCATTATATTTTATAAATACATCAAATTGGTCCCTCATTTAATCAACAATTAGTAAAACTTGGACGGTGGTTATCTAATTTAATGGTTAATTCTTCTTTTTTTTGTTTAACATAAACATGATAAAAGATACGGGTAGAAAAATTAATTTATATGAGGTAATATTAATGATAAATCTATATCTATATCTATATCTATATCTATGTAATATACTAAAATGGAGCTCTAAATGTAATATATTCATTTATATATAAAAATAATAATAATAACAAAACAAGATGAATAGTAAATATTAGTTAATGGTTAATGATTATTAAATATGAGTTTCAGATTTTATGAAAATCAGATATATTATGGAAATTTAATGACTTGGGTTGTCTATTTATTGTACCCACTTTCTGAACCAACTATTTGTTTACGTGTATTCCATAATTAATTAGATAATCTCAAGAGTTGCAATGAAACTGCAACTCTCTATCTTCATGCATTTACACATGTATGATGTATTCTCTATTTATTATGCTCGCTCTCTTAACCAATTTTTTGTTTACGTCTCCACTATTCCATAAGGGTGCGTTTGGTTCGTGGTACATGACATGACATCGTGTGACAGTTTTCTCTTGTCCCACGTTTGGCACGACATTAGCATGGGACAACAAAGAACAAGGTGAGACAAAAATTAGGAAAAACTGTCTCACCTCAGACCATGAGACTACTAGTCCCATGGCATGGGACAAGTGTCAAAAAAACTTGTTATTATGCTCTATTTATTATGCTCACTCTCTTAACCCACTCTTTGTTTACGTCTTCACTATTCCATAATTAATTAGATAATCTCAAGTGTTACACTTTCATTGCAACCTTTTTTTTTCTACATTAAATTAAAAAACACATAAACAAAGCTAACTTGGGCACTCAACCATTACAAACTTTTTAACACAACTAGGAACCTCTGCCATCTAGAGCAAGTCTTCAACACATGTCAGTACATTTTTTTACTAAACCATGTGCCACCTGGTTTGTTAATCTTGAGATATAGTCTATAGAAACAGCCCGCATAGACTGCAGCAAATTCATAATATATGTTAAAACAACTGTTACATCCAATCACAAGTGTAATACCTGTAATTGCCTTTGGAAGAAGGAAAAAGAAATAAATGACTATGGAAATATTAAAGGCAATTATAAATAAATAGAAGCGATGACTTGTAATAAATAGATTTTATTAATTTCATGTTTAATTGAATTAGGGTTATAAACCTATTGGACTCTCTCTATATATACAAGTTATATTTAAAAAAATGGAGAGATGGTCGTTTGTCCTAGATACAAAAGAAGAAGAATTATAAGTTTTGATCATCATGTTAGTGATTCAACTTTTACATATATGATTTTAAATGATTTTATTAGGGATTTGATGGACAATATATATGTATGAGAATTGAATTGAGGTATGGCAGTAGAGATAATTTGAAAATATTATTGTTTTCATCGATGATTTTCGTGTTTGGGTTTTTGATTATGAAAATAGACAATTTTGCAAGTGTTTCAAAATTTGTTTCACTCCAAAATATTAAAAAAAAACATAATTATATTTAGTTGTGATAATTACATGGAAGAATAAATCATAACTTTAGTTCAATATAAGTCATTTATGTCGAGATTAAATTTGATGTGGTAATGAGGTTATGACAGTAATTCAATTTGTAATCGTATAGGTTTGAGTGATTCTTGAGCTTCTAGAATTAGAGCGAATTCGTATGGGTTCGAGGTAAGTAAACCCATCCATGACGTGTTAGGTTTTCAAATGAATATATATTATGTAAGTAAACTCATTCATGACATACTATGTTTTCAAACGTTTATGTATTACCTAAGTAAACTCATCTATGACGTGTTATGTTTTCAAATGAGTATATATTATGTAAGTAAACTCATTTATGACATATTATGTTTTCAAACGTTTATGTATTATGTAAGTAAACTCATCCATGATATTAAGTTTTCAAATGTATGTATATTACGTATTTAAAGGTTTTCGACATATTGACTTGTGTTTTGGAATGAGTTTTGGAATGAATGATTAAGTTATTGTTTTTTAAGTGTTCATTTTGTCAGAAAATATGATTTATAACTTCGAAAGTATTTGAAATATTTTGATATAATTGTTTCGAAATGTTTATAAGATGTGATAATGTGATATGTTTATTAATACAATATTCTGACTTTCAAGATTGATATTTCATATAAATGATTTGAAAAGGTAAAGAAAAGTATGTTTATGTTTTTGCTCACTGCCCGTAGTTACCATTACTATTACTAGCTCAGTTGGGATATTGTGTGCGCACATACTATTATTGTTGTGTCACACAGGTAATTGTGACATACTGCTGCCCTGTCACACAGGTAATTATGACATAATGTTGCCGTGTCATACTGGTATTTGTGACAATGCGAGATATGAACTCTATATTTTCTGGCTTATAAAATGATTAACGCATACTGTTTATACTGAAAAAAACAATTTGTTTTATGGTTTATAAAATGATTAATGCATATCGTTTTTACTAAAAAATTATATGTTCACCGTTTTATAAAGTGATTAATCAGTATTATTACTTCCATAAAACTATAGAGATTTAAATTATGATTATTAAATGACCCTTTTATTTATATTGTTTATACCATTAATGAAATGTTTATGAGTTAAGATGTAAATATTATATTTATTTAATTAGGAATTCTTTTACTTGGTCTCCACTCTTATATGGTCCCCACACTATTTACTTGTTCACCACTCTTATGTGGTCCCTGCTATTTTCTTGTTCACTACTCTTATATATCTATATATACATCCATCGAGAGAAGAATAAATCATCACAATATTAAACCCTAAAATTATACTTGCTATCGGAGCAAAAAAAAAAAAAAGAGATCCGCTGCCCTTTTCTTTTCTTTACCCTAAACCTAATTAGAAGATCTGTTGCCACCGCTGCCACACCTTGCAAGAGCAACTTGTGCCCCCTCTTGTGTGGTCGGACAACCTCTCTTCTTTACCAAAACCTTCAATTTTCTAGCTAAACCCTAGCCACATCATCTCTCAATCACATGGCTACCGAAATTCCTTCTGTGTCTATTACTAAGGTCTCTAAGGTTTTTGATAGTAAGATGCAACCCACTGTCACCCTTCAAGAGACAAATATTCTCATTCATATTAAATTGGATGCTACAAATTACCGTATTTGGTCTAAGGTTTTGGAGATGCACATTGTTGGTAGAAAGAAGAAGAGGTATATCACAGGAAGGAAGATTGCACCCTCAGAGAGTAACCCGAGCTATGATGAATGGGAAACTGAAGATGCACTTGTTAAGTCTTGGCTTATCAATTCCATGACTACCAATTTGATGTCACATTTTGTGCAGTGTGGAATGGCAAAAGAAGTGTAGGATGCGGCTAAGAGGAGTTATCTTGATGCCGATTCTTCTCAGGTTTATGAACTGATGAAGAAGCCGTTTTAATTGCTTCAGGAAGGCCAGCCTCTTGGAGATCCCAAATGGAAGTATGCTATGGTAGAGGAAATGAAAGCTCTTCAGAAGAATTCTACTTGGGAAATGATTGAGTTAACTCTGCATAAGAAGACATTGGGATGTAAATGGGTGTTTACAGTAAAGTACAAGTCGAATGGGACAATTGACAAGTACAAGGCTAGATTAGTTGTTAAAGGTTACACTCAGACGTATGGGATCGACTATCAAGATACCTTTGCTTCCGTGGCCAAAATGAATACAGTTAGAGTTATACTTTCTCTTACAGTTCTAGACTGGCCATTATGATAGTTTGATGTGAAGAATGTCTTTCTTCATGGTGATTTGATAGAGGAAGTGTATATGGACCCTCCTTCAGGATTTACACAAAGGAAGCAAATGAATGCAAGCTGAAAAAGGTGTTATATGGTTTGAAACAGTCGCGAGAGCTTGGTTTGGTAGGTTAAGCTACTCAATGAAGGAGTATGGTTTTAAGCAGGCTTTGGCAGATCACACTCTGTTCTATAAAAGAGATGATGATGATATTCCCTTGCTTATTGTTATGTTGATGACATGATTGTTACAACTAGTGACATAAGTGAGATAGAAAGCTTCAGTGTCGTTTGGCTAAGGAGTTCGAGATGAAGGATTTGAGGGCTCTAAAATACTTCTTAGTCATTGCAATATCTCGATCCAAGCAAGGAATATTTCTCTCTCGACGAAAGTACGTCTTAGACCTCTTGGCTGAAATTGGTAACTCGGCTTGCAAACCTGTGGATATTCCTATTGAGGTGAACCATGGTCTGACTATCTATCTCGATCAAGTTCCAATGAACAAGGAGAGATATCAAAGGTTAGTAGGGAAGTTGATCTATCTAACTTATAATAGACCTGACATATCATATGCTGTTACTGTCGTGAGTCAATTCATGCATAATCCGAGTGACCGACACATGGGTGTTATGAGTCGCATTTTAGCGTATCTGAAATCCTCTCCAAGTAAAGGTATTATGTTCTCCAGGCATGGACACCTAGTATGGATCCAAATTGGACAGAAAGTCTACTTCAAGGTATGTGTCATTTGTGGGAGGTAATTTGGTGACTTGGAGAAGTAAGAAACATAATGTGGTTTCTCTGTACAGTGCAGAAGCTGAATATCGTGCACTTCAGGATGCTATTGCAGAGCTTACTTGGTTACGTATTCTCTTAAGAGAACTCAGTTATGGCCCTCATAAACCTATGGTGCTCTTTTGTGATAACACGACTGCCATTGAGATAACTAATTATCTGGTGCAGCACGATCGAACCAATCATGTTGAACTTGACAGGAATTACATCAAGGATAATCTAAATTCTGGCATAATAGAGGTTTCTTACATTAAGAGTGCGGATCAACTAGCTGATGTGATAACTCATACTATTACCGGTGTTCCTTTCTATACATTCCTATCCAAGTTGGGCATGTGTGATATCTATGCACCAACTTGAGGGGGGAGAGTTGAAATGTAAATATTATATTTATTAGTTAGGAATTCTTTTACTTGGTCTTCACTCTTATGTGATCCCCATACTATTTACTTGTTCACCACTCTTATGTTGTCCCCATTATTTTCTTGTTCAATACTCTTGTATTTCTATATATACCTCAATTGAGAGAAGAATAAATCATTACAATATTAAACCCTAAAATTCTACTTTATGATTTCATCGAATATGATTTTAAATGTTGCTTTAGCTGATTTATTGATATTACTTATGTAAATTGTATTAAATGTTAACTTATGTCTTATTAAATATTATCTTGTTGGAATTCTTCTTAAAGTTTATGATAAAAGTTTTTGAATATAAAGATTTTACAAAGGCTATTTTATTTTACATGTTATGCATGAATTTCTTACCGAGTTGATGGCTCACTCCTCGTCATAAACATTTTGCAGAGTAAGCTCTTATATATAGAATGGAGGTGAAAAAGAAGAAGAGATCAGTTTAAGGTTTGATGATGAATATGAAGTGATGAGGAGATGAGAGTGATAGATGAGAGATCGTAAGAGAGTGGAGAGATAACGATGTGATAAGTTTCTATTTTGTTTTTTAATTTTTAATAATTATTACTTTTGTTTTTTTTAATAAAATTACTATTATAGACTCCGGTCACATCAAATTCTAAAAACCTGATATTCTTTAACCATGTTACCCTTGTTGACCAGATGGAATTTTAAGAAATTCTAACGGATTAGACGGACTATAAACGAGATTGTCAATAAAGGTTTGGACTTAAAAAAACAATATTACAAACTAATGGTCTGAAATCCGAATTAAATCAAACTAGATGGACTAAATGCGAATATCTTATAGTTTTTATAAACCATAGTGACCTCTCACCTATCCCCTCTCACTAACCAGACAACCAGTAGCCTATAAACCTCTCATCTCTCACTACTCAACCAGGCAACTAGCCGCCCACTACCCAACCAGACAACTAGTAAGCCTATACACCTCGTCACATCGATGTGATGGTGAGAATTGGACGTGATTCTGTGGTGACAAATTATGAGTATGTTGAGTAGGGGTGAGTGTTGATTAGGTCGGTTCATTTTTTTTATAAAACCGATAAAGTCCGGTTTTTAAAAAAAGTCAACCGATCCAATCAAATTGACATTTGCCAATCGATCAAAAACCAACTGAATTGGGCCAGTTCGGTTTGGTTCGGTTTTTTCAGTTTTCGGTCTAATGGACCGAATTTCTAGACTTGTTCAATTACACTATTTTTTCCATGTATTAGGTATATTGTGCCGAATTTGACTAAATTAAAAAAGAAACACCAAATATGGTGCCAAATTATATATATATATATATATATATATATATATATATATATAACGCAAATGGCACAATAAAATACCAAACACCTAAAAAAATAACTCAGATTATATATTAAATTGAAAACAAATATACAATCCATCATTCCATAAACACAAATAAATTCATACTCATAATAACATTAAACATTCCATCATTCCATATACCAAGTCTAATAAATCCAACCACATAATAACAATCAACAACATAATAAGTTAATAACTAAGCAAATAAACAATCCATATATCAAGTGGCCCAAGTCTAATAACTAAACAAATAAACAATCTAACATTTCATTAACTCAAATAAATCCATACTCCATAACATAACATATATAACTTAATAAAAACAGTCCATGATATTGAAATTCTTGAAGTTCTTCATTGCTCCATAAAACGTATTGATTGCTCCATAAAACGCATCATTTTGAGTATTCATTATTGCTTTTCCAAGTTGATTTGTACGATACGTGTCTTGTAACCTATTTTGTGTACAAATCAAACACTCCACCATTTTAGGATTCAATGAAGAACTCTGGAATGAATCAAGAACTCGTCCTCCACCACTAAATGCAGACTCAGACGCCACAGTGGAAATTGGCATTGCAAACACATCTTTTGCAATCAATACCAAAATGGGATAGCATGCACTATTAACATTCCACCAAGTCAATACATCAAAATTAGGACGCTTACGTTCAACCGACTCCAACAAATACCTCTCCACCTCATTCATAGCCCTAACATTATCTTGCTTTTCAACCGTCTCAGAAAAAGTGACCGAAAGGTCAAATATACTACTATCATCAATTTCTCCACTACAAAATAAAGGGGTTTCATCAACACTACCACCACCATTAGTACTACCACCACTACCACCACTGCCACCGTATAATGCATTATAACTCTCATATAACTCAACCAATGCATCTTTGATGTTTGCGGTAATTGATTCATTACTTCCAGCACCATATAAAACCGCAAAACAATAGGACATATATTGCAATTTCTACATAGGATCCAACACCACTGCTATTATCAATAACTTGTTAGTGGTTTCCAAACTCCCCCAATACTTTTCAAACTTGGACTTCATTGCAGAGGCCATTTGACAGACAAGGTGATTCCCATCACCACGTAATGTTAATTGGTTGTTAATTTTGCCCCATTTATGAAAATATAAGTTTGAAGTGACACTCAATGTAGCACTAAATTGCAAAGTAACATCATCAAAGGTTTTCATGAATTGTACAAATTCATTAGCATTCTCCCAATACTCAAAATTAGGTGGCTCAATCTTCTTTGGCTCATTTTCAGTCTCCATGAAGTAGTTTTGGTAATGTCTATCTTCGTCATTCGTTCGATCAAATGCTTTGACAAATTTGAGTGAACTCGACAACATTAGGTAAGTGGAATTCCACCTAGTAGGCACATCTAACATTACAAGCCCCTTATTTTGAATTTTTTCACTCCTCAACATATTTTTTGAAGTTATCAAATCTACTAGGAGAGGATTATACAAATTTCACGGCATTGCGTATGGCAACCACCGAATCATGCATCTGCTTTAGCCCATCGTTTACTATTAAATACACAATGTGTGCACAACACCATAAATGCAATACTTCCCATCCAAAATCAAACCATCTGCATTCCAACTTTTCAATTTTATTTTGACGTAAAGAATAACCGTCTTGTTGGAAGATGCATTATCCACAATGATGGTAAAAATCCTATCAATACCCCAATCAAGCAACACTAGCTCAATACACTTTCCTACGAATTCCCCCCTATGATCGGAAATTTGAGTAAAACTCAAAATCCTCTTTTGCAGATGTCATTGTTCATCAATGAAATGAGCCATCACAACCATATAATTGATATTTTGGATTGATGTCCAAGTATAAGTGGTAAGACAAACCTGCACCTTACTCTCTCTAAATTGCTTCATCAAAGACGTCTTCATATCGACATACATTTGCAAAATATCCCGAACTATTGTTCTTCTAGATGGGACATCAAACATAGGCATACCCATACGACAGAACTTGCGAAAACCCCATTTCTCTACAAATCTAAATAGTATATATACGTGAATTTTTTTTATTGTGATTATACATGTTTTAGAAAGAGATGACACTCTAGGTATTCGCATATATAATTACATGTTGAATGTATGGATTTATATATGTTTTATAAAGTGAATTGTTATTGCTCGATTTTGGTCCTAGAATTTCAATGTAATTTTTGTTTCGGATTTGTAACAAGAAAGGTGGTCTATTATCGCCATAATTCCTTCTTGGTAGTTGCTAGGGTTTTATTTTTTTTATTGTATGTAAAATAAGTGCAGTATTTTTTTTGTAATCAGGTGCAGGGAGCATTCATCTCTCTCAAAGGATCTTTCTGGTTCTCCCGGTGTTTACCCTTCTTCAGCTCCTGGATCTCCTTAGCCATTCTAGCGACCTGGTCCTGGATATGTTTGTTATCATCATTTTTTGATTCCACCTCAGAATCTTTGTCGTCAGACCTCTCCGATGTCGTAGAAGTTTCATCCTCCTTCTCTCCATGGGGAGGGTCTTCTCCGACGCCCCTATTGCCTCCTGTTGAGGCTGTCTAGAGGAAGCTACTGGTTGGACTAGATGGCAGCTCTCCCTAGGCGGGAGATCGATGGCGGATCTAGCGCGTCGGGGTTGATAACCTTTAATATTCCCTGGAAACAGGGGTGCTCGTCCGAGTCTATCATGGACCGATGATACTGGGGGCGTGGGCCTGAGTCTATCTTGGACAGGTACGGCAGGTGGTGATCCCAACCTGTCGAAGGGAGGTATCCTGGTACCCCACTCACAGGTATGGAAGGTGGTGGTCCCAACCTGTGAGTGGGGTAATTTAGTCCATATTGGAGGATTTGAGTTCCCGGTTCCCACTGGTTTTAGTAGCAAGCCCGCACTAGAAAAAAATAAGCTCTTTGTAGAGTCGAAGAAAATCCTGAGGGCTATTATGGCTTGTAATTACGTCAACATGAATTATCTTATCATGGAGGCCTTCGAGGCCAGGAGGGTAGATCGCTACCTCCGCATTTCCAGTGATTCTCCAGGTAGATGAATTTCTGACTTTGCTTATATTATTTTGCTTTATCAATCCTGTAGATATTGATTCTAGCTATCTTTGTAGTTTCAGCAGTGTCTCCATCGGTTCCTGAGGTGGAGCTTGACCAAACTGGTGGTACCGTTGATTCTCCTCAAACTTCCCTGGTCAGGCTTCCAGCTAGTTCTGATTTCAATGCAGGGGTTGGAACCCCTGTTGGGCTTAGCCGGACCTCGGCAGAGGTACCTGGGGTTTTAGCTCCTCTCGTAGCTAAATCGCTGGAAGCCTTTACTACCAGAGTGGGGAGGTATCAGGGTGTTTCTAATCAGGTGCAAGACGCACCACCCATCAGCCCGGCTACAGTCATTGCTGTTGCTGCTGCTGATCCACTAACTCCCTCCGCTCATTCTGTTGTGGTAGCTGATCGATCTGCCCAGGTCGAGAGAGGTTCTGGTCTTGCTGCTGTAGACCGGGCAACAGCTCATGATAGGCTGCTATTGGGTTTGAGAGGTAACTGCCATGATGAAGTACTGACCCAATTTGTTGCCTCCTGCCCAAGTGGGAGCTTGGATGTCATGGCGGCCATGCCCACTAAGCTTATACTCATAAGGGGATCTGCTCTCCTGGCTGAGGTAATACGGCTCCTTTTGCCCTCTATCCCAGTTAAGTGTTTGCCATATCTTGACTAGTGCTTTGTTCTTGGCAGGCTTTTAAGTTTAATGTGGCACTATTCCAACAGGCCGGCTCCCTCTTGGAGCAAGTTAAAGGCGCTACTACCGAGTTAGAGAGGTCCAAGGAGGAGCTTGCTAAAGTTGCTAAAGGTGTGGAAGTTCTGAGCAAGTCTCTGAACAATGCTAAGAAGGAAGCGGATGAGTTGAAAGATGACAGAGAGTAAATGCAGTTTGTTTTGGATACTGAGATACTCATATCCCTTCATCGCAAGGAGGAGAGGGAGATCGCGAAGGATGGAGTAGTGAAGTTGGAGCAGAAAGTACAATCACAATCACAATTATGGCATGCAAGTACAATTCTCCTTTGAGATTTACAATTTCACAATCACAATGTTGTACTCCGTTTTTGGTTGTACAATTTCCCTTTCTTGGGCACTTATGGCACACAAGTACAATTCTTAGCCCTTTCCTTGCAGATTTTCAATAATTATTTCATTTTACCCGCTATTTGACCATTTAGAGCTTAACTCCTTTCGTCACCACCATTTCACATCCTAACATGATTAGTACAAGGGTAGGCATGTGTTTAGGCTATTAGGTATATGGTTGAATGTTGTACCAAATAAAAGAGTAAGTGTTTGGCCTCAAACTTGGCTTTGGAGCACACAATATGGGATGAACGTGTTTAGGCTAGTAAAGGTAATTCAGTGCACACATTCCCTAATATCACCTCCACAACCATCTAAAAAGGGAATGAAAGCATCCATCACGCACTTCACAAAATGATATGCAAGTCCTATGGCACATGACATATATGACGAGAGGCGTGTTTAAGAATAATCAATAATACACTCAAAATACACACTTTAACGCTTATGTTTATGATCTCACGGGCATCTCCACTATTGGAACTATGTATGGGAACATTGAGTCCCCACTACTTAACACCAACGGGTGGGACGATCTCATGGCCGTCCAAGCGAACCCTCAAGTAGCACCAAACTATGTCACAAGGTCAAAGCACATACCAAGAACTCGCCAAAAGTACACGATATAGGCATCATACCCATACTGCTTACAGTTTGAAAATTGGACAAGCGACAAAATTGAAAAATTGGACACTACAAGACTACAAGGACGACTGTACAAGGCATAACACACCCCCAAACCAAAACTCAACAATGTCCCTATTGTTGGAATCCACAAGGTATGTACTAACGGAGGAGAAACACCATAGACGACTCAAAAACAAAAACGTTCCTTATTCTTCTTCTCTATGGCCGAATTCTACACCCCTTTCTTGAGTTGGAAGTTTTTTATTTTTTAATTTTTTTTTAATTCAAAAGAAAGAGAATAAAAGTTTTCTCTTAACAAAAAACATCTTCCTTGAACCACTCATTTAATTCCGAATTTCATACATATATATAAGGTGTCCGAATTCTCCTACTATATGGATGATTTAAGTTTCACCAATACTCTTATCAAGTTAGTAGTTAAAACCTACTCCAACTCATAAGTATATTTATCCAATAATCAATTATTGAGTATAAAATTGTGACTTTATCAATTACTTCTTAATTTGACTAGATAAATAAAAACTCTTTTTCATTTATCTACTTATCAAATAAAGTATTTGATACTTATCATACTACTAACAATAGTATGACACTAAGAGTCCTTATCCTAGTATACTACTACCAATAGTGTGACATTAAGAGTCATTCTCCTAGTAAACTACTTATAATAGTAAGTCACTAGGAATCCTTCTCCTAGTAAGAAAAAGATTTTGTCTTTAAATCAAACAATTAATTAATAAATTAATTAATTTCCATTTGATTAAGTAATAAAATAACAATATATTAGACTAATTAATTTAGCCTTGTCACCCAAGTATAAATATATGGGTAATATATTGTTTTTCCATTTTATTTAATCCATCGGACTTTAATAAAAAGTCCACATATGAACTAGACTCATTCTAACTATAAAAGAAACAAGTCCACATGCCTTAAATTAATACATTAACATAATTTAACAGCCAATTTAATTAAAATGTGTAAATTATATTCTTAATGTATTAATGGAATGCAAAATACACCCCATTAGGGCCGCCCAAGAATTCCCACATCCTTGGTCGGTGATCGGTCTATTTATATACATATTTTAGGTCCCCATTTCCTATTATTTATGCTTTGTTCTTGAGTGAAATTAGATATTTTATGTGTTTGTTGAGCATTTGTAGGTCACATTCCATTGAAGAAAGTGTTAGAAGTTATTTTGGAGAAAATGAGCAAAAAGCTGAATTTGGGGCTGTGCAGATCATTCATATTTCGGGGGTCATATCTCTCAGCTCCAATTGAATTGTGTATCCTACCACCTATGGATGGAAAGCCCCGGAATTCTAGTTTTCGGCGCACTTTACGGATCGCAATTCCGATATTCCTAGAAGATGTTATGTCTGTTTTAGTAACTGATGGTCAGATCAGTCATAATTCCGTAAATAGTGAAGGGATTTATTTTGCAAGTTGTCGGATCGGGAAATATTACCTTCTTGGACATGAGTGTGAGTCTTGGAAAGCAAGTTGACACCTAATCCTTATCATCCTTCAATAAGTAATCAATTTGAGTAGATTAGGAAATAATTAAATCCCAAAAAGGTAAAGTTCCAAAAGGGAACCAATTTCCTTGTTGTTTAAGGACTTGGCTTATCATCTAAAGCCTATTTAAACCCATGTGAACCCTAATTTCGGGATAGACAAGTAAAGGGAGCTCCCAATCCACCAAGGGGGCCGTCCCCCATCACTCCATCACCACACATCACCTCAAGACCCATCCATCCATTGTAGAAGAAGACGAAGAAGACGAAGAAGAATTGGAGGAGCTCTTTGATGATCATCTCGGGTTTTCTCTACTCAATCTCTTTTCTTTTCTTTTTCCATGATGTGTAACTAATCCCATAACTAGGGAATCAATGTGAACCTTTTGTGAATGCTCATGAATGGATTAATTATTAATTTATCAATTTAGTTCTTGATTTATTCATAGTGTTTAATTGTTTAATCCTCATTAGTTTTAATATTTGTTCACACCTTGACCAAAGGGTGAATGATTATTTGGCATAATTTTAGGGTTAAGACTATCTGAGAATTAGGGTTAGTGTTGACCAAACATAATCTTAATTAATGATCTTTTGAATGAATGAATTTTATCTTTAGTCTAACCAAGACAAAGTAGTAAAATTTGGTTCTTATTTCTTGCACTTAATGGGTTTCCTATTATTATTCACACATTGACCATAGGGTGAATAACGGTTGGAAGCATGTGACTTAGCCCGCGACCGAACGGTAATAGTCACATTAAAGACAAAGAATGAACCCTAGAATTGATTGAATCTTGTTTACAAATTAATTCCATACATTGAGTGTTCATAATTGGGGATCATTGATGACCTAGTGCTTTCTTTCTCTTGATCACAACCATATTCTCTTTAATTGTTTTCTTAGTTTAATTTAATTTAGTTTTAGTTTAATTCAATCATCAACAAATCTTTTGGTTACTTTAATTTAACTTTAATTAGAATTAGTTTTAATTAATAAATCTTTTTTCCTCGTGGGAACAATCCTTACTTGCCACAGTGCTAATCTTCACGATTCGTGCACTTGCGAGTGAGTATTTTATAACACGATTTTACACATCAAGTTTTTGGCGCCGCTGCCGGGGATTAGTTGAATTTATTGATTAAGTCTAGTTTTAATTTTAGTTAATAGTTTTTTGTTTAATTTTTTTAGTTAGTTATGTCATTAGTTAATAGTTTATTTTTATTTAGATTTTGTTTTCTTTTTATTTCCTTTTTCTTTTCTTTCTTTTCAGGAACAATGGGCTTCTTCGAGCAACAAACATATGATATGTCCGTGGGTGTAATTAATTCAACAATCCAAGAGTTATCAAATGAAATCCTCGACGAGTTACTTGATTGGGTAAAAGATGTTTTTGGGGATGATGAAGAAATTGAACAGGTTGGGGTTACAGAAGAAGATTTTGATATTGAAGAAGTAAGTGTTGAAATTGAAGATGGGATCAACAAGTCTTTAATCCCATCTACGAGCTCTCTCCCTGCATTAGAGCTCAAACAATTTCCTTCTAACCTCAAGCATGCCATTCTAGGGGAGAATGAGACACTCCCAGTGATTATAGCTTCTGACTTGGAGGAAGAAAAAGTGAAGGAAGCGGAAGATGTCCCTTTTGAGGCACCGCTCCTATACAAGGAACTCAAGCCTTATGTCCCTTCCATTAATTTCCCGAGCTACCTACACAAAAGCAAATGGAATAAGTGGTTTTCTGAACTTATTTCATCACACTTTATATTGAACATTTACTTGCTTTTGGTTATTGTGTGTAGGAACATGCCGACGCGTGAAATTTTTTTCCATGAGTTGATCGCGTGAAAACGGAATTTTGAGACATTGGAATTTGGTTGAGTCATCCTTGCATCCGTCTTGCCAAGACGTTAAATAAAGCGCTTGGTGGGAGGCAACCCACCTAGGTAATTTAGTTTCAATTGTTTTTAGTTTTTAGTTTTCGTTCTTTAGTTTTTGTGTGTTGAGTTCATACATGCCATACTTTTTCTTTATTCGTTGTCCATGATTTTAATGTCCTATAAACATTGAGGACAATGTTTAGATTAGGTTTTGGGGTGTGAATTCGTATTTATTTTATTTTATTTTATTTTGAGCCATTTGTTGAAATCTGCAAAAAAAGTGACATGTTTTAAAATTTTTTGAGGCAAATGTTTTGTTAAAACTGTATTCATTGGTGAGAAAATAAATTTTTCTGTCCACAATGCATTCTTCATTTTTTCAAAACGAATCCAACGGTATAAAGAACGTAAATTTCTGGGCAGTGGTTTAAAAGTTATGATTGTTTCTTCAACCAAAGGTCATGGGCGATGCCCTGTTTTTGAAATTCTGCACATGAATTGTTTTCATCATCTGTTTTCTCACTTTTACGGTTCGAATTTTGAGATGTTTTTTAAATGAAAAGTGTTTATTTGCATGTCTGTTTTCTTGTGTTAAAATTTGGTTAACTTGCGTTGAGTATTTTGAGAGATATGTATTAAAGAACAAATATACATCAATTTCAAAAGTCACCAGTTTTTGAATTTTTGTCCTCCACTTTGAGATGATTCTTTTGTGTGCTTTAAGAGCCGCAATATATGCTTTATTCACCGAGTTTAGACTAACATCTTGCCACTTAACGTATTGCATTGCATTTTTTCAAAATTTATGACATACTCTTGATGTGATAGTGGATAGAATGCTTAGTTGGATTGCCATAATTAATAGTGGAGACTACCCTTGTGAGTTCATTAAGTCAAAAGGCGTACATAAATAACATTATATGAAGGTTCTTGTTTCTACTCCTAAACACTCATCAGGTTCTTAGCATTAGAAATTGATCTAAATATGTTATGCATTGGATATTAAAGAACATTCATCATAAAAGATATCACATGTGGACTTTGCTCTTGTTTTGGTTGAACCATTAGAAGTGATATAGGCAATGTGTGCTTGAACTCACTTAAAAGGCCTTAAATATTTCCTACCTTTATATGTGTGTGCTTCATAGCCAATTTTGAAGCTAAACACTATCAGCCTTTTTCTTTCTTTACCCATATTAACTTAACCCCAATGAGCCATAATTTAGCCATACCTTATAGCTTGAGATCATATTGAGGTGATGAAGATGATTGAAGAGAGTTCGAAATGGGTGACTCATGAAGTACATGTACCAAGGAAAAAGCAAGAAGATCGAATGCAAAGAAGGTTTTTGAAAAATTATGCAATTTATGTAAAATTCTCATCTTAAAAAAAAAATTGAAAAAAAGGTTAAAAAAAAGAGAAAGATAAATGAATGAGATGATGAATCAAATGAAAGTTAAAAGGAATAGAGCTTTACAATGAAGTGATGTGAAAATCAAAGTCAACTCAAGGAGGAAGATGAACAAAAATTGTTCAAGAAGCCTAGATGCAAGTGGATTGAAGAATTCGAAGAAATTCGGCCAAGTTTGAAGATTGCCGAAGAATATCTTGATGTGATCCTAGGTTTGTTTGCTATCCTTTTTCCCATTCTTTCTTAACCTACACCCAATGGCCCCGTTCCAACCAAATAAAAGACCTAATTGATCTTTTGGGAATGCTAGCTCGAGAGTAAAGGTAAACATATGCTCTATCTTGTTCTTAATATCTGATTCCGTTCGTGAGATCCTTTGCATAAAAATCAAACGTTCTTTCTATTATATATTCATATGCGATAATACTTGAAATTTCTTGTGCATAACTTCATTCGCATATGTTTGATGAGTGTATTTGCCTAGGTTCTGTGTGAAATTAATGAGCGACATCTTGTGAGAATTAGAGTCGAGGTGAATTATATCTATGACGTTTGACGAATGTGTTTTTGAAACTAGAGTGTCTTGAGTGTGGGCTTTTCATTAAAACCATGCATGCATTCAAATTTGTGGCATAATTTTAGTCTTTATTCAGTGGCTCTAGCATGCATTGGCTTTGAAAGGTACATGTGAGTTTGCATCTTGATTATTTGGTTTTTCGCAGAAATTTATGTTTGTGGGTAGCATAGCTGTAAACCCTCAGGAGATAAAACTCCTCTTACTAGGGACACCTAGAGGTTTAAAGGCTTGTAGCATACGCTCAATGCTATTGTGTTCCCTACGAAAGTGGCTTAGTTTATTCTTATTTTAATTTTTAGACTTTTGTTTGTTTTTAGTTTTTGTTTTTATTCTAGTTTTGCTTGTGGACTAGCAAAAGATAGGTTTGGGGGTATTTGATCGGTCTATTTATATACATATTTTAGGTCCCCATTTCCTGTTATTTATGCTTTTTTCTTGAGTGAAATTAGATATTTTATGTGTTTGTTGAGCATTTGTAGGTCACATTCCATGGAAGAAGGTGTTAGAAGTTATTTTGGAGAAAATGAGTAAAAAGCTGAATTTTGGGCTGTGCAGATTATTCATATTTCGGGGGCCATATCTCTCAGCTCCAACTGCATTGTGTGTCCTACCACCTATGGATGGAAATCCCGAGAGGTCTAGTTTTCGGTGCACTTTACGGATCGCAATTCCAATATTCCTAGAAGATGTTATGCCTGTTTTAGTATCCAATGGTCAGATCAGTCATAATTCCGCAAATAGTGACGAGATTTATTTTGCAAGTTGTTGGAACGAGAAATATTACCTTCTTGGACATGAGTGTGATTCTTGGAAAGCAAATTCACACCTAATCCTTATCATCCTTCAATAAGTAATTAATTTGAGTGGATTAGGAAAGAATTAAATCCCAAAAAGGTAGAGTTCCAAAAGGGAACCAATTTCCTTGTTGTTTAAGGACTTGGCTTATTATCTAAAGCCTATTTAAACCCCTGTGAACCCTAATTTCGGGATAGACAAGCAAAGGAAGGTCCCAAGCCACCAAGGGGGCCGTCCCCCATCACTCCATCACCACACATCACCTCAAGACCCATCCATCCATTGTAGAAGAAGACGAAGAAGAATTGGAGGAGCTCTTTGATGATCATCTCGGGTTTTCTCTACTCAATCTCTTTTCTTTTCTTTTTCCATGATGTGTAACTAATCCTATAACTAGGGAATCAATGTGAACCTTTTGTGAATGCTCATGAATGGATTAATTATTAATTTATCAATTTAGTTCTTGATTTATTCATAGTGTTTAATTGTTTAATCCTCATTAGTTTTAATATTTGTTCACATCTTGACCAAAGGGAGAATGATTATTTGGCATGATTTTAGGGTTAAGACTATCTGAGAATTAGGGTTAGTGTTGACCAAACATAATCTTAATTAATGATCTTTTGAATGAATGAATTTTATCTTTAGTCTGACCAAGACAAAGTAATAGAATTTGGTTCTTATTTCTTGCACTTAATGGGTTTCCTATTATTATGCACACCTTGACCATAGGGTGAATAACGGTTGGAAGCACGTGACTTTGCCCGCAACCGAACAGTAATAGTCACATTAAAGACAAAGAATGAACCCTAGAATTGATTGAATCTTGTTTACAAATTAATTTCATACATTGAGTGTTCATAATTGGGGATCATTGATGACCTAATGCTTTCTTTCTTTTGATCACAACCATATTCTCTTTAATTGTTTTCTTAGTTTAATTTAATTTAGTTTTAGTTTAATTCAATCATCAACAAATCTTTTGGTTACTTTAATTTAACTTTAATTAGAATTAGTTTTAATTAATAAATCTCTTTTACTTGCCACAGTGCTAATCTTCACGATTCGTGCACTTGCGAGTGAGTATTTTATAACACGATTTTACACATCAGTAGCCCATTCTAGGTATTTGAAGAGTTACCACGTGTTTTAATCATACATGACTGCACCTCTCCAAATCTTTTTGATTCTGAAATCCAAAAACAATTCTAGATGGACCTAAAAATTGGTCCGGTAGAATATATCAAGTGATCCATGCAAGTTCGTGTGGATTGGAGATCTTACCGGACTATGTAAATTAAAGCTTCAATAGACATAACCTATTCACAATCAACAAATGATTCACATAGGTTTGAACTATTAATTTTAGCTCATTCCACTAAAGAGCTAAAATTGAACTCTTAAAGAATGATATAATAAGTTAATATTTCTCATTCGTACCCTAGACAATCTTATTGGAGATAGTGTATCCTCGTGTAAAATATTAGTAATCGCCAAGAGCTCATAGACCGTCTATAACTCTCCTAGTTACCATATTTACTTATATGACCACATTTTAAACTTGGATACTTTGACTTGTCCAGAAGCCATGTTCACTAGACACTATTGAAAACTTAACGTTAAGATTTAATACCAATACCTTAAAATATCCATATGATGATATTCTACTCACACTTAATAAATGGAGTCACACTGTCCATATCTATAAATGAAGTCCTCTATCGATTAACAAATGAATACCACCAAACTATCGAGGATAGACTATACTATATAATCGTACTCATTGATAGCTTAAATGATACCACTTGTGACCATAAGTCCATCATTTATCTCAGGATTGAGAGAGGCTCTCTGATTGTCCTTAAGTGAAAAATCTTATCTACTGACGGTTCTAGATAAAGTATTTCACTTTGATCATATTTAATGCACCTAGTGCACTAGATTCTTGTAAGGACCTCGATTTTATGATTGGCTTATTTCATGACAAACCACCACATTGGGGATGATTGTGTAATGGGTAGCTTAGGTCCGTATTGGCAAGCTTCCAAGCATCTCCATGACTTCAAGAGCAAAAGGTATATTCACTTGACTTTGTCTCTTGAAGAGTTTAGGTGCACACACACACTTCATGCATGTTTTGTTTATCTTGCATTTGTGTTCTTTATTGTTTGTATAAGTGTGCACCCTTTTCTAAAACACTCACTAGCTTACATTAGATATCAAATCTTGCATTGTATCTTAGTTGATAACATGTTTGACATGTTAATTGTGCTTCATTGTGTGCATCTCACTCACTTCACACTTGCACAACATTTATGTAAGATTGACTTTTGTCTTGAGTGTTAAAAAGGGATTTTTCCCTTTGGCGCGGCCTAGACCGCTCGGCAGGCTTTGCTTGCACCGCGGCGCACGGAGCGGTATTCTCCAGTGCGTCATGCACGACGTGGACCGCGACCTGTGCACTTGCACGCACAGCGGTTCCAACCGCGGTGTTGTCCAGACGGTGCATTGCTGTATGTACCGCGGTCTGGACACTTACCTGAGCCGCGGTCTGGCAAGCGGTTTTGACGGGATTCTGGTTCCCAAGTTCAAAACGATGTAGTTTGATCTAGGGCTTCATATATATTCTTCCTTTTCTCTTCTTGGCCGACCAAGAGCTCAAAAATTCATTTTTAGAGAGAGGTTAGAGCTCCTAGAGAGAGAAAGCTTCAAGAAAGCTTCTTTGACTCTCCAAACCCAAAACCCATCTCCATCTTGCACCATTCAACATCATTTGAGCATGGGTCTTCATTGTTTCATGACTAGGTAAGCAAGAACTTCTTTGAATATCATTTATTGTTCTTCTTACTCTAGATTAAGTATTTATTGCTTGATTAAATACCTAGACTCTACTTTATTGCATATTTATGAGTTTTGATAACATGATTGGGTTTGTATTTTGATAGCTTAATTGATTAGGTCATTTTTGCCTAAAAGCTAGGTCATAAATATTCATGTGTGATTAATTGATAACTAGGTTGAGAAATTGTGTTTTAATCAACTAGTTAATGTTCATGAATATTTGTTTGTGTTTGTTTGTGATAGCTTGCATTATTAGGTCATATATGCCTAAATAGCTAATCCATAAATATTCATGTATGCTTAATTGATGATTAGGTTGTCTTTGTGCATCTAGTCAAGTTTATGAATGTTTATGTGAATTTAATTGACAATTAGGTTGTTAGAATTTCTCTACAACTAATTGAGACCTCATGTGTGTACATGTAGGCATTATTTGATAACTAGGATGTTGTATTGCATTATCTACATCTAGTTAAGCATTGTATGTTTGGTCTAACATATATTGTGTTGAGCATTCATTGATTGTTCACTTAGACCCTATACTCTTCATTGAGTCAAAGTCTTGTGGCTTCGGGGTGAAGTTGCACAAGCATTGAAGTCTTACAACCAAGTTGTGGTTGGCAAGCATTGGTCAAGAATCCATTGTAAAAGGCCTGCGGGTAGAGTAGGAGGTGCTCACGCCGATAGTAGTGTATCAGTGGATATCACTAGGGATTGAACCAAGAGTGGCGAGTGGTAGTGTCCATAGCCTGAGGTTATCTAGAGTGAGAGTCCGAGTATCACTTGAGGGTGTAACATTTTACTCATATAGTGGATTTGAGGATCGTGTGTGGCTAGAAGGATAGCCCGTGGTTTTTCCCTTTGTTTAAGGGTTTCCACGTAAAAATCAAGTGTCATTTATTATTCCGCACTTTACACTTGATTTTGTATGTTTGATTTAATTGGGTTATTTGTTTAATATTGACTAATCGAAAAGTTGGTAATAATCGATTAACAACCCATTCACCCCCCCCCCCCCTCTAGGTTGTAGACACACGTTAAGAGCTGTATTTTCAATTGGTATCAGAGCGGGTTCCTAGACATACTTAGGTGATCCTTGCTCGTGATTGTGTGTCTTGCATTTGTGTGCATTTTGATCATTGCATTCATTTGCATTCATCTCATTCCCTAAACACTATGAGAGGTGGTGAGATGTTAGAGGGTAATTTGACCTCCAAAATTGAGAGGGAGATATATGACTCCGATGAGGAGATGACTCTCATGGTTGAGAGATTTACAAAATCTCAAAAGAAGGGCATGACCTCCAAGGTGAAGGAGGAAAAGAAAAAGTCAAGGAAAGATGACCCTTGCTTTGAGTGTGGTGGAGTTGGCCACCTTGCCTCCATGTGTGGTAACTTGAAGTACAAGAAGGGAGGAGAAACTATGATCGCTACTTGGAGTGATAGCGAAGTTGAAGTAGTTGAAGAGTGCTCCACAAGCTCGGTCGCTAGTGAGATCAACTACTTCGCATTTCCGGGTTCCTCCCATGAAGAAACTCAAGCCATCAACAAATGTTTATCACTTGAAGATTTCAAGATGGGTGGCCTTGAACTTGGAAACCGAAGAGGAGCATGCTTGAGTGAAGCAAGCCTTGATGATATGACTCTCACAAGCACAAGTGGGAGAAGTCTTGATTGTGATGGCTCATGCTCCGGGAACTCTTGTGACAACATGGTGCATAACCAAGAGTTCATTGACTTTCTTCAAAAGTCCTTGAAGGAGAGAGAAAATGATATCCTTAGATTGGAAAGGGATAATCTTCAATTAAAGGCTATGTTAGATGACTCATCGAAGACGGACATGATTGATATGTCCGAATATGAGAAGGAGATTAAAGATTGCCATCAACGGATGAAGGCCATGAAAGAAGAACTTGCCAACAAAGAAAACTCCTTGAAGATTGTCAAGGAAAGAGAGATGAGGTGCCTTGAAGAATTAAAGAAGGCCAAGGTCAAACAACCTCAAGCTCAAGGCAAGAGCAAAGCTTCATCCAAGCAATCTTCCACTCAAGGAAAGTCCACACAAGCCTTGGCATCCCAACCAAAGCCTAGGCAATCCAAGAAGAAAGGACAATTCCTTGAGAAGCCAACCACCTCCTTCAACAAGTCAACCATCAAGAAAGGAGGTGACCATAAGTGGCATGCTCAACCAAGAAGGCATGATCAACCGGCTCAACCACCTCTACAAGCAAAACCACAAAGGTGCCACCAATCGGCTCAAGCTTCTAGGAGAAGCAAACCGATGCACCATCAAAGACAACCTCATCAACATGGCGATGCCTCGATGAGATCACAATGTTATGGTATAAATCCTTACTTTGTACCTACTTGTCATTATTGTGGCATGATTGGTCACTTAAGACCAAATTGCTTAAATTACATTAAGAGGTGTAGATTAAAGAGCATGAAAGAAAAACGGTTGAAAAAGGGGGCAAGTTTGCATAAACCTAGGGAACCTAGAAACATGTCTATGACCACTAAAAATGTGAAAGTGGAACCTAGGTGGGTTAGAAAGAATGAACCCGCTTGCCTTAGTGCCCATGTGACTCCCGTAGATGCAACTAGGTCCATTGGATTTGGTAGGTCTATAGGAGCTCATGTCTCCCATTGACTTGGTTGGTATTGACCCCATGAGGGGAGCTCAAGCAAAGAGAGCGATCTTGCATGATTTGCTATATGCAAAAAGTTGGCTTATTTTATGCTCTTTTATGATTGCTTGAGTGTGGTTGGTGAATAACATTGATTAATAATTGTATAATGTTTTTAATTACACCATTGCACGGTTGCTTTGTATGATAATGCATGACTTCTTTTATTGCTTGAGCATGCTTATCTTTTCGAGGAATGTTCTACTTGTTAGTACATTTGATTGACCTCAAATTATTCTCCATGTTCATGATTCCTAGATATGCATTCTTAAGCTCTCTCTTGAAAAGGGCTACTGGCAATATGACGTGGAGCCGCCCAATGTTGGAAAAGGCTACTCATTTGAAACCGAGTGAAAGCCATCAAGAGAGTTACATTAGCATGATAAACAGAAATACATGCTTGCTAGGAATATGGAGAAAAACAGAAAAAGGAGAAAAACAGAAAATGTTGTTATATGACTGTTATGTGTGGTGTTGCATTGCTTATTTTTGACATCAAAATTGTTGATTGATGATGTGTCTTGCAATGACGAAAAGATGATATACTTTTGTTGTGATTAGTACACTTGCACACAAATGCTTGGATATATATCTTCTTATCAAAACAACATGATCTTAATTGGTTTGACTTCAATTGGAAATCCTGTTGAGTGTTGCTTTGATTGATTTTTATGCATGAGAATAATAGTATTTTGTATTACATGCTAAGCAACCTTTCACACGCACACATTTTTTTTATATAATCTCCTTGAATCTCTCTCAATTATTTAAGTTGCATAAAGTTTGTGTATATGATTATGCAATGTAATTGTGCGTATAGCTCTCTTTGCTAAAGCAACCCGATAAGGGGAGCTCCTTTGCCTATCTCATGACAAAAAGGGGGAGAAGTCTTGAGAGAAATAGGGGGAGTGAGAGATATAAGGGGAGCATTGTTTATGCTATGCCTTGGGGGAGAAATCATGAGGGAGAGTAACCTTTTAGGGGGAGCATTGCACATGCATTCTTTGTATTGCTTTATTTGTATTTAAGTACAATGCTTGTTTTTATTTGTTCACCTCACATGCACTTGTTCTTGGAAAGTGCTTCTTGCTATTGTGTGTAGGTACATTGATGATTCTACAAGAAGATATTGAATATTTAGATTCTAGGAATCTCTTTTGTAATGTAGAAGTGATCATGGACAATAGCTTTATTTTATTTTGTGAGGAATGTTTGTAAGTGGTTGTTTTGTCATGAAATAGCCAAAGGGGGAGATTGTAAGGACCTCGATTTTATGATTGGCTTATTTCATGACAAACCACCACATTGGGGATGATTGTGTAATGGGTAGCTTAGGTCCGTATTGGCAAGCTTCCAAGCATCTCCATGACTTCAAGAGCAAAAGGTATATTCACTTGACTTTGTCTCTTGAAGAGTTTAGGTGCACACACACACTTCATGCATGTTTTGTTTATCTTGCATTTGTGTTCTTTATTGTTTGTATAAGTGTGCACCCTTTTCTAAAACACTCACTAGCTTACATTAGATATCAAATCTTGCATTGTATCTTAGTTGATAACATGTTTGACATGTTAATTGTGCTTCATTGTGTGCATCTCACTCACTTCACACTTGCACAACATTTATGTAAGATTGACTTTTGTCTTGAGTGTTAAAAAGGGATTTTTCCCTTTGGCGCGGCCTAGACCGCTCGGCAGGCTTTGCTTGCACCGCGGCGCACGGAGCGGTATTCTCCAGTGCGTCATGCACGACGTGGACCGCGACCTGTGCACTTGCACGCACAGCGGTCCCAACCGCGGTGTTGTCCAGACGGTGCATTGCTGTATGTACCGCGGTCTGGACACTTACCTGAGCCGCGGTCTGGCAAGCGGTTTTGACGGGATTCTGGTTCCCAAGTTCAAAACGATGTAGTTTGATCTAGGGCTTCATATATATTCTTCCTTTTCTCTTCTTGGCCGACCAAGAGCTCAAAAATTCATTTTTAGAGAGAGGTTAGAGCTCCTAGAGAGAGAAAGCTTCAAGAAAGCTTCTTTGACTCTCCAAACCCAAAACCCATCTCCATCTTGCATCATTCAACATCATTTGAGCATGGGTCTTCATTGTTTCATGACTAGGTAAGCAAGAACTTCTTTGAATATCATTTATTGTTCTTCTTACTCTAGATTAGGTATTTATTGCTTGATTAAATACCTAGACTCTACTTTATTGCATATTTATGAGTTTTGATAACATGATTGGGTTTGTATTTTGATAGCTTAATTGATTAGGTCATTTTTGCCTAAAAGCTAGGTCATAAATATTCATGTGTGATTAATTGATAACTAGGTTGAGAAATTGTGTTTTAATCAACTAGTTAATGTTCATGAATATTTGTTTGTGTTTGTTTGTGATAGCTTGCATTATTAGGTCATATATGCCTAAATAGCTAATCCATAAATATTCATGTATGCTTAATTGATGATTAGGTTGTCTTTGTGCATCTAGTCAAGTTTATGAATGTTTATGTGAATTTAATTGACAATTAGGTTGTTAGAATTTCTCTACA
The DNA here is from genome assembly GCA_033220585.1 of Dipteronia sinensis. Lineage (NCBI taxonomy): Eukaryota > Viridiplantae > Streptophyta > Magnoliopsida > Sapindales > Sapindaceae > Dipteronia > Dipteronia sinensis. Next base: position 43,079 of record CM065641.1, read on the forward strand.
ACTAATTGAGACCTCATGTGTGTACATGTAGGCATTATTTGATAACTAGGATGTTGTATTGCATTATCTACATCTAGTTAAGCATTGTATGTTTGGTCTAACATATATTGTGTTGAGCATTCATCGATTGTTCACTTAGACCCTATACTCTTCATTGAGTCAAAGTCTTGTGGCTTCGGGGTGAAGTTGCACAAGCATTGAAGTCTTGCAACCAAGTTGTGGTTGGCAAGCATTGGTCAAGAATCCATTGTAAAAGGCCTGCGGGTAGAGTAGGAGGTGCTCACGCCGATAGTAGTGTATCAGTGGATATCACTAGGGATTGAACCAAGAGTGGCGAGTGGTAGTGTCCATAGCCTGAGGTTATCTAGAGTGAGAGTCCGAGTATCACTTGAGGGTGTAACATTTTACTCATATAGTGGATTTGAGGATCGTGTGTGGCTAGAAGGATAGCCCGTGGTTTTTCCCTTTGTTTAAGGGTTTCCACGTAAAAATCAAGTGTCATTTATTATTCCGCACTTTACACTTGATTTTGTATGTTTGATTTAATTGGGTTATTTGTTTAATATTGACTAATCGAAAAGTTGGTAATAATCGATTAACAACCCATTCACCCCCCCCCCCCCCCCCTCTAGGTTGTAGACACACGTTAAGAGCTGTATTTTCAATTCTTTTGCCCATAGACACTACACTTTGATGATTCTAGACTCATCATAACACATTTGATCCCACTCAAATGCTAGTAAAAATAATCTACAACTTTAATAAGGTAAAGCTGGCCAACCTTTATCTGAAGTTGTGAATATTGTTCAAGACTAAGGGGTCGTTTGTTTGTTTTTTGTCTGAAGACTAAACGGTCCTGAATTTTTCTGAAGACTGAATTGAGACTGAAATCTGAACTTGAATGACATGCTTTTTTTTTTCTCACATCTGAATGTATTGTCAACACATTTGTCTTTTAAAACTAAAATTGTCTGAAACTAAGTAATTTTACATTTATACATATGTTAAACAATTATATATATAATATGGAATAAAAACAATCTAAAAATAATAATTATATATAAACACATATGATCATGATCTTCTTCTTCGACTACAAATAAACTTCATTTTTACTAAAAAGAGAAAAAAGAAAAAAGGTTGTTTTTTTCAAAAAATTACTCTAAAAACTAATATATAAATACATCACCCTAATATCATAGTAAAGTATTGATATTAAACACCAATATGAGAAGAAATTATGGTTCTATTTTGTTTTTAAAGTTATTTAAAATAAACAATATATTAAAATAAAGATTTATGTACCATATATAATCATAAAGAAATCGGAAATATGTTATATATGGGGGATAGTATCGGAAGAAAAAATTTTGAATTGCATTTAATGCAATTCAGTGATTTGCAATTAAGTGAAAAGTCAAGATTTTTTACTTTTTATTTTAAGTTGTGTTTTTGGGTATTCTTAAGTTGTTTGACCACTTATAAAAACAAACAAAACAACTTAATAATTATGATTCAGACCCATTAAGTTTTAAGTAGAAAAAACAAACGACTCCTAACTAAAGAATTATGTCTACCTCATACATATCTAGATCTACGAACAATTCTTCATTTCTCATAGTCTTTTGACCTTATGATTATTTACTTTTGACAATTATAATAATTAAACTATAAATGCTATAAGATTTGTTAAACTAGAAATCACTTTATTAATATGAAAAGATTGTCAAATACATCATTACACTCTTGCTATTGAGCATAATTCTAACAGCTGGAGCCTATCAATAGCGGCTGAAGGTGTTAATTGAGATTCTGCTCCAGTAGCGAATTTTTGATCAACACTTTTTGGCACTGTCTGTGGGAACATATCCACACCATTTTTGAAAGCTTGTGAAACTAATTTTTGCATCATATTAGCATGAGACTCCGATCCTCTCAGGGTTAGCCCGATCCGTTAGGGCACTAATCTATCGCTTCAACTCGGAAAGGTCAGAAGCAAAGGAAGGGGGCGAAGAGACATAACCCCTCTCCAATGCCTGCGGTTATAACACGGGATACCCTCCAGGTCCTTACTACCCCGATAGCCAACCAGGCCAACCTAGTCCAGCAGGTCGCAGCCTTCATAGAGAGTATCCGCCTCTGAATGATAGCGGAGAGTAGTGCCCCCCAGCTCGCGGTACCAAATGCCAAGGGAGATACTAGCTGGCCAAGTAATAGGATACCAACCTTCGACAGGTTGGGACCATCCCCTCCAGTATCGGTCCACGACAGGCTCATGCCCATACCCCCGGTTCTAGACCAACCAATAGGATATCGACCCCGACAGGTGAAGTCCCCCATCGGCCTTCCACCTGGGGAACGCTACCACCATGCCTAGCCAGCGGCTTCCAGGTGACCTCTACCTGTAGGGGGAGGTAGCACCAACTATAGAAATAGCGCCCATGAGAACCCCCCTTAAGGGAGAGAACTAGGATGAAGCCTTAGTGGCATCAGAGGAGTCCAGCAATGAGGACTCTGAGGTTGAATCCAGGAACGGTGGAAACAAATGCCTACAGGACCAAAAGGCTAAGATGGCTAAAGAAATCCAAGAGCTGATGAAGGGGAAACACTGGGAAAACCGGAAGGATCCCCTGGGCGAGATGAACGCCCCATTCTCCAGAAGAATTAGGGAGGCAGAGCTACCCCCTAAATTCAAGATGCCAACCGATAAATACTCTAGGACAGATGATCCCCTAAGCCACCTTGAGAGCTTCGTACAACAGATGGAAGTCAAAAATGCTACCAGGGCTACCATGTGCAGGATGTTCTCGACCACGCTGACTGACTATGCCAATACATGGTTCGGAAAGTTACCATCTGGCAGTGTTGACTCCTCCATCAAGTTGACCACCGATTTCTGTGCTCAGTTTCTGGGCATCAAACCTCGCCCCAAGGATCGCATTCACCTTTAATACGTGATCCAGGAGCAGGGTGAATCGCTATGAGCCTACATGGAGAGGTTCCACAAGAAGGTAATCTAGATGGGAGTCTTCACTGAAAAGGAGACCCTGGCCAACTTCAGAAGAAACCTATGGGCTAGCAGACTATTTCGATCCTTCGTGAAACACCCATCAGAGACATAACATGAGGCCTATGACAGGGCCTTCGAATAGGTGGAAATAGACAAACATCTCAGAGTCAAGCACCCAAAGAAGAAGACTACCAAGCCTATACCGGTCCAGAAAGGTCAAAACATACCTCCCAATCATTCTACCTACTGGCCACTACCTTACCTGCCTCAGCAGGTGAGATACACGACCAGGTGGACCTCTTCCAAAGCGACACCCCCACCAAAGGAAGTAGTGCGGATAGTGAGGGATGAGGAAAGGTATACTCATTACACCCCTCTCAATGCATCCCGCGAGACCAATAACCTCGCCATTTGAGATAAGGGTTTGCTCAGGAAACCTGATCCAATTAAAGCGTTAGTCGACGTACGAAATCACTACAAATAATGCGACTTCCATGAGGATGTGTGCCACAACACTTCGGAATGCTACAGCCTAAGCAACCAGATCGAGGCGCTGTTGAGGGGAGGTTTCCTGACAGAGTTTCTACAACAAGTGCAGGATAGCATTCAAACTAGCAAGCAGGTGCATGCAGACATACGAGCAATAGAGGAAAAGAGGAAAGAAAATTGGAACGACTTGATGCCGCAGATCCAGATCATCCATACCATCAGCAGAGGTTCTACCTTTGCAGGAACCTCTAATAACTCTAGAAAGAACTGTTAACATCCTTTTTTGGCAGGGGTCGAAAGAAGAATTTTCCATCTGCCTAGAGCCTAGTAGAACCTAGATCGGGACCGGTACCTAGATACCAGGGATGCTTGACACCATGAACCGAAAAGAGGTCAGTACCACATATCACAATCTCCCGGGTACAAGGCAGGGCCAGCACAGCGGTACCTTCTACCTGGTACCTAGGTATCGCGGCATCTACCCAGTATCTAGGTACCACGAAATCTACCTGATACCCATGTACAACGATATCAGTCCAGGATCACACTAAAATATGTATCTTACCCATGAAGCATGAAGAATGGAACCGTGATGGTACCAGCATGCTAGAACAAGCGCCGCGCCAACAAAAGCAGACTGGTACATCAGGGTACCGCACCATCAGAGTACGTAGTCATAATTTTACTCTGAGCAACATAGAAGAGAAAGTTGACTTCTCCAGCCATTCACAACGCCATTAATGAAGATAGTCAACCCTATTAATGGAGATAATCAACCTCATTAATGAAGATAGTCAACTCATTAATGGCCATTCACAACGCCATTAAATGAGGGAATCAGTCAACTCTTTAATGGCCCTTCACAACGCCATTAATAAGGAAATCGGTCAACCCTTTAATGGCCATTCAACTCCATTAATGAGGAAATATTCAACTCCATTAATGGCGTAATCAGTGCTCCTTTGATTGCGAATTAATTGATGGAATGGACAATAGGAATCAGAACATATAAATATAACAAGGCACTCTCTAAGAAAATGGTCTGTCTCTCAAACTTCTTCGAGTTCATATCACAAGTATGCACATTATTATTCTTAACCCAAACTTTCCTTGTTGATTTCTTTTCATTAACATGTTCATCATGCATAGTCTCTAATGCCCTAACATGTTTAGAAACAACCAAAGGAAGTTTTTTTATCTCACTAGCATGCATCTCATTCCCTAGTTTGCATTGTCTAATATACTTGTAGCATTTAGGTTTGATATGCCCAACAACATTGCAAAAATGACAAATCGGGTTAAACCTAGAGATATTAAGTTTTGCTCTAGATTAAACTCATGCTTATGAGAATAATCAGGTAACCTTTTCACATATTTATCATGTTTCACATTTCCTAGTTTGCATTGCCTAATTTATTCATAACACCTAGGCCTAATGTGACCAACCACATTATAATAATGACAAACCATAATGAATTTAGAAAAATTACCTTTTTGGTGTGCATGCTTTTGTTGAGAAGTTGGTTAAGAAGTTCCATAGCTCTTCTTGTCTTTGTCTTTGATTTTGGAAGGAATAATAGTTGAGTCTTTCTTCTTCTTAGACTTTCTTGACTTGTTCTTGGTTGTATAAGTCTTCTTAACTTCTTCTACAAAACCCAAGCCACTCATATCTCCATGATGCTTTCCAAGTTTTATTACTACATCAAGCTTAATGGCTCCAATTTTCTATAGGGAAAAATCGATATAAAACGCAGCGGAAGAAACGAAAAAAAGATTTCGTATGGTTTTAAAATTTTTCTCAAAGTTGAACCTTAACCTTTTAATTAATTAAACTCAAATATATACGGTTAGAGCTAAATACCACTTGACGCGTGGTCCGATTGACTTTTGTCGATTGGTAATCCGCAAAATCTTTTCCGATGCCCGTGAACAGTACCCGCGTGAACAGTGATCGTGAACAGTACCCGTATGAACAGTGATCGTGAACAGTACCTCGCCGTGAACAGTACCGCGAGATCTTCCAATCCGAACACGTACGTGAATCACCTAGGAGCGTGGTCTCCCTTTTTCTTTGAATTGCAAACCTGAGAATGGATGAACAAAGTTTTCTTTTTCTTTTGTTAGTCACAAAACAATCAAAAGAAGACAAAGATTATTCCGGTCACTTTTGAGTTCTCAATCTAATGATCGAAACTCGCGTGAACCTAATTCGATGTTGTACACACAAGCTTATTGATGAACAAGCAATCGGTGTACTATCAAAGAATAATCTCTTCTCTCTTTTTTGTTCAGTAGAATAAAAATTATCCTTTTCTATGAATTGAGAAGAAGAAGAAAAATTGAATCATTCAATCAACTAGGGTGGCCGAATTCTATATGTGGTATTATATAGGTGGCCGAAATTTTGCTTCCTCTTCTATTTAGGGTTGCCGAAATCTTCCTCTAAATGGGACTAGGGTTGCCGCAAATCACATACCAAAAAGAGTTTGTGCTGCACCCTAATTTCCATCAACCTTTAGACTTCAAAACCTAATCCAACTCATAGATATTTTTATTCTTTTATTGACTAAATAAAAAGACTTCTTATTTGATTAAATAAATAAAATTAATTATTTATTTTCTTATCAAACAAGTCTTTTACTTTTAATATACTACTACCAATAGTATAACTTTAGGAAATATATTTCCTGATCAGAAAAAGATTTGTTTCTTAATTAAACAATTAATTAATAAATTAATTAATTCTTATTTAATTAAAACAATGAAACAAAATAATATATTAGGTTAATATATACATCTTGCCGCCTCACTTATATAAATGGGTCATATATTATTTTCTTATTTCATTTAATCCATTGGACTTTAAATAAAAGCCCACATGTGAACCAGACCCATTCTTACTAAAGGAAACAAGCCCACATGTCTCCTTTTAATATATTAATATAATAGTGCAGCCCATTAATTAAATAATAGACATATTATATTCTTGATATATTAAAAACAATTCTAGATGGACCCTTAAATCGGCCCGGTAGAATATATCAAGTGATCCATGCAAATACGTGTGGATTGGGGATCTTGGCGGGCTATCTAAATTTAAGCTTCAATAGACACAACCAATCACAATCAACAAATGATTCACTTAGGTCCAATCTATTAATTTTAACTCATTCCACTAAAGAGCTAAAATTGAACTCTTAAATAAAGATAGAATAAGAAGATGTTTCTCATTCATACCCTAGACAATCTTATAGGAGATGATGTATCCTCGTGAATAATATCAGTAATCGCCAAGAGCTCATAGACCGCCTATAGCTCTCCAAGTTACCATATTTCCTCATATGACCACATTTCAAACTTGGATACTTTGATTTGTCCAGAAGCCATGTTTTCAATAATCATTATTGAAAACTCAACGTTGAGATTTAATATCCAATACCTCAAAATATGCATATGATGATATTATACTCTCATTTAAATAAATGGAGTCACGATGTCCATATCTATAAATGAAGTCCTCTATCGATTAACAAATGTATACCACCAAACTATCGAGGATAGACTATGCTATATAATCGTACTCATTGATAGCTCTAATGATAACACTTGCAACCGTAAGTCCATCATTTATCTCAGGATTAAGATAGACTCTCCGATTGTCCTCTTTAATGAAAAGACTTATATCTAGTGACGGTTCTAGATAAAGTATTTCATTGTGATCCAGTTCAATGCACCTAGTGCACTAGATTCTTTTACTCGAAAACCTTTCGATGATTTTAGACTCATCATATTCATTTGATCCCACTCAAATGCTAGTAAAAGAATTCTACAACTTTAACAAGATAGAGGTGCCCAACCTTTAACTTAAGTTGTGAACGTTATTCAAGACTAACTAAAGAATTGTGTCTACCTCATACATATCCGGATGTATGAACAATTCTTCATATCTCATAGTCTTTTGACCTTATGATTATTTACTTTGACAATTATAATAATAAATGCTATAAGTAATTGTAAGAATCAGAATTCACTTTATTAATATGAGAAGATTGTCAATTACAATATTACACTCTTGCCATTGAGCATAATCCTAACATTTTCATGCCATTAATAGACTCTTTGAGAGCTTTGACTTTATCTTTAAGCTCACACTCCTTTGTCTTCAAAATAGTCAAAGTGTTCTCTTTTCGCTTAATCTCTCCCTCCATAGCAAATAACTTCATAGTAAAATCTTCTTTTAAATCATCTAACTCTTGAGCACTTTCCTCCTCCTTTGAAAAATACTTTTCAATGGTCTTTTCATGCTCCTTGATGACTTCACTTTGCTTGCTTATCTTCTCCAAAGACATCTTTTTTTCATTGTCAAGAGCTTTGATTATCACCACTAAATTGACATTGATCAACTTGAACTTGTTGTTCTCATCATTCTTCTTGACATTTTCACTAGTTAGTTGAAGGATCTTGTCATTTAAGCTTGTTTCATCATGATTTGAGGAAGCTACAATCTCTTTATGATTGGTGGAGACTTCACTATATTTACTACTTGAAGAATATTCACTTTCCTCAATACTTGAGGAGTCTTCACTACTATCCTCAAATCTTCCTTCATATATGGCCAAGTGAGCAATAGAATTGCTAGTATATTCACGATCATCTGAGGACTCCTTTTCCTCTTCTACATCACTCATGGATCTAATGTAGGCTTTCATCATACTTTTCCAAAAGGATTAGTTACCACTCTTCAAGAGTGGAGACCTAGCACTAGAAGCATTTCCCGGCATCGAATCACCCATAGCAAAAAAAATGATTTTTTTTACAAAACAAAACACAACACAAACACGATAAAAAGGATCTATCTAATTACCTCTAGACACCCGCTTTGATACTAATTGAAATTCCCTTAATATTATAGTGCCAAATATACTAGGGGGGTGAATAGGTATAGTCTCAAAATTCTTTCAATTTCTTTTTCTTCACAAGATATACAATTGCACAAGTAAGCTTTAACAAAAATATGGATCCAACAAAACAATATGAATACAATTAAGCAATGGATGAATCAATACAAATTCAAAGCAAGTAAAGACAATAAAACAAAAATCAACACAAGGGGTTTTCACGTGGTAAAACCTCAAAATGAAAAAACATCCACGAGTTGATACCACAACTACCGGCTAAAGTAATTCACTATGACAAATAGGAGTTACACAATCAAGAGGAAATCAACACAAGATTCACTCTCTAAGCTATCAACACCTATTTTACCCTCGGGCCTAGTGAACTTACAAAGCCGACTTCCTATCCAAGATCTCGCGTCTCTAGGAAGGCATCTTGCTCATCTATCCAAGTCACCCAGACTCTAGACAAGACTTCCTTGCTTAGCTATCCGGATCACCCCGATCCTAGCCAAGACTTCCTTGCACAAATTGAAGAACAACTCTCCAAAATGTGACTTCCAATGCACAATCAAAAGAATCACTCTAAGGAATGTGACTTCCAACCTTTTACAAGGCAAAATGATCTAAGGGAATGCAAATGATGCAAACACACTCTATGAAGAATTAACTTTTGCACAAAACAAGCTCACAATCAAATGTAGTTAATTCTTATGAACATGTGATTAGAAATCTAGATTAGGCATTTGAGATCATTCACAAAAATATCTAGAAACCTAAACATGTCAATCAAATCTAGAACTAGATTAGAATAATGAAAATTACAAGCAAAAATATCCTAGTTATCAGAACATGTAACTAAATCTAAAAATCAACAATCAAGCTCAAGAACACAAATTATTTCTATAATCAAGTTCATGCTTATCAAGTTTAGCTAAAATATATTCAATTAAAAATCACACAACCTAAACTCAAAAATGACTCAAATAAACCTCAAAGTTGAATCCAAATCTTTCTAATCATTTTTCTTAATCAAATAAGAACATTCATGAAGATGATGATTAAAGAAAAATTGAAAAGATAAAGATTCACTTACAAATGATGACTCCCGTACTGAAATCAGATCACTATGAAAAATTATGACATCATTTGACTCTGAAAATACTTGGGTTTGTTCCTCTTTTGAAGACCAACAATTTCGGCTTTTGAATCACTTAAATCGGAGTTCATTTGATAGAGATATCACCAAAACAAAAATCAAAAAACACTTTGAAAAAATTTCTCCTTCAATTCGAATTTCCGGTGAGAGAGGGAATATAAAGATAAAGAGGGTTATCATGTGTGGTAAACTCACACATGAAAACACTAACATCCAATAGGAAGACATGTCAAGACAACACATGCATTTGATTGTGCATGGTACACCAAAATCCATGTACATGCAAAGCACATAACAAAATCTCTATTAAATCATGAAATGAGTTTGGCGAGCACCTCACGTGAACTGAACAGCATGTTTGGCGTGGACCCCACGTGCCTACACGGCCAAGGGGGCAAATGGCAATTTGCCATCTTTTTTCCCTTTTGCTCCCTTTCACGCACCTTTAGTGTTCTTCAGCCGTTTTTCGGCCTCCAAACTCCGAATTTGAATCCATTTTAGGATTACGAACCGGGACTCCCTCACGCACAAAAGATATCAAGAAAACTTTCACAAAAAATATAGAATTCAACTTGAAAATCAAGGACGAAAACCATGTACGACAAAATCACGGAAAGTTTCTTAACCTCTTTTTTGAACTCGAAACTTAATTAATGAGTAACCGAAATAACCGGAACTCAATGAGAAATTATATAAGCTCCAAATCAAGTTCAATAACATAAAATCACAAACAAATAAACACAAGAATACACAAGTATGTCATTTCCTAGATATAGTCCTAGAACATGCAATTCTACAAAAATTGTCCAATTAAGTCTAATGCATGTGCATACTTTAATAAGTGTGTGTATTGTGTTATACATATTTGGCACAATGATGCAGGGACACAAAATTTATGAAATGTGTATGTGTGCACTTACGCCTTGCAAGAGGAAGGAAAATCTTAATACCTTAGTATAGTATCCAAGGAAGCACTTTTCCTCCTGAAGACGAACTTTGCATGCGAAGTTGCTTTCCTTATTTGAATCTTGATCCAATCACGAACATGATTTGAACCTGCAACCTCAATTTAATAATTAATTAATAATTCATAATTATTAATTCATTAATTAAATAATCTAATTATTTAATTAATTTAATTATTAATATATTAATTAAATAATCTCATTATTCAATTAATCCCTGAATAAATATATGTCACTTTCGTAACACAATTAATTAGACAATCCAATTAATTAACCGTGACCATTGTTACCTAAATCGATCAGGCTAGCAAGATGATCTAATGGACCCACGGTATTTTGAGCTCCAATAATCCTCAGAATCATTAATTAAACTCTTTAATTAATATTCCTGATTCTTAACTCCGGTGTTATTCCACTAAAAACCCGAAGCTGCACTCTCTCAACTGTAGTCGCTTTTACACAGACCGATACAACTCGGTGTCCATCGATATAGCTATTACACATGGTGTGATCCTCCACAGTAGTTCATAATTAGAGCTGGGTCATAATGTCCGTTATACCCCTCTAATTACATATATCCTTTAAGTACCGTTGATTCTCTAATGAACAATAAATCCTATTTCCTCACGGAATTAGGAGAACGCTCATATTTTCCATGCCCCGAATCAACCCTTAAGGAAACTACCATCTACTTCTCATAAGAAGGAGTGGATTCCACTATTGTATACAAACCTTCCCAGCAACAAGCCAAACCGTAATCCTAACATACAGAGCATATTGATCAGGAACTGCATCTTATCTCACCCATGGTATATCAAAGACCACGATCTAACCTGTAGGAGTCGATAAGACACTCAGGATTAAGATCACCCACATGTACCCATCATTAGTTGATATATATAAATCTCATCAGTAAACGGATCTTGGTGAAAGATTCATATAAATCATGGCCCAGTCCTATACGATCACATCATACAAGGTGCCTCCATTCCCATATCTCATATGAATGATTCAGGATAGAATCACTGTACATTACGGAATGAACCGCATCTATAGATTAACCACAAATAAAGTACCCAGCTATATTTGCTATCTATGGACTTTTTAGATTGCACGTCTCTTACTGTATCCATCAGTATATGACATTCATATACACAGTTCGAGATTACATCCGACAATCTAGGATGTTAATAAATGCACAAGTTATAAAATAAACAACACAACAAGAATGAATTGAACTTTTTTTTTATTTCATAAATCCATTTACAAATTACATTTTTAGGGCATTAACCCCAACAATCTCCCATTTGCACTAAAGCATGTGAGGCATGTCTCGTAACCCTAGACCATCTAGGTGACCCGAAAACACTTTATCCGGTAAGGTCTTCGTAAATGGATCAGCATGATTGTCTTGTGAGGCTATCTTGGTGACGATCACATCTCCTCTCTACACTATCTCTCTAATGAGATGATACTTTCTCTCTATATGCTTGCCTCATACCCATACTGCTTACAGTTTGAAAATTGGACAAGCGACAAAATTGAAAAATTGGACACTATAAGACTCCAAGGACGACTGTACAAGGCGTAACACACCCCCAAACCAAAACTCAACAATGTCCCCATTGTTGGAATCCACGAGGTGGTTCTAACGGAGGTGAAACACCATAGACGATTCGAAAATTCTGAACATGCATAAAGCGCAACCAAGAACAAGCATAATCACAATAATTTGCGGAATGAGGGTTCAACACCCTCAAATTGGATCTAGACATACGCTCAACCATGCTCATTCATATTAACAAAATCTAAATCGCATTTATCAAAAACTTAATGCACTGAAGTACAAAATCGAAGGTAGAAAACTCCCTTTAGAAGGAAGCTATTTCATTGTCCATGCGCATTGTCGTGTGCTTCCCAAAAGATGCACAACCTAGCTTAAAACCACGCAATAACTCTTCCAAACGAAAATCAAATGTGAAAAGGAAAAACAAAATAAGTTCATGCCGTCAAAGGAAAATACAAATAAAAGAAATGAAACTAAATAGTTCTAGACTAATAGCTATAAACATAAAGGAAACGGTTGGCTAATCCTCGTCCGAAAGCTCCTTCTCTGGTTCACTGGATATCCCTTTCCCCTTGAGGTCAAGTTCTGATCTGATCTTATCTTCATGTTCCCTCTTGGAAATCTCCATTATAGCTCGGAGCTCGTCCCTATGTGGGTCAATGGCTGGGCCTCCTGAAGGTGGTAATAAAGCAGCGGGCCTCTTCTTCTTCTTTAGATAAACTGGGAGACTGAGTGCCTCCCTCATGTCTGTGAGATTGCCCCAAATGTCAACATTGTTAGGATTATGCTCAATGGCAAGAGTGTAATATTGTAATTGACAATTTTCTCATATTAATAAAGTGAATTCTGATTCTTACAATTACTTATAGCATTTATTATTATAATTGTCAAAGTGAATAATTATAAGGTCAAAAGACTATGAGATATGAAGAATTGTTCATACATCCGGATATGTATGAGGTAGACACAATTCTTTAGTTAGTCTTGAATAACGTTCATAACTTAAGTTAAAGGTTGGGCACCTCTATCTTGTTAAAGTTGTAGAATTCTTTTACTAGCATTTGAGTGGGATCAAATGAATATGATGAGTCTAAAATCATCGAAAGGTTTTCGAGTAAAAGAATCTAGTGCACTAGGTGCATTGAACTGGATCACAATGAAATACTTTATCTAGAATCGTCACTAAATATAAGTCTTTTCATTAAAGAGGACAATCAGAGAGTCTATCTTAATCCTGAGATAAGTGATGGACTTATGGTTGCAAGTGTTATCATTAGAGCTATCAATGAGTACGATTATATAGCATAGTCTATCCTCGATAGTTTGGTGGTATACATTTGTTAATCGATAGAGGACTTCATTTATAGATATGGACATCGTGGCTCCATTTATTTAAATGAGAGTATAATATCATCATATGCATGTTTTGAGGTATTGGATATTAAATCTCAACGTTGAGTTTTCAATAATGATTATTGAAAACATGGCTTCTGGACAAGTCAAAGTATCAAAGTTCGAAATGTGGTCATATGAGGAAATATGGTAACTTGGAGAGCTATAGACGGTCTATGAGCTCTTGGCGATTATTGATATTATTCACGAGGATACACCATCTCCTATAAGATTGTCTAGGGTATGAATGAGAAACATCTCCTTATTCTATCTTTATTTAAGAGTTCAATTTTGGCTCTTTAGTGGAATGAGTTAAAATTAATAGATTGGACCTAAGTGAATCATTTGTTGATTGTGATTAGGTTGTGTCTATTGAAGCTTAAATGTAGATAGCCCGCCAAGATCCCCAATCCACACGTATTTGCATGGATCACTTGATATATTCTACCGGGCCGATTTAAGGGTCCATCTAGAATTGTTTTTATTATATCAAGAATATAATATGTCTATTATTTAATTAATGGGCTGTACTATTATATTAATATATTAAAAGGAGACATGTGGACTTGTTTCTTTTAGTAAGAATGAGTCTGGTTTACATGTGGGCTTTTATTTAAAGTCCAATGGATTAAATGAAATAAGAAAATAATATATGGCCCATTTATATAAGTGGGGCGGCAAGGTGTATATATTAACCTAATATATTATTTTGTTTCATTGTTTTAATTAAATAAGAATTAATTAATTTATTAATTAATTGTTTAATTAAGAAACAAATCTTTTTTTGATCAGGAAATATATTTCCTAAAGTTATACTATTGGTAGTAGTATATTAAAAGTAAAAGACTTGTTTGATAAGAAAATAAATAATTAATTTTATTTATTTAATCAAATAAGAAGTCTTTTTATTTAGTCAATAAAAGAATAAAAATATCTATGAGTTGGATTAGGTTTTGAAATCTAAAGGTTGATGGAAATTAGGGTGCAACACAAACTCTTTTTTGGTATGTGATTTGCGGCAACCCTAGTCACATTTAGAGGAAGATTTCGGCAACCCTAAATAGAAGAGGAAGCAAAATTTCGGCCACCTATATAATACCACATATAGAATTCGGCCACCCTAGTTGATTGAATGATTCAATTTTTCTTCTTCTTCTCAATTCATAGAAAAGGATAATTTTAATTCTACTAAACATAAAAGAGAGAAGAGATTATTCTTTGATAGTACACTGATTGCTTGTTCATCAATAAGCTTGTGTGTACAACATCGAATTAGGTTCACCCGAGTTTCGATCATTAGATTGAAAACTCAAAAGTGACTGGAATAATTTTTGTCTTCTTTTGATTGTTTTGTGACTAACAAAAGAAAAAGAAAACTTTGTTCATCCATTCTCAGGTTTGCAACTCAAAGAAAAAGGGAGACCACGCTCCTAGGTGATTTACGTACGTGTTCGGATTGGAAGATCTCGCGGTACTGTTCACGATCACTGTTCACGCGGGTATTGTTCACGGGCATCGGAAAAGATTTTACGGATTACCAATCGACGTAAGTCAATCGGATCACGCGTCAAGAGGTATTTAACTCTAACCGTATATATTTGAGTTTAATTAATTAAAAGGTTAAGGTTCAACTTAGAGAAAAAATTTTAAAACCATACGAAATCTACTTTTCGCCTTCTGCTGCGGTTTTAAGCAATTTTTCCCTACAGTAATAGCTACAAGTAAGAAACGATGAGAAAAAAATTCTTCAAGTAGTATAAGATCCTGATTCCAACCCCAACTTAATAGCGGTGTTCACGTCAGGGGGGACTTTTGTTAACAGCCATTTTTGGTAGAGGTCCAAAGAAGAATTTTCCATCGGCACGTACCTAGTAGGACCTAGATCGGGATTGGTAACTAGATACCGGGGATGCTCTACCGGAAAGAAGTCAGTACCACATCTCACAGTCTACCAGGTACCAAGCAAGGCTATACCACGATACCTCCTACCTGGCTCCTAGGTACCATGATACCTCTTACCTGGTACCTAGGTACCTAGGTACCGCGACATCTACCAGGTACCCAAGTACCGCGATATCAGTCCAGGATCTAACCAGAATGTATATCCTACCCGCCAAGTAAGAAGAATGGAACCAGGAAGAGGTACCAGCATGCTAGAACAAGCGCCACACCAACGAGCACTCTGGTACACCAGTGTACCATACCATAGGGATACAGAGTCAGAATTCTCCTTCAAGCAACGTAAAAGAGAAAGTTGACCTCTCTGGTAATTAATGGAGATAATCAACACCATTAATGAGGGAATCAGTCAACTCCATTAATGGCCATTCACAACTCCATTAATGAGAGAATCAGTCAACTCCATTAATGGCCATTCACAACGCCATTAATGAAGGAAGTCGTCAACTCTATTAAAGGAGATAATCAGCCCCATTAATAAGAAGATCAGTTAACTCTTTAATGACCATTCACAACGCCATTAATGAGGGAATCAGTCAACTTCATTAATGAAGATAATCAGACTCCATTAATGAGAAGATATTCAACTCCATCAATGAGAAGATATTCAACTCCATTAATGAGAAGATATTCAACTCCATCAATGAGAAGATATTCAACTCCATCAATGAGAAGATATTCAACTCCATTAATGAGAAGATATTCAACTTATTAATGTCGATAAACCAATGGAGTGGGCAACAAGGATGAACAGATATAAATATAACAAGTCACTCTCTAAGAAAAAGGTCGATTCCCCAACATTTCGACTCCCTGACATTCTCTCCAACATTCTCAAACAGCTCTCCTACATCTCTATATCTATAAGATGTCTCCGATCCCAGATTTCGCCCACTTCTCCACTAGGAATATGAGTTCACCATCGCCTGGAGTGTAAAAGGGACCCTGCCCGAATTCCCTCTGCACCACCATTGTATCGACTACTATGTATGTCAGTTTTCGCCATGAATGTATCAGTACCAAATGGTATCCCTCTAACTGTGACCTACCAGGACTCAGTTTGTATTAATGTAAGCTCTCTGGGGCACCTCTCGTAATATATAAATATAAAGAAGGGTCTTTCTGTTGGGGTTTTTACCCTAAAGCTTGTAATATGTAAATATAATTTGAACATAAATAAAAGAAGTAGTATATTCATTCATTTTGTGTCATACTTTATATAACATGTGCACTTAACATCCAAAATTGCCGGATGTAATTTCGAACTGAGTATTTGAGTGTCATATATAGATGGATTCAGTTTGAAACGAGCAATCTAAAGAGTCCGTAGATAGCAAATAAAGCTGGGTACTTTATTTGTGGTTAATCTACAGCTGCGTTCCATTTCGTAGTGTACGGTGATCCTATCCTGGATCATTCATATGTAGATATGAGAATGGAGGCACCTTGTATGATGTGATCATATAGGACTGGTCCATGATCTATATGAATCTCTCACTAAGATCCGTTTAACGATGAGATTCATATATATCAACTAATGATGGCTATATGGGGGTGATCTTAATCCTGAGTGTCTTATCGACTCCTTCAGGTTAGATCGTGGTCTTTGATATACCATGGGTGAGGTCGGAGTTGCATTCCCGATCAATATACTCCGTATGTTGGGATCGCGGTTTGGCTTGTGGTTGGGAAGGTTTGTACACAATAGTGGAATTCACTTCTCCTTGTGAGAAGTAGATGGTAGTTCCCTTAAGGGTTGATTCGGGGCTTTAACAATATGAGCGCTCTCCTAATTCCGTAAGGAATGTAGGATTTATTGTTCATTAGAGAATCAATGGTACTTAATGGAAAGATATGATTAGAGGGGTATAACGGACATTATGACCCAGCTCTAATTATGAACTACTTGTGGAGGATTATACCATATGTAATAGCTATATCGATGGACACCGAGAATTATTGGTTTGTGTAAAAACGTCTACAGTTGAGAGAGTGCAGCTTCGGGTTTTTAGTGGAATAACACCGAAGTTAATAATCATGAAATATTAATTATAGAGTTTAATTAATAATTTCTATGGATTATTGGAGCTCAAAATACTGTGGGTCCATTAGGTCCCCTTGCTAGCCCGATCGATTTAGGTAACAAGGGTCACGGTTAATTAATTGGATTGTCCAACTAATTGTGTTACGAAAGTGACACGTATTTATTCGGGAATTAATAGAATAATGGTGATTAAATAAATTAAATAATAAGATTATTTAAATATGTTGTTAATCACTAAATGGAGGGTGTTAGTTGATATTTGATTTTGAATAAAATAAGATAATATGATTATTTTATTTTATTAAATTAAATATTTGAAATTGAATTTAAAATGTTTGAATTCAAAAAATTAAATATTTAATTAATTTTAAAAAAAAGATATGAGATATCTTTGTAAAGTTTTTAAAAATCAAATATAGATTTTTGGTTGGTTTATGGATATATATGAGATATATATATTTTTAATTAAAAAAAATAACCAAATGTCGGTTTATATATATGAGATATATTTTTTAATTAAAAAAAATGAGAGTGAACCGAATGAAAAGCAAACACACAGCAAAAGAAAAAGAACAGATTAGAGTAATCGTGACACACAGCAAGAAAAACAAATAGAAAAAATTAGTGTGTGGTGAGACCACAAGTGCTGCACTTCTAGAGTTTGTTTTTTGTGTGTGTTCTTCTCTTCTTCCTCCATACAGGTCCTGAATATCGTGACGCGCCCATACGCTGTTACCAGTTCCGGGAGATAGCGAGGAAGATCACGTGGTTCAAATCAGGAGCAGTTCGTATTAAAGTGAAGGAGCCTCCTACGTAGGTATGAAATTCACTTTATTATTGCATTTGATTATTATTGTACAAATGGGTTAGTTTAATGATTGCATAAAAATTTTTAAAACCTTCCGCTGCGCAATCTGTAACTCTAGGTTCCAACAATTGGTATCAGAGCCAATTTTTGTACAGTATAATCGAATTCGATTACTCCTGATATGTATGAATGTGTAGACACATATTTTTTTTGATCAGTGTATGATGTTTTTTTTTAATTAATTAAATTGTTTAATTTAAAAAAAACATGGTTGATCGTAATTTTTTATGGTGTTGTGGATTTAGAGTGTTTCTGGGTTGTATAATGTTGTAATTTTTTTTTTATTTTACTGTTGTATTAAAAAAAAATGTAATTACAAGCAAGACCTGGTAGTTCAACGTGTACATGCATACCTACACATGATGCCTATCAGCGCACAGCATACCAGAGACCAGCGCTCCACTACATGCGTCCACCAGCGCACTTCCACTCGCACGCATGCCACACAGCGCGCACTACCAGGTTGCATGCATGACCAGCGCTCCACTACATGAGCGTATCCAGACCAGCGATGCCTACCCACGCGTGCTACCATCGCACATGACCTGAAGAGATTGGAAGTCTTGGAAATTATAAGAAGACCAAGGGATGCCTTGGGAATATTTTTTGTAATTAGATTCCAATTTTTAGGTTAAATAATCCACAACACTCGGTCAACTCATGTATGCTTTAATTATTTGATGATTAAGCATTGCCATGCATATACATGTCATTTAAATTAGTTGTGCCTACACATATATATATATATATATATATATATATATATATTTTTTGATATATCATATATGCATTATAGCCATCTATATTATGTGTTTATTTTTTTTAATTTGATTAAAATGGGTTATTCACATAATTGGCTATTTTTTAATGGGATTAGTTTTTAGGAGTAAAAACTTGGTAAATCTCATTAATTACTAATCTTTTTATTAAAGAGTTTAAATACTTAGATTAGTAGGGTCCTTAAAATATATATTAGGATTAATTTGATTAAGCTCCTAATAATAATTGAACCTAATAATGTGTTTAGTTTTAATTGTTAAAACTTGGTAAATACACATTTAATAATAATTCTAGTCTTAGTAAACAGTTTACATAGATTTGAATTATCACTAATGAACTAGTTTTTTTTTTAAGTGTTAAAAATCAATTTAGTTTATTAGTTATTGGAATAGGATTCTAATAATTTGTGATTAATGCACTTGACGCTTAGATTAAAATTAGCCGTTTAATCTAGTTTAATCTAGGTGCATTAATATTATTAGAAAACCCTTAATATAAAATAGTGAGTGGGAGAGGGATATATGACATTATATCCCGCGGTCTCCATCATTAGTTCAACACCGTGAGATTCGAGTGGGGCCTCGTGACGGCTTTGTTTTCGTCCTCCCTAAGGAGGGTTTCCATAAGAATCAATACCAAGGTTGACTTCCTAACAGATAGGATTTCGGAGGGGATTTCGGGATTGACCGACCCTAAGGCGGCAATTCTCGAGTTAAGCTCTTGAGATCTGAAATGATGGGTTACACTCACAAGGTTTTAATTAAATTGGTTAATTAAAAACCTGACCTAATAAACGATGGTTGAATGATATTGGCATAAGAGTTATTCTGGTATATCTTTTGACTGAGAAGGTCTCGATCCAACATGCAAGAATTTGACCGACCCTAAGGCGGCACTTGCTTGTGGTATGTTGGATTGTCGTGGCATAGAAACATTGTTTTTAGGGTTGTTCTTGTTTATTAAACATTTTCATGCATCATGTTTAATTTTATGCCGAACATTAGCACATGTTTAGAATGTATGACTGAATGAATCTTTAATTTATGTTTTTTCAGCCATGTCATCTGCACTATTACAAATACTTGCAAACGATAAATTAACTGGTGATAACTACACAAAATGGAAACTTAACATTAATGCAATATTGGTCACCAAAGACCTCAAGTTTGTGCTTACGGAGGAATGTCCTCCGGTGCCTACTGCCAATGCCACACGAACTGTTCGTGAGACATACCAGTGATGGGTCTCATCTGATGAGAAGGCCCGAACATATCTGTTAGCTTCTATGACAGACATGCTTGTCACAAAGCACGAAGCAATGACTACAGCATTCGAAATTATGGAGTCATTGCAAGCTATGTTAGGGCAGCCCTCCGAGCAAAAACGACACGAAGCTGTTCGTTCCGCTATGCTCGCTCGCATGAAGGAAGGTACATCAGTTCGGGAACATGTCTTGAGCATGATGTCCTACTTCAACTCGGCAGAAGTCAATGGCGGGGCCATTGATGAACCCAGTCAAGTGAGCATCATACTGACGACTCTTCCGAAGAGTTTCGATCAGTTTAAGAACAACTACGGGATGAACAAGTTAAGGTTTAGTCTCACACAGTTGCTCAATGAGCTCGCTACTTTTGAGTCCATGACCAAAGACAGCAAAAGTAAGACCGGTGAGGCAAATGTTACCGAACCATCTTCCTCCAATAATAACAAGAGGAAGAGGTCTGCTGGGAAGGCGAAGGGTAAGCCCAAACCCAAGAAAGCCCAAAGCAAAAAGAAAGGCGCCTCCATCGACAAGAGCAAAGGAAAATGTTTCCATTGCGACAAGGTCGGACACTGGAAGAGGAATTGTCCTCAGTATTTGGAGGAGGTAGCCAAGAAGAAGAAAGCGAAAGGTAAATATGATTTACTTGTTCTTGAGTCATGTTTAGTTGAAGATGATTCTTCACCCTGGATAGTTGATTCAGGGGCCACTAACCATGTTTATTCTTCTTTGCAGTTGACTGATTCTTGGACACAGCTTGAGGAGGGAGCCTTCTCGATGCGAGTGGGGTCAGGGGATGTCGTGCCGGCATGAGCAGTGGGCATAATTAGATTGAGTTTTTGTAATAATAATTTTATTTTGTTGGACAATGTATTTTTTATTCCTGGATTTACACGGAATTTAATTTTCGTTTCTAAGTTGTTAGAACAATTATATTCCGTTTCTAAGTTCTAATAATAAATCAGTTATTATTGCAAAGAATGGTCTGAATATTTGTTCAGGAATTAATGAAAATAATTTGTATGTGTTAAGACCGTTAATGCATACAACACTGCTCAACACCGAAATGTTTAAAGTTGAAAAACCAAAAACTAAACGACATAAGATTTCTCCAGAAAACGAAACGTATCTCTGGCATCTAAGGCTTGGACATATTAACCTTGACCGGATAAACAGACTAGTAAAAAGCGGATCTTTAAATGAGTTAAAGGTTGGCACCTTACCTGTCTGTGAATCTTGTTTGGAAGGTAAGATGACTAAGAGACCTTTTACTGGTAAAGGGCTTAGAGCTAAACAACCATTAAAGCTTATACATTCAGACATCTGTGGACCAATGAATGTTAAAGCAAGGGGTGGTTATAAGTATTATGTCACCTTTATAGATGACTACTCGAGATACGGATATGTCTACCTAATGCAACGGAAGTCGGAAACATTTGAAAAGTTCAAAGAATTCCGAGCTGAAGTTGAGAACCAGTTAGGAAAGACTATCAAGTCTCTACGATCAGATCGTGGAGGTGAGTACCTTGACCAAGAGTTTGAAGACTTTATGGTCGAGTATGGGATAGTGTCCCAACTCACAGCTCCTGGTACACCTCAGCAGAATGGTGTCGCGGAGAGGAGAAATAGAACCCTAATGGAAATGGTGAGATCTATGATTAGTTTTTCATAATTACCAAATTCCTTTTGGGGATATGCGTTACAAACAGCGGCATACATTTTGAATGTAGTGCCATCCAAATCTGTTCCTGAAACTCCCCTAGAGTTGTGGAATGGTCGTAAAGCTAGTTTACGACATTTTCGCATATGAGGGTGTCCATCACACATGCTGAAGAACAGAACTGGAAAGCTAGATCCCAAGTCTGTGGTCTACTTGTTTGTAGGATACTCCAAGGAGACCAGAGGTGGATACTTCTATAGTCCTGAAGATAACAAAGTATTTGTATCGACAAATGCAACGTTTCTTGAGGATAACTATATAAGTGATCATAAACCTTGTTCTAAAATTGTATTAAATGAGTTGGAGCCTGGTGAGACCAGTACTCAGTCAACTAGAGTTGTTAATCCATTAACATCTGAAAGTCAGATAATTCCTAGTCAGGATACACTACCACCTAGACGTAGTGAGAGGGTTGTGAGACAGCCTGAACGCTATTTGGGTGTAAGTGAGGGACAAGATTTTGTCTCTGCTAATAGTGTGGATGATCCATTGACATTTAAGAATGCAATGGAAGATCCTGATAAAGAGGAATGGCTTAAAGCCATGAATCTCGAGATGGAGTCTATGTACTCTAACTCAGTCTGGTAACTTGTAGACTTACCGAATGGGGTAAAACCCATAAGATGTAAGTGGATCTACAAGAGGAAGAGAGGAGTAGACGGGAAGGTAGAGACCTTCAAGGCAAGGCTAGTGGCCAAGGGTTATACCCAGAAAGAGGTGGTCGATTATGAAGAGACCTTCTCGCCAGTAGCCATGTTTAAGTCTATTCGGATTCTCTAATCCATTGCTGCCTATTTAGATTATGAAATTTGGAAAATGGACGTCAAGACTGCATTCTTGAATGACAATCTTGATGAAAGCATATACATGATGCAACCAGAGGGATTTGTGTTTCCAGATCAAGAGCAAAAGGTTTGCAAGTTGCAAAGGTCCATTTATGGACTTAAGCAAGCATCTAGATCTTGGAACATAAGGTTTGATGATGTGATCAAAACATATGGCTTCGAGCAAAACATTGATGAGCCTTGTGTCTATAAGCGCATCATTGACAAGAAAATAGTTTTCTTGGTCCTATACGTAGATGACATCCTACTCATTGGGAATGATGTAGGAGTGTTGTCTGATGTAAAGGGCTGGCTGGCTAGCCAATTCCAAATGAAAGATTTGGGAGAGGCGAGTTATGTTCTAGGGATCCAACTTATAAGGGATCGTAAGAACAAACTCATAGCATTGTCTCAGGCATCATATATCGACAAGATTCTTATGCGATTTTCGATGCAGAATTCCAAGAAAGGTAATTTACCTTCTAGAGATGGGGTTCACTTGTCTAAGGAACAGTGTTCTAAGACACCTCAAGAAGTTGAGGATATGAGACGTGTGCCATATGCATCAGCAGTAGGTAGTCTCATGTATGCTATGTTATGCACGAGACCGGACATCTGCTATGCAGTGGGAGTAGTCAGCAGGTACCAGTCCAACCCAGGATTAGATCATTGGGTTGTTGTCCAGACTATTCTCAAGTATCTTCGGAGAACGAGAAACTATATGCTAGTGTATTCCGGACAGGATTTGATCCCGTTAGGATACACAGATTCTGATTTTCAGTCAGACAGAGATTCTAGAAAATCCATGTCTAGATCAGTATTCACCCTAGGTGGTGGAGCCATTGTGTGGAGAAGTATAAAGCAATCTTGCATTGCTGACTCCACCATGGAAGCCGAATATGTAGCCGCTTGTGAAGCTGCTAAAGAGGTTGTTTGGCTCCTTAAGTTCTTGAGTGATCTGGAAGTTGTTCCAGATCTGGATAAGCCCATCACACTTTATTGTGATAACAGTGGTGCTGTGGCTAATTCAAAAGAACCAAGAAGCCACAAGAGAGGGAAGCATATAGAGAGAAAGTATCATCTCATTAGATAGATAGTACAGAGAGGAGATGTGATCGTCACCAAGATAGCCTCACAAGACAATCATACTGATCCATTTACGAAGACCTTACCGGCTAAAGTGTTTGAAGGTCACCTAGAAGGTCTAGGGTTACGAGACATGACTCACATGCTTTAGTGCAAGTGGGAGATTGTTGGGGTTTTTGGCCTAAAGCTTGTAATATGTAAATATAATTTGAACATAAATAAAAGAAGTAGTATATTCATTCATTTTGTGTCATACTTTATATAACATGTGCACTTAACATCCAAAATTGCCGGATGTAATTTCGAACTGAGTATATGAGTGTCATATATAGATGGATTCAGTTTGAAACGAGCAATCTAAAGAGTCCGTAGATAGCAAATAAAGCTGGGTACTTTATTTGTGGTTAATCTACAGCTGCGGTCCATTTCGTAGTGTACGGTGATCCTATCCTGGATCATTCATATGTAGATATGAGAATGGAGGCACCTTGTATGATGTGATCATATAGGACTGGTCCATGATCTATATGAATCTCTCACTAAGATCCGTTTAACGATGAGATTCATATATATC
Source organism: Dipteronia sinensis (assembly GCA_033220585.1). Classification (NCBI taxonomy): domain Eukaryota; kingdom Viridiplantae; phylum Streptophyta; class Magnoliopsida; order Sapindales; family Sapindaceae; genus Dipteronia; species Dipteronia sinensis. The sequence continues at coordinate 67,672 of CM065641.1, forward strand.
AACTAATGATGGCTATATGGGGGTGATCTTAATCCTGAGTGTCTTATCGACTCCTTCAGGTTAGATCGTGGTCTTTGATATACCATGGGTGAGGTCGGAGTTGCATTCCCGATCAATATACTCCGTATGTTGGGATCGCGGTTTGGCTTGTGGTTGGGAAGGTTTGTACATAATAGTGGAATCCACTCCTCCTTGTGAGAAGTAGATGGTAGTTCCCTTAAGGGTTGATTCGGGGCTTTAACAATATGAGCGCTCTCCTAATTCCGTAAGGAATGTAGGATTTATTGTTCATTAGAGAATCAATGGTACTTAATGGAAAGATATGATTAGAGGGGTATAACGGACATTATGACCTAGCTCTAATTATGAACTACTTGTGGAGGATTATACCATATGTAATGGCTATATCGATGGACACCGAGAGTTATTGGTTTGTGTAAAAACGCCTACAGTTGAGAGAGTGCAGCTTCGGGTTTTTAGTGGAATAACACCGAAGTTAATAATCATGAAATATTAATTAAAGAGTTTAATTAATAATTTCTAAGGATTATTGGAGCTCAAAATACTGTGGGTCCATTAGGTCCCCTTGCTAGCCCGATCGATTTAGGTAACAAGGGTCACGGTTAATTAATTGGATTGTCCAATTAATTGTGTTACGAAAGTGACACGTATTTATTCGGGAATTAATTGAATAATGAGATTATTTAATTAATGAATAATGGTGATTAAATAAATTAAATAATAAAATTATTTAATTATGTTGTTAATCACTAAATGGAGGGTGTTAGTTGATATTTGATTTTGAATAAAATAAGATAATATGATTATTTTATTTTATTAAATTAAATATTTGAAATTGAATTTAAAATGTTTGAATTCAAAAAATTAAATATTTAATTAATTTTAAAGAAAAGATATGAGATATCTTTGTAAAGTTTTTAAAAATCAAATATAGATTTTTGGTTGGTTTATGGATATATATGAGATATATATATATATATATATATATTTAATTAAAAAAATAACCGAATGTCGGTTTATATATATGAGATATATTTTTTAATTAAAAAAAATGAGAGTGAACCGAATGAAAAGCAAACACACAGCAAAAGAAAAAGAACATATTAGAGTAATCGTGACGCACAGCAAGAAAAACAAATAGAAAAAATTAGTGTGTGGTGATACCACAAGTGCTGCACTTCTAGAGTTTGTTTTTTGTGTGTGTTCTTCTCTTCTTCCTCCATACAGGTCCTGAATATCGTGACGCGCCCATACGCTGTTACCAATTTCCGGAGATAGCGAGGAAGATCACGTGGTTCAAATCAGGAGCAGTTCGTATTAAAGTGAAGGAGCCTCCTACGTAGGTATGAAATTCACTTTATTATTGCATTTGATTATTACTGTACAAATGGGTTAGTTTAATGATTGCATAAAATTTTTTAAAACCTTCCGCTGCGCAATCTGTAACTCTAGGTTCCAACACTTTCTCATTCCTATGGATACTGCTTGGGGGTTTTTCAGCATGTGATCAATCATGATGCTTTTCCCCCTAGGTCAGTCCACCTTTACCAGAAGAATTGTCATTCTCCCGTCTATCTCCTTTATTAAGCATGTATGTGATTTAGGCACCGACCTCTACTGGTCCTACCTCTCTTGTACCCCTCCTTGCACGATATCTAGGTCGGGGAATTATGGAGGGCACCTATAGAGGTAATCAGGTACCACGATCAGATACCAAGACCGGGTACCAGCCTACTGCACCAGATGGGAGAGATGATTGTTCTCCTACCATGACATCTCTCTCGCTTTCACCTTACCAGAACCACGGTACGAAGTACCTACCCCCCGCTGCGACCTCCGGGGTAGCGGGTTGAGGGTGTTAATTGAGATTCCTCACTTAGAGCAATTTTTCTGTTAACAACTAGTTTTAGCCATTTAATTTCCCTTTCCCTGTGGACGATACCCAAGCTTGTCACTATACTTGTTTGCACAATTTAAGGACATTGCTAAGGACTTTATAAGTTACTTTTGACGAACATTTTCTAAAGACAAAAACACTCACGTTAGAGTGTACTCTCGTTTGACCCTTTCATTCAAGTGAGCTTAAGAAGACCAAATAGGGTTCTAGTCAACTACTTAATTAATTCCCTCAATAAATTAGTAAAAAGAGGAGTGTACAGTCAATGACAATCAATTAAGGAATGCAACTAAAACAATGAATAGAACATAATTGATAGATTTATAGAAAATATAAAGTTCATTGAAAATACACTCTAAAGCGTGTGTCTTCAACCTAGAGGGGGGGTGAATAGGTTTTAATCACGTTAATTACCAATTTTTCTTGATTAGTCAATATTAAAAATTCACTTCATAAACAAACATACAAAATCAAGTGTAAAGTGCGGAATAATAAATAACACTTGATTTTTACGTGGAAAACCTTAAACTAAGGGAAAAACCACGGGCTATCCTTCTAGCCACACACGATCCTCAAATCCACTATTTTAATGATGTTTACAACCTAGGTTGACCTCTAGTCACACCATTCTCGGTCACTAACCCACCACTACTACCCAACGGGCCTTTATAGTGAATCCTTGATCACTTTGCTTGTCAACCACACCTTGGTTGCAAGACTTCACTTGCTTGTGCACTACACCTTGTAGTCACAAGACTTAACTCTCAAGATGAGATTAACAACCTAAGTGAATATATGAATACTCAAAATGCAAATAATGCTAGGCAACACTAAATGCTTATCTAGGGATTAAATATGACACTAAGTACAAATCCTAGATATCAATGTCTATATGAATGCTCATAAAAACCTAACTAGATATAGATGTGCAAGTCTAAACTCTAGTCATCAAACAAAGCCATATCAACATATGTTGTCATTAATCATGGCAAGGACAATAAATGCAATTAACAAATGCAATCAATGAGTCCTAATTAGCTAGAGGGCAAATATGTCCTATATGCAAGCTATCACAATACAAACCCAATCATACAAAGGAACTCATAAATAGATGCATTAAAAAGAGTCCTAGCATTTAATCAACTAATAAATGCAATAAAAACACAATCTTGGAAAGTATGAACAAATGATAAATATGGGGTTTTTGTTTAACTTACCAAGTCAACTAATGATGAAGACCCATGCCTTAAAGATGCTTAGAAATGCATGAAGATGATGGGTTTTGGGTTTGGAGAGTCAAGGAACAAAGCTTGAAGCTTTCTCTCTCTAAGGGTTGTTCTCTCTTATAAAAATGGGTTCATGAAGCTCTCAGACGAGTTGGGGAAGAAGAGAACATATATATAGAAACCCTAGACAAAACTGCGTCGTTTTGGGTTTGAGAAACAAAATCCCGTCAATACCGCTTGCTGGACCGCGGCTCGGGTAAGTGTCCTGACCGCGGTACATACAGCAGTGCACCGTCTGGACAACACCGCGGTTGGGACCGCTGTGCGTGCAAGTGCACAGGTCGCGGTCCAGGCAGCATGGGCCTACTGAAGTCTACCGCTTCAGGGACCGCTGGGCGTACATGTGTGCAGGACGCGGTCAAGACAGCATGTGCCAACAGATGTATACCGCTCTATATGCCGCGGTGCAAGCAGCGCCTGCCAAGCGGTCTAGACCGCGGTAAGAGAAGAAACTCTCTTTTCCAGGCAGACTCAACACACTAATTAATGTGCAATATGTGCAAGTGTGGAGTGTGAAAGAATGCACACATGAGCAATCATGAAACAAATGCATAACAATACAAATGCACGTAAGTGTGTGAGTGTGCAACAATCAATGCATGTCAATACAAATGCATGAGAAGTGAGTGTGTGCAACTAAATCTCTTCAAGAGTTAAGAACAAGTGAACTACCTCTCTTGAAGATCTTTAGGATGACCGGAAGCATGTCTTCGAGAACACCGCACATGGAGAACCTATGCTACCCATTACAAACATCCCCAATGTGATTTGTCATGAAATAAGCCAATCATAAAACTGAGGTTCTTACATTCATTACAAAGCCCAACATCTACAAGTGTTCACATCAATCCCTTAGTTGGATATTTAGTTACTCATGACAAATACATGCAAATAAATAGGAGAAGAGAGGTAGAGAAGACCCATGTAAAACTCCTTCTTCTTGAAGTCTGAATCCAATCTCCTAAGTGTCCTTTGATGAGTAGGTTTAGTGAGGTATGATTCTTATATCTAAGTTAGTGATGTAAGAGAGATTAGAGAGTAGAAGAGAGAGGAAATGAGAAAAGAAGAGAGAAGAAAAGAGATTTCGAAATTAAAACATGAGGTATATATAGAGCTTCCAAAATTAGGTCTGAAATGTTGATGTGGCGGCCTGATACAACGTAGTGCGCGGGTAAGGACTGACGCACTGACCCACGCACATCCTCTCCAGTACCTTTTTTCTTTAGTTCGCTGGTAATTGTGCTTGTAGGATCGGTGCAGTACCAGCAAACTAGGCACTTGGACAATTTTTGATAATTTCTGACCTCCGATTCGTGGGTTGATGAGCTGGTCAGACCAACAAAGTTTTGAAACATTGGAGTGCGAGGGTAGTGTGAGGGTAAGGGTACCCGCGCACATACCAGTGCACTGTTTCCTTCCTTCATGCATGATTTAGCTTGCTTTGCGCCCGAATTCCCCACTTTCTTCTCTATGACCTGGATTACACCTATTGCTTGCAAATGTGATAAAGAAAGCCCATAAGACATGAAAACATGCTAGAAAACAAGACAAAGGATAAGGAATGAGGGTCAAAATACATAACAATTTTGACTCGATCAAATACCCCCAAACCAAACCTTTGCTCGGCCTTGAGAAAACACAAAACAAAATAAAGACACAACAAAACAAAACATGACTCTATCTAAAAATTCCCAGACTCAAACAAATAATTCAAAATACCACATGTCCAACCGGTGATGGGATGCAAGGATGTGTGATAGAGAGAAATAGACATATGCAATATGTTCTAAAGCAACTTGAAGGCACTGAAGGGAAACTCACACAAAGACGAATCCCACACCTAAGAGCCCTCTCGCATCAAGAACTACTCACTCTCACACTTTAAGCGTAAGGCCCTTCGACTCTAGCCTCTCGTGGAGTCTTTCTTTTCTTTCCGCTTAGAGTCTTAAGTTCACACTCAAACAAGGTATGTAAAGATGGAATTATTGCATAGAAATCTAATGCATTGCATACATGTAATTTGAAAGACCGATAATGTCTATGACCTAGCCTAGGAAGGATTCATTATGCCATGAACATGGAAGATCATGCTTCAACAAACACTCCCAATCAAGACTCATCATGGATCACAAAAGACTTTCCCTTTGGTTGTAATGAGGTAATGGGGTTTAATGTGGTGAACAAAGAAATAGGAAAATTTTGGAATTCAAAAATCACGCTTAAGCTTACTCACATACCCCATACCAAGCTCTACTTAAAGTCTAGGCATTCAAGTACATACACATTTATGCTACACACTTGTACTCAATTTGTGAGTACTTACATTTCATTACAAGGCTCTTTTCTTTGCCTTTTGCATTGATATTTTTCTTTTTCTTCTTTTTCTTTTTTTTTTTTTTTTTTTTTTTTTTTTTTTTTTACACATTTACATTTGACAATTTGGCTCTAAGTGCAAATTTGACACTTTTACATTTTTGAGCCATTCCAAGCACAATTACATCATATTGCCTAAGTACACGCTATTTTATATACGAGCTTCACACCTTTCAACCACCTTACACACACACACACACAAAAAACCCACATGATTGGCAATTAAAAGGTTGGTTTGTGTTGGCTATATGGTTTATTGTGGTTTCAAAATAAAGGTAAGTATTTGGCCTCAAATTTGGCTTTGGAGTACACATAAGGGATTTAGGAATGTGTTTAGGCATTTTAAGTAGTTAGTGCACACACATTGCCTAAGATCATTTCCACAATAAGTCTATCAAGGGAATGAATGCATCCAACAAGCAATCCACAATATATGTATGATGAATGTCTTATGGCATGTGACACGTATGACGAAAAGAGTGTTTAAAGAATAAAAATAATTGTAAACTCAAATGCACTTTTTATAGGCTTGTGTTTGTGAACTCACAGGTGGTCTCCACTATTAGAACAAGGCGCAAGAGTACCTAGTCCTCTCAACTTAAGCACAAAAAGGATGGGACTAACTAACACATGACGTGCAAATGAGACCCTAGAGTAACAACTAGCTGCTACACAAGCTCAACATGCATACACACACTCGTCAAGAGCACACGCCTAAGGCATCACATCCAAGCTAGTTAAAGCTCAAAATTTTGGCCAATGCGACAATTTTGAAAAATTTGGACCAAAAAGATAACAAAAACGACCCGAAAACAAAAAGACGACTCGCAAGGCTTCTACACCCCCAAACCAAATTTCAACATTGTCCTCAATGTTGAAGACAAGAGAATCCAGCCTAGAGGTGCACACCAACTTGACTCAAAACACAACAACCTAGGTACTAATAACTCGCAATCAATGCCTAACAAAAACAAAAAGACACAAAACAAGGCTCAATATAAAATAAGGCAATCGTGCAAATATGGCAATTAAGTTCAAATTCATAACCATCATCAAGCATTCAATCAAAATTGCTGGAATGGGGACGTGATGACCCCCAAACCGAATATCATTATATACGTGCAAGAACCTGACAAAATGTGAGTAATCAAAACCAACTCCAAACCAAATGGGGCTATATATGCAATTAAAACATATAAACTCACATACGAGCCTTCGGCTCAATTCATCAATCAAGAATGCATAAATCAATAAGCTCAAAATTTTCTTTCAACATTCACAAAACAATATATCATATCAATATCGTGAATGTACTAGAGATATCCATAAGATAATTGCTCATCAATATATATCCACCCACACACAAGATTATTCCATATCCACATACATCAACAATTAACCAAAAAGATAGGAAATATTTTAGAGTTCAAGAATTTGAGATTAATAATTTTAAACCGAGGTGGTTGCCTCTTTTCATCCTCTATGGAGATAGGGTTCTTGCTCTTTTTATGAGCACTCTTGGCTTGCTCGTCCCTTCAAGACTTGCAAGTTGTTGGTGTTTCTCCCCAAGAGATAAAGAACCCTGCTTTAATGCACAATAGCTATCAAGAACATCAAATACAACCACCAATAAAAATATCTCAATATATTTCCTCCAAATGTCTCTCTACACAAACTATCTCACATCACAAATTTTATTCATTGCAAGAAAGTAAACTAAAAAATGAAAAGTTTAGAATTTAAACCATAAGTGGGTTGCCTCCCACAAAGCGCACTATTTATTGTCTATGCAAGACGTTGCTACCTGGATCGGCTAACCGAATTCCAAAGTCTCGAACTTGCGCCTATACATGATTAAGTCTCGGAAATATTTTTCACAAGATGGCATTTTCCTAATCACATAGCGCAAGGATAAGTTAGTACATAGTTTATATAATGGCACGATGAAACCAAAAAGTAGCTTATCCATAGGGCCCTTACGCGACAGCCCGGAGAAGGAATTGGTGGAGTGAAAGGCTCTGGTTCCTTGAATAGGAGTAGCTCCTTAATGAGGACATCTTCTGCCTACTTCAATTCTATCTTCAACTCCTTATTCTCCAACTTTCCAATTGTAACACTGGATGAGTAATCAACAAACTCATGTTTATCTTCACAGTTGATAGTCATATCACCCCAATAGGTGATTGTTACATCTTCTAGCTCTGGTTGACTCGGGGTCTCTGTATGCATTCTCTTGTTTATAGCTTCAATGATTGTCTCAACACCTACCTTAATTCTGTTCATTGTGGTCTGTCTTTCTTGCTCTTGTTGACGCCATCTTTACTCTTACTCTTGTATATAGGCCTGCGTCTTCTGTTGAGAAATTTGCATTGATCTCCATTACCCACTGGTCCGTTGAGAAGCTTGCTCTCTCATCTCATTTTCAAAAGATTTGGGCATTGGTTGGTATGATGAGGTGGATTTTTCAAAGTTATTGATCTCACCATAGCTCAATTAGAAGTTTTAGTTAGCCTTCCAATCTTGATTGTAAGAGTTGTTGTATGGCTTGTAGTTCGGCTCTGGGGTGTAAGAATCTCTAGATGATCTCATGGGTTCTTGACTATAAGACTTCAATGTTCGAGCTTGGCTTCTACAAAATTCTAGAAATTCTTCTCTTAACGGACAACTCTCTATGCCATGCCCAACTACACCACATATCTTGCACACCAAAGCCACAACTTGCTCACTTCCCGAAGTCAATGACTGCATTTGTCGACTTGAAATATCGAACTCTATAACATGCTCATGATTTGCATCTCTCTTGTATGCATAAATGTGTTGCCCAAAGTGATCCATTGTTTCTGAAACAAAATGAAAGGAAAACAAAACAAAAACAAAAACTAGAAAACTATCAAATAACCAAGAAATTACTCAAATAAAGATAATAATAAAACTAGCTAGAAAACTAGGATTAGCCACCTAATTAGCGTTTTTCCCCGGCCGCACAACCATTTTTTTAACGAGAGCTTTTTTGTCGTTAGAAAATGCCCGTAAAAAGTAATTTATAAAAACCTCAAATGCCTCAAAATGTTTTACAAAACAAGTGCAATGGAAAGTAAGGGTATCGACCTCAAGGATTAGGGATATTAAATGGTTAAAATTAGTTATCTACTATAAAGTAAAACAAAGCATAAATAAGGTAAAGATTGATGGTGGGGTTGAAAAGTTAATAACTACGATACAACTACAATTATACTAGTTAATCTAACATGCAATTAGTGTTAATATATCATAATGAGAACTAAGGTATTGATGGATCAACGAGTGAATAATGGGCAAATCACGAACTCTCATGAGTGTATATTAATCTTATGTAATCAACCTAGAGTGCATATTGTTGATTATTTATCCCATATAAATGACCAACCTAGAGTGTATAGTATTGGCCACTCACTTGAGATTATCCTTCATAAGTGATCAACCTAGAGTGTATATGATTGACCACTCACTTAGGGTTTTCCATGAATGCACATATATCAAATTAATGGACCTATCTCTTTATAAACTCACCAACCTAAAGCGTATTGTGTTGGTGTTTAACCTCTCACAAGCAACTGACCTAGAGTGTATAGAATCGATTACCCATTCGAGATTAGATAATGATTGAGATTGTTAAGTCCTGGTCAAACGAGAGTAGGAGTGTACTCTTGTTTGACTCTTTCCATTCAAGTGAGCTTAAGAAGACCAAATAGAGTGTATACTTATTCAACTACTAAATTAATTACCTAGATCAATTAGCAAAGAGAGAAGTGTACAATCAATGACAATCAATTAAGGAAAGCAATTGAAACAATGAATAAAACATAATTGTTAGATTTATAGAAAATTTAAAGTTCATTACAAAGCCCAACATCCACAAGTGTTCACATCAATCCCTTAGTTGGATATTTAGCTACTCATGACAAATACATGCAAATAAATAGGAGAAGAGAGATAGAGAAGACCGATGTAGAACTCCTTCTTCTTGAAGCTTGAATCCAATCTCTTAAGTGTCCTTTGATGAGTAGGTTTAGTGAGGTATGATTCCTATATCTAAGTTAGTGATGTAAGAGATATTAGAGAGTAGAAGAGAGAGGAAATGAGAAAAGAAGAAAGAAGAAAAGAGATTTCAAAATTTAAACATGAGGTATATATAGAGCTTCCAAAATTAGGTCTGAAATGCTGATGTGGCGGCCTGATACAACGTACTGCTCGGGTAAATGTGTGTGAGTAAGGACCCGCACACTGACCCACGCACATCCTCTCTAGCAACTTCCTTCGTCAATTCGTAAGTAACTGCGCTGGTAGAACCCGCGCAGTACCAGCAAACTGGGCACTTGGACAATTTTTGATGATTTTTGACCTCCGGCTCCTGGGTTGATGTGCTGGTACAACCAGCGAAGTTCTGAAACATTGTAATGTGCGGGTAAGGGTACCAGTGTTAGGATTATGCTCAATGGCAAGAGTGTAATATTGTAATTGACAATCTTCTCATATTAATAAAGTGAATTCTGATTCTTACAATTACTTATAGCATTTATTATTATAATTGTCAAGGTAAATAATCATAAGGTCAAAAGACTATGAGATATGAAGAATTGTTCATACATCTGGATATGTATGAGGTAGACACAATTCTTTAGTTAGTCTTGAATAACGTTCACAACTTAAGTTAAAGGTTGGACACCTCTATCTTGTTAAAGTTGTAGAATTCTTTTACTAGCATTTGAGTGGGATCAAATGAATATGATGAGTCTAAAATCATCGAAAGGTTTTCGAGTAAAAGAATCTAGTGCACTAGGTGCATTGAACTGGATCACAATGAAATACTTTATCTAGAACCGTCACTAGATATAAGTCTTTTCATTAAAGAGGACAATCAGAGAGTCTATCTTAATCCTGAGATAAATGATGGACTTATGGTTGCAAGTGTTATCATTAGAGCTATCAATGAGTACGATTATATAGCATAGTCTATCCTCGATAGTTTGGTGGTATACATTTGTTAATCGATAGAAGACTTCATTTATAGATATGGACATCGTGGCTTCATTTATTTAAATGAGAGTATAATATCATCATATGCATGTTTTGAGGTATTAGATATTAAATCTCAACGTTGAGTTTTCAATAATGATTATTGAAAACATGGCTTCTGGACAAGTCAAAGTATCAAAGTTCGAAATGTGGTCATATGAGGAAATATGGTAACTTGGAGAGCTATAGGCGGTCTATGAGCTCTTGGCGATTACTGATATTATTCACGAGGATACACCATCTCCTATAAGATTGTCTAGGGTATGAATGAGAAACATCTCCTTATTCTATCTTTATTTAAGAGTTCAATTTTAGCTCTTTAGTGGAATGAGTTAAAATTAATAGATTGGACCTAAGTGAATCATTTGTTGATTGTGATTAGGTTGTGTCTATTGAAGCTTAAATTTAGATAGCCCGCCAAGATCCCCAATCCACACGTATTTGCATGGATCACTTGATATATTCTACCGGGCCGATTTAAGGGTCCATCTAGAATTGTTTTTAATATATCAAGAATATAATATGTCTATTATTTAATTAATGGGCTGTACTATTATATTAATATATTAAAAGGAGACCTGTGAGCTTGTTTCTTTTAGTAAGAATGGGTCTGGTTCACATGTGGGCTTTTATTTAAAGTCTAATGGATTAAATGAAATAAGAAAATAATATATGGCCCATTTATATAAGTGGGGCGGCAAGGTGTATATATTAACCTAATATATTATTTTGTTTCATTGTTTTAATTAAATAAGAATTAATTAATTTATTAATTAATTGTTTAATTAAGAAACAAATCTTTTTCTGATCAGGAAATATATTTCCTAAAGTTATACTATTGGTAGTAGTATATTAAAAGTAAAAGACTTGTTTGATAAGAAAATAAATAATTAATTTTATTTATTTAATCAAATAAGAAGTCTTTTTATTTAGTCAATAAAAGAATAAAAATATCTATGAGTTGGATTAGGTTTTGAAGTCTAAAGGTTGATGGAAATTAGGGTGCAACACAAACTCTTTTTGGTATGTGATTTGCGGCAACCCTAGTCCCATTTAGAGGAAGATTTCGGCAACCCTAAATAGAAGAGGAAGCAAAATTTCGGCCACCTATATAATACCACATATAGAATTCGGCCACTCTAGTTGATTGAATGATTCAATTTTTCTTCTTCTTCTCAATTCATAGAAAAGGATAATTTTAATTCTACTAAACATAAAAGAGAGAAGAGATTATTCTTTGATAGTACACTGATTGCTTGTTCATCAATAAGCTTGTGTGTACAACATCGAATTAGGTTCACTCGAGTTTCGATCATTAGAATAAGAACTCAAAAGTGACCGGAATAATCTTTGTCTTCTTTTGATTGTTTTGTGACTAACAAAAGAAAAAGAAAACTTTGTTCATCCATTCTCAGGTTTGCAATTCAAAGAAAAAGGGAGACCACGCTCCTAGGTGATTCACGTACGTGTTCGGATTGGAAGATCTCGCGGTACTGTTCACGATCACTGTTCACCGCGGGGGTACTGTTCACAATCACTGTTCATGCGGGTACTGTTCACGAGCATCGGAAAAGATTTTGCGGATTACCAATCGACGTAAGTCAATCGGATCACGCGTCAAGAGGTATTTAACTCTAACCGTATATATTTGAGTTTAATTAATTAAAAGGTTAAGGTTCAACTTTGAGAAAAATTTTAAAACCATACGAAATCTACTTTTCGCCTTCTGCTGCGGTTTTAAGCAATTTTTCCATACAACCAGCATACACACCAGTGCACTGTTTCCTTCTTTCATGCATGATTTAGCTCGCTTTGCACCCGAATTCCCCACTTTCTTCTACACGACCGGGATTACACCTAGTGCCTGCAAATGTGATAAAAAGAGCCCATAAAACACGAAAACATACTCGAAAACAAGGCAAGGGATAAGGAATGAGGGCGAAAATATATAACAATTTTGGCTCGATCAGTTAGATTTGCATCTTAATCTCTAATTAAACATATTGTGTGTGGTCTTGCACTATATTGCATTTCGAATATTTTTACATATTCACTTATACTTAATCTCTTCATAGAGTCAAAGTCTTGTGACTTCTAGGTGAAGTTGCATAAACAAGCAAGTCTTGCAATCAAAAGGTTGATTGGTGATGTTTGAAAATCGTGTTTATAAAAACAATACTCACAAGTGCACGAATCGTGAGATAAGTACAGCGGCAAGTAGAGATCGTTCCCATGAGGAAAAGTGATTTATTAATTATAACTAATTCTAATTCTAATTAAATTAAAAGTATTCGAAAGTGAAAATACATAAGCGTGTGTCTAATACAACCTAGATGGTTAATCAAATTAATCACAAAACGTAACTATCTCAATCAAAAATACATCAACAGTAATCATGTGCTAAAAACAGTAGATACACGATTAGTTGATTTAAGTGAGAAACCCTCCAACTGGGCAAAACTCACAGGCTAGCTTACTAGCCATTCCGATCAGTCAAATCCACTATATGAAATATTGATTATAATCTAGGCTGACCTTCAATCAAACCATTCTCGGAAGAACTCGACCATCTCTACTCACAAGCCTTTCATAGTGATCACGACCAAGTGCTTGTGCACTACACCTTGTAGTCACAAAACTTAACCCAATGAAGAGATAAATGCAAGTCTATATGAATATGCAATGATACTCAAAAAGGCAATACAATGCTTGACAACACTATATGCTTAATTAGAGATTTAATGACAAGTCAATAAATTCTAATTATCAATGTCTAAATGAATAATCACAAAGACCTAGCTAGATAGCATGGAAACACTTGAATGCTAGTTATCACAAATCTACCACAATCAACAATATAATGCTTCACAAATTGTTCAACATATACTCAACAAATATTAATGTGGTACAGAAAAATCTTAAACGCATTCAATATAAGCAAATCCTAGTCATATCTATCACAAATCAACCTCAGTCAATTTATAAATGAGACCCACGAAATTATCAAGAAATGCTCATCATTTATTCAACAAGAATATCCAACAATATATCCAACATATATTTAACATATATTCAACAATGCATTCATCAAAAAATGGATACATGGCATTTAATCAAGTAATAAATGCTAAACCTAGGTCAAATACATAAACACTAGAAATGTGGATGAGTATGAGCTTACCTAGTCAAGAACTTGAAGACCCATGTCGTATAGATGATGAATGATGAAGATGGTGCATGGATTTGAGGTTGGATGAGTTAATAACTCAAGCTTTGAAGCTTTCTCTCTCTAGGATATGAATTCTCTCTCTATTAGGCCATTTTATTATACGCACTTGATGCTGATGAATTCACAAATGTGGAGAAAATAACATATACACTTGATGTGTTAATTCTTATAAGTCTTTCAAGCTAGATTGTGAAAATTTGAAAAATCAGAAAAATGTCTAAAATATGAATGTGCAAAAATCAAAAAATGTCGTTGACATTCATGGAACAAACAATGAATGTTTGTTTTTCCCACTTTCCATAAGAAAAAAGACTAACGTTAAGTGAATAAAACAAAATATTTTTATTTAAAAAAAGTCTTTCTTTGATTCAAGCGGATGATCAAGTATAAAAGATGTTGAAAAATTATATATCAAATTATTTCTACATTGAATGGGCAATGATTTAAATGAATTTGTCTTACTCTTTGATTTTGTTTTAAAAATAAACGAAGCAATCTTAATTTACATTCCAAGATTAACACAGTGTCAAGACTCAAGAATACAAATGAGAATTTAATTAATTATCAACTATAAGTTGATAATTAATTAAAGTGGCAATTTCTTTTATAGCCATCTCTATGTTTTAAAGATCAAAAATGTCCATTTATGAAAAAAATTGCAACAATGTTCATTCTTGATGTTCTCTTCCCCTAAAATGTCCACTTGGGTACCAAAATACCCTTTCCTCTTGAATGGAGCAAAATGACTCAAAAGCCCCTTTCATGTAGTAATGGACCAAAATGCCCTCTCTTTAAATTGGGCGCCAATCTCCATCAGCACTACATTTCACCTTCCTTCCTCAATCTGTCCATTACCACCTTCATCTTCTAGAATCAGATTTCCCCTTCACCGCACCTTCATTACCACCACCACCTTAATCTTCATGACCACCTCCATCTTCCAGAACTGATAACATCAACACACACCCAATATCGATTTTCTCTCTACTCGACACTTCCAGCCCTACATTTCCCATTCCTTCCTTAATCTGTCCATTCTTGGTTTCCAGAACACGATTCATCCATAACCCGATTACCCCCTTCATCTTCATTACCACCACCACCTTAATCTTCATTACCACCTCCATCTTCCAAACTAACAACATTAACACACACACCCAATACTGATTTCTCTCAGAAGCCTGGGAATTCCACATTGTACTTTGCGAGGTTCGTCGTCCTGTGGGCTGTGGGTCTTCGACTTCTCTCTTTGACGAGCAATTACACCCGTCATTTACTCCGTTGATTTCCAGCAAGAATGGAAGGCAAAGGTGATTATTAGTTATTTGTTTAGTTTGTTTAGTTTATTTGAACTGTGACGACCCTAATCTCATTAATTGATTATTACATTTTTGGTTTAGTTTATATTAACTGTGACACTACATTTTGAATTATGGTGTGTTGAATTTACACAACCACATTCACTATTCTTTAGTTAAAGGTAGCATATTAAGAGTTATATAACTTGGTCTTAAAAAGTCTTAAATTGAAAATGGCATGTTAGATGGATCTTTGTAAGTCTAGAAATGAAAAACAACATACTTTTGATTCTGAATGTATTTGATGGTTGTAGTTATATCTATTCCTTTCTAGTTTCTATGCACAAAATGTTTTTTTGTATTCTTGTCTACAAAAAGCTATGGAAGATTGAATGATAAAATTTTACGGAAGTGATGACTTTTGTTATGTCTTTCTTTCTCTTTTGTTCTCCATGCATCTAGGTGTTCATGTGCGTGTATATCCTGGATTGTAATTCACCTGTGAATTGGATGATGAGTTTTGAATTTGAACATGTGTAAAATTGTCTCTAAAATTGAATGTGGCATGTATTTTTGTTTGTGGACTTTTAGAAAGTTATAAAGACAGGAATTGGGAGGTTCGTGCCATATAAATTTGCAAAATAGAGTAAACCGGAAAAATAATGTTGGAAAATAGATTAGAAAATGTTAGAAGTATATGGTGCAATGGCACTGGCTGGAACCTTCATATGCTCAATCACTGGAATTGATAGCATGGGTGGTTTTCATCCATCATTAGACTCCATCCTCGAAGGACTTGGATATGCTGCTCCACCAATAATCACCCTTTTGTTCATACTAGATGTATGTTCATTGTTTCATTACAAACTTTAGTAACTTTTCCATTTGCTTACTTGGTTTTACTTTAGGTTACTTTTCTTATATCCTTCCACTGGACTGTAATTCACCTGTGAATTGGATGATGAGTTTTGAATTTGAACGTGTAAAATTGTCTCTAAAATTGAATGTGGCATGTATTTTTGTTTGTGGACTTTTAGGAAGTTATAAAGACATGAATTGGGAGGTTCGTGCCATATAAATTTGCAAAATAGATTAAACCGGAAAAATAATGTTGGAAAATAGATTAGAAAATGTTAGAAGTGTATTTTTTGAATGATTGTGGTTGGTGCCATATAAAGTTATGGAGTGACTGACACACACATGACACAAGGATAATGGTGTTAATGTTAGAAGTGTATTGTTTGAATGATTGTGGTTGGTGCCATATAAAGTTGCGGAGTGACTGACACACACAGGACACAAGGTTAATGGTGTTAATGTTAGAAGTGTATTGTTTGAATGATTGTGGTTAGTGCCATATAAAGTTGTGGAGTGACTGACACATACAGGTCACAAGGCTAATGGTGTTATATATATATAGTAGTACCCCACAAAACAATACACACACACACACACACACACACACACACACACACACACACACACACACACACACACACACACACACACACACCGACTTTGATGCCATCTCTTTCAACAAAAGTGTCTACTAATATAGATGTATTGCTTCAATCTGAATGACTATAATACTGTTTTCAGGTCCAGCGGCTTCGATGATTGGGTTTTTAGTGTATTGCGGTGCTTATTGGAAGGGTAACCAGTTTGTTGGTCAGAACATTTTTGCATGTTGTGTTTCTAAGAATGCAAAGGGAATATATAGTGAAATGGTGGAAAAGTTGTACGATCGGATTGGGGTCAGTAGGGACATATTTGAGTTGAAGATTACATCACAACTTACAGGAATTTCATTAGTTATTAATGCTGACGACGAGGTAAATTTTGTCCTTATGCACAACAAATCAGAGTGGCCCGAAATTCATGTTGAAGTGGTTGACAAATCTGTACATCAAACTCCAAGAAAGGCAAGAAATACAACAATAAACTTAGAATGTACACCGCCGCCTTATACATCCACCAGTAATCTACACTCCCCAGCTGGTACTCCACATTACAAATCAGTGAGTGGTAGTAACCATCCGCATGGGTCTGTGCCTTCACCTAACACTACATCACCAGGGAATAATCAGGGGACTCCAGCATCAACAAACAAGCATGCAGAGGTGGATGACACCAATGATTCTGAAACATCCGATACGGAGGATGAGAGTTGTACTGAGGGTGATACTAGTAAAGACCCAAATGGTGTTTCGGAAGTTCCCCATTGTGGTGGGCAAGTGGAAACTGGTGCTAGAAAAGCCCCAACAGATGGTGAAGAAGAACAATGAGGAGTCAGTGGAGCACCCAACAGTTCTGCAACTTCTATGACATCACGGTGGACAATTCCGGGGTCAAGACTATACTCAATTCAACCCATTCGGTCAAAAGACTTGTTTGAAGACCAAGGTGACCAAGGTCAACTATACAAAGGACAGATATTTAAGGACAAGCAAACCTTGAGAGGGGTTGTAGGGTTGTATGCATTGGAAGAGAGGTTTGAGTATAAGGTTAGACGATCGAGCCATACACGATTTGCCACAACATGTAGAAAAAAAGGATGTGAATGGGTTATTACAGCGGGGAAGTTGAAAAATGGGACCTATTGGCATGTTAAGTCCTTCGTTAAGGAGCACACATGTGGTGATTCGGGCATCTACAACATTGATTTTAAATGAGTAAGTTCATATGTAATAGGGGAATTGTTTGCAAGAAAGTTTGCTGATCCTGGATGCACCCTCCGTCCTAAAGATATAATTTCTGAGTTTAGGGCTGAGCACGGCATAAACCTCTCATACAACAAAGCATATAGGTCTAAGACATGTGCTTTGCATAAGGCATTCGGTGATCCGTGGGAGTCATTTAAGATGTTGCCGTCATTCTTTTATATGTTGGAACAATCCAACCCTGGGACTGTAACTAAGATTGAAACCGACTCGGAAAACCGGTTTGCTTATGGATTCATGGCACTTGGGGCTTGTATAGAGGGATTCAATACAGTTATTAGGCAAGTTATCGCCATTGATGCTACCCACTTGAAGGCCAAGACCAAAGGTGTTTTGTTAGTTGCGGTGTGCAAGGAAGGTAATGAGATGATATACCCATTGGCATTTGGGTTTGCTCATTCTGAGTGCACAGAGTCATGGACGTGGTTCTTGAAGGAACTTCGGACAGTGATCAGGTATCCTGAACGTGTGATGTTAGTTTCGGACCGGCACGCTGGTATTTTTACAGGCATGGAAGCAATTTTCCCCGATACAGCACATGGGGTATATGCATATCACCTGTCACAAAATCTGAAAAGAATTTGCAAGCAACGAGATGATGTGATCAAGCTTTACTATCGTGCTACGTATATGTACCGTGTCGAGGAATTCGATCGTGAAATGGCTGAGTTGAAAGCCACCCACCGTAAGGTTTATGATGAGCTCATACAGGTTGGCATAGAGAAGTTTTCACGTGTACATAGTCCCAGAAAGAGGTACCATATGATGACCACCAACATTGCCGAGTCAATTAATTCTTGTCTACTTGCAATCCGAAAGTTGCCTATCACATCTATTGCAGAATTTTTTTGAGATTTGTTACAAAGGTGGTTCCACGACCGTCGGATAAATGCACGTGAAATGCCAACTTTCTTGACTCATGATGCAAACGCACACATCAAACAAAGGATATTACCATCGCAACGGTGTGAAATTCACCCCATTGACTTCCACAGATTCAAGGTAGACGACAAATGGAATGAAGCGATTGTCGACTTGGAACAACGTTCATGCTCATGCCGTGAATGGGATCTAGATGAGTTACCGTGTATTCATGCCATGGCGGTTGCTAGGTTAGGTTACAAAATTGAAGTTATATTTAATGCTACAGACCAGTCAAATTTAATTATAATAATAATAATATATTTTTCTTTGTGTCTTTTGGACCAGGATTAAAGGTATGCCTATCAACGCATTATGTTGACTTTTTCACAACGGGGTGGCTGCAACATGCTTACGCCATGGCTGTGAACCCTGTTCCAAAACCTGAAACATGGGACATTCCTGATGCAGTTCGTGATCGCATTGTATTGCCATGGTTGAAGAGGAAGCAGCCAGGAAGACCAAAGAAGTCAAGAACACCTTCTGTTGGGGAGAAACGAAAGAAACAAACGTGTTCAAATTGTGGGGAAAAGGGACACAATTAAAAAGATGCCCAAAACCATCATCTAGCCCCAACACAAGCAAACCAGCAAAAAAAACACGTACTTGTAGCGTTTGCAAGAAAGAAGGACATAATAGACTGAGGTGCCCAGATAAGCCACCTGAGTCCACTTTGAATGACACAGACGAAGAAGCAGTCGTTCATGCTTTTGAGGAACCAATTTTGAAAGGTTAGAAACTTGATATGTATCACTTTTTTTTTAAGAAACTTGACATTTATCCAGTGTTTAAGGCTAAAACAAGGTCTGCATGTTGTCCAGTGTTTAAATTTAGTAATTGGGGTTGAGGATTTTACTGTTTTCAGTGTTGTTGTAGCTCTTGGAGTATCTATGTTTGTAATTTCTTGTCAACGCAAATGCTTTATTATTTGTAGTGGTTCTTTACTTCTCTTACCTTATTTATGTTGTGTTTGATACATACATTGTTACTTGATATGTATCACTTTTTTGACACAGACGAAGATGCAGTCATTCATGCTTTTGAGGAACCAATTTTGGAAGGTTAGAAACTTGATATCACTTTTGTTTTAGTTGTTATAAATGTAGGTACCGTTCCTTTAATTGTTGCAGTGAACCTATCTTGGAAGGTTAAAAATTTACCATGCTATAACTTTTAGTTGTTGTGGTGAACCTATCTTTGAAGGTTAATCCTGGAAGGTTAAAAACCTGATATGTATCACTTCTTTTAGTTGTTGTGGTGATGATGTTGTATGTGTATCATGATATTTCTTTTGGAGGGTAGGTATGTAGTTGCGCAACAGGTGTTATCCCCCAACAGATTTGTTGCAGGTACTAATGTGTTTGAGCCCGGGCTTAGGATATAATTCCCCGGGCTCGTTATAAGTATTCTCGGGCTTATCATATGAAACAACTAATAATTCCCGGGCCTAAAATTATTCCCGGGCTTATGAAATGAAACGACTAGCACACAATACAAACCACAAAGAGTAATTCTCGGGCTTTTGCATGAAGATTCCCCAGGCTCATCGTAAGTATTCCCGGGCTTAAGACCATAAACAACTTTCATACAATACA
This sequence comes from Dipteronia sinensis, assembly GCA_033220585.1. NCBI lineage: Eukaryota > Viridiplantae > Streptophyta > Magnoliopsida > Sapindales > Sapindaceae > Dipteronia > Dipteronia sinensis. The sequence continues at coordinate 88,067 of CM065641.1, forward strand.
AACCACAAAGGGCAATTCCCAGGCTTTTGCATGGAGATTCCCCAAGCTCATCATAAGTATACACGGACTTAAGAAATGAAACGACTATAAAACAATACAAACCACAAAGGGTAATTCCCGCGCCATTGCACGAAGATTCCAAAGGGTCATCGTAAGTATACCCTGGCTTAAGTCCATAAACGACTATCACAAAATACAAACCACAAAGGGTAATTCCCCGGGCTTTTGGAGATTCCCCAGGCTCATCATAAGTATTTCGGGCTGAAGAAATGAAACGACTATAACACAACATAAACCACAAAGAGTAATTCCCGCGCTTTTGCATTCATAGCATTCCCCAGGCTCATCGTAAGTATACCCGGGCTTCAGTCCATAAACGACTATCACAAAATACAAACAACAAAGGGTAATTCCCTAGGCTTTATCATGGAGATTCCTCAGGCTCATCACAAGTATTCCGGACTGAAGAAATGAAACGACTATCACACAATACAATCCACAAAAGGGTAATTCTCGGGCTTTTGCATGAAGATTCCCCAGGCTCATCGTTAGTATTTCCAGGCTTCAGACCATAAACAACTTTCACACAATACAAACCACAAAGGGTAATTCCCAGGCTTTTACATGGAGATTCCCCAGGCTCATCATAAGTATACACGGACTTGAGAAATGAAACGGGCTTTGAACACAACATTTATTCCATAAATTATAAATGTATTTCCATTGAATTAATACAACAATCTCTAATCCAAATTTCGAAATATACCCGGTGTTAAGTATACCCGGATTGCAAATGCTAAGGAGCATGCAACATTTGGTTATGTTTTCTTTGCTTGTTAATGTCATTATATTTCTTCATTACTCTAAAATACGATCAGAACATAACAAAATCTATATGTTAAACAACAAAACATAACAAGTTTCTTATGCATTCTTGTTCAATATTAAACAACACCAGTACTTATACATAAAGATTTTTCAAACAATCTTGCCTACTATCACTCCAAAAATAAAAACAAATAGAAATAAAAACAACATGACTCTAGTGCTTTCACTCTTCTCAGATACCTTCTCTTCAACATTCACGGAACATTCTGGCAAAGAATTGTGTGAATGTACAGAACGGCTACTTATGGCTTTATATGCTTCATCATTTGAGTTAAACTTCTTGTAAGAAGCTCCTGGAAAACCATTCACTTGTTCTTGACATTCAGGCCAAGAATTAAACATACCGGTTTTCCTTCCTTTAAAAACAACATAAACAGAATTCTTCCCCATTTTATAAAACACACTTTATTTCTGTAAATAAAAAAAGAGTGTTAAAGAACACAGTTTTTAGTACAACAGACATATATTGCAAAAAACATAAAAACTTCAAAGTCATTAAAAAAAAGAGGAAGAGAAAAACACGAATAATATAGACTAAATATTTTAGATCTAAGAACTTGTATACAAAGCAATACAGTGTTTCGGACCTGAGAATGAAAATGGATACGTGAGGCAAGGAGATGTATAAAATCTGAATCTTTTTTACCTGCAGATGTGGACGTGAGGAAGAGTTTGTGGGAGAAGCAAATAATTTTTGCTCTGGACTGGTGAAGAAGAAGAAGCTTTGAACACAAGTGAAGAAAAAGAAGATGTTTTTATGGTGGGGTTTAGGTTTTCGGTTTGAGAACACTTGAAGAAGAAGAGGTTTTTAGATTTAGGTTTCGGTTTCAATAGTTGTTTGACTAAGGAAGAAGGAGAAGAAAAAGACAAAGTGGGATCCACCCTTTAATAAGAAGAAGAAGATTTTTAGTTGGATCCATCTGTAATCCACAACTACCCTATCATGTAACAACACGTGGCACAATAATTCTGATGCCCGTTATAAAGTTGTGAGGCCTGGGAAAAAGATGTGAGGCCCGGGAATAACATCCCGGGACACTACAGTTGTGTTTTTGATTAAATTTAATTTTTCTGATATTTTTAAATACTTTTCAGACGGAAAATATTTTTTCCACTAGCGGTGACCAACTGTCGGGTACGTGTTCTGCGATAGAAAGTTAGCTCGTGAGACCAATCCATTGTTTGTGAGACTAATTCCAAACACCCCTTAGCAATTTTACAAATACAAAGTATGTGTCTCCCTAACAATTATAGTAGAGTTGGTAGTGCAAGATGTATCCAACCGCGCGATGCTCTCGAAAAACACCATAAAGTTGCCCGCCGAAGCCCCATCCCTGATGACCGGTACCGATCGGTGAAAAATGTGTGGGATCCACATGATCGGATGCACGTTTCGTGAACTGTTAGGCCCGCGATACTACAGTGAAGCCCGGGATCTCCTGTTTTAAAGCCCGGAAATTAGAGTCAAAATGGTAACTTTTGACTTTTTAGTTTTTAGACAAGTGCTGAGAAATTATTGGTGGAGGCAAAAATAGTGTTGTTTGACTTTGAATTTTCAATATTTAAAACTAAATTCAAATTTTCCCACAATTTTAGTTAGGTTTACTAAAATGTACTACTATTTCTTCCATAATGCAAAGACTGGAACTAGCTGTAATCCACAACCCCCCCTATCATGTAACAACACGTGGCACAATAATTCTGATGCCCGGGATAAAGTTGTGAGGCTTGGGATAAAGATGTGAGGCCCGGGAATAACATCCGGGGCCACAACTGTTGTGTTTTTGATTAAATTTAATTTTTCTGACATTTTCAAATACTTTTCTGACGGAAAATATTTTTTCCACTAGCGGTGACCAACTGTCGGGTACGTGTTCTGCGATAGAAAATTAGCTCCTAAGACCAATCCATTGTTTGTGAGACTAAGTCCAAACACCCCTAAGCAATTTTACAAATACAAAGTATGTGTCTCCCTAACAATTATAGTGGAGTTGGTAGTGCAAGATATATCCAACCGCGCGATGCTCTCGAAAAACACCATAAAGTTGCCCGGCGAAGCCCCATCCCTGATGACCGGTACCGATCGGTGAAAAATGTGTGGGATCTACATGATCGGATGCACGTTTCGTGAACTGTTGGGCCCGCGATACTACAGTGAAGCCCGAGATCTCCTGTTTTAAAGCCCGGAAATTAGAGTCAAAATGGTAACTTTTGACTTTTTAGTTTTTAGACAAGTGCTGAGAAATTATTGGTGGAGGCAAAAATAGTGTTGTTTGACTTTGAATTTTCAATATTTAAAACTAAATTCAAATTTTCCCACAATTTTAGTTAGGTTTACTAAAATGTACTACTATTTCTTCCATAATGCAAAGACTGGAACTAGCTGTAATCCACAACCCCCCCTATCATGTAACAACACGTGGCACAATAATTCTGATGCCCGGGATAAAGTTGTGAGGCCTGGGATAAAGATGTGAGGCCCGGGAATAACATCCGGGGCCACAACTGTTGTGTTTTTGATTAAATTTAATTTTTCTGACATTTTTAAATACTTTTCTGACGGAAAATATTTTTTCCACTAGCGGTGACCAACTGTCGGGTACGTGTTCTGCGATAGAAAATTAGCTCGTGAGACCAATCCATTGTTTGTGGGACTAAGTCCAAATACCCCTAAGCAATTTTACAAATACAAAGTATGTGTCTCCCTAACAATTATAGTGGAGTTGGTAGTGCGAGATATATCCAACCGCGCGATGCTCTCGAAAAACACCATAAAGTTACCTGCCGAAGCCCCATCCCTGATGACCGGTACCGATCGGTGAAAAATGTGTGGGATCTACATGATCGGATGCACGTTTCGTGAACTGTTGGGCCCGCGATACTACAGTGAAGCCCGGGATCTCCTGTTTTAAAGCCCAGAAATTAGAGTCAAAATGGTAACTTTTGACTTTTTAGTTTTTATACAAGTGCTGAGAAATTATTGGTGGAGGCAAAAATAATGTTGTTTGACTTTGAATTTTCAATATTTAAAACTAAATTCAAATTTTCCCACAATTTTAGTTAGGTTTACTAAAATGTACTACTATTTCTTCCATAATGCAAAGACGTGGAACTAGCTGTAATCCACAACCACCCTATCATGTAACAACACGTGGCACAATAATTCTGATGCCCGGGATAAAGTTGTGAGGCCTGGGATAAAGATGTGAGGCCCGGGAATAACATCCCGGGCCACTACGGTTGTGTTTTTTTGACTTTCAATTTTCAATATTTAAGACTAAATTCAAATTTGGGGCCCACAATTATATTTAGAGGGATTAGGGGATTATGGATTGAGATAAGACGTGCACATTTACTATTTCTTCCATTTCCATAATGTGAAGGCTGGAAAAAGCATTTTTAATTTTCCCATTAACTTCCTTCCATTTCAAATTTTCCCACAAATTTTCCCACTACCCACCCTATCATGTAAATACACGTTGCTCAAAATTCATTTTTTTCCAATTTTCTAGTTATGTTTCCCAGGCTCAAAATGATATTCCTAGGCACAAACTTTATTTATCAGGAATATGAGATTGGATTTAACATGCAACATTTACTATTCCTTCCATTCTATCATGTAACTACACATGACACCCAGGCTCAAAATACATTAATTCAACACATACAGAATCTCAGTGATCCTTTAATAAAGATTAATACCCATGGTCTCCAAAGAGTCTAATTTAAAGGTTACAATAATTCAAGACAATTGACCGCAATTGGCGATCATTATGGGCTCGGATGTTAAACCGGACAAGGAACCAACCTTCTGGACAGCCTTCATGACGTCAAATCCCTTAACTACCTGACCGAAGACGACGTTCGTGCCATCGAGCCACTCGGCCTTTGTGGTACAGATGAGAAACTGAGAGCCATTGGTCCATGGGCCGGTATTGACCATGGAGAGGATCCCGGGACCGGTGTGTTTGTTTACTAAGTTTTCGTTGGTGAAACTATCACCGTAGATGGACTCGCCTCCTAGTCTGTTTCCTTCTGTGATGTCTCCTCCATTGAACATGCTCCTGGGTATCACGCGGTGGAAGGTTGTTCCTTTATAGTGGAGTGGCTTCCCGTTCTTGCCGATTCCCTTCTCGCCAGTGCAGAGAGCCCGAAAGTTCTCTGCTGTTATGGGGGTACTGTCGGCAAAAAGCTCAATCACAAGTCTACCAGCTGGTTGGCCACCGATGTTGAGGTCTAAGAAAACTCTAGGGTTCGCCATTTTCTCCTAAATTTTTGTACTAAAACATGTTATAATTGACATGACAAATTTGAAGTTACTAAATCGACAGAACAGAAATATATAATTTTGCAAAAGAGTTCCCTAAAGCATGACAAGAATAGAACATATTCCCACAACACAAAACCCTCTCAGTCATTTAAACAAAAATATTAAATAATTAACAATGAATTTTTAGTGGACCAGAAATATATTGCAGACAACAAAAAACCTTCAAAGTCTTTTAAAAAATTAAAAAAAAGAAGAGAAAAACACGAATAATATAGATCTGAGAACTTGTATACAAAGCAAAATAGTATTTCGAACCCGAGAATGAAGAATAGATGCGTGAGCCAAGGAGATGTATAATGATGAATATTGTTTACCTGTAGATGTGGACGTTATGAAGAGTATGTGGGAGGGGAAACAAAGAATGAGAAGCAAACAAGTTTTGCTTTAAACGGACTAAAATACAAAGGCAAGAAAGAATGGAAGAAAGAAGTATTTAATTTCAATATTGTTTTGAATAAGGAAGCAAGAGAAGATTTTGTGGGATCCAACCTTTATTTAGAAAAGAAAAAGATTTTGTGGGATCCAGCCTTTAATTAGAAGAAGAAGAAGATTTTATGGGATCCAGTTGTAATCCACTACTACCTACCCTATCATGTTTACATTAGCCACCTTATTTAATTCTTGGGCTTCATATATTAATTCCCAGGCTCATTAAGAGATTCTCAGGCACAAAATATTTTTTACTTCTTGGGCTTCATACATTCATTCTTAGGCTCAAAATAGTAATTCTAAGGCTAATTCTGGAGAGTAAACATTCAACATTCATTAATGTACATGATTAAGAGATTCTGATGTCCGGGGTAAAGATTATTTCTCAGGCTCATTAAGAGATTTCCAGGCATAAAATATTATTTACTTCTTGGGCTTCAGATAATACTTCCTAGCCTTTAATTAGAAGAAGAAGATTTTGTGCGATCCAGTCGTAATCCACTACTACCCTATCATGTATTTACATTAGCCACCTTTTTACTTCTTGGGCTTCATATATTAATTCTCAGGCTCATTAAGAGATTCCCATGCACAAAATATTTTTTACTTCTTGGGCTTCATACATTCATTCTCAGGCTCAAAATAGTAATTCTCAGGCTAATTCTGGGGAGTAAACATGCAACATTCATTAATGTACATGATTAAGATATTCTAATGCTCCCCATGCTCGGGATATTAATTCCTAGGCTCGAACCATCATTTCACAGGCTCAAGACATTACACCACGGGCTTAGTAGAGTAGACATGCAACCTCAGCCACCTTACAAAATCAATGGTTGATTCTCGGGCTTCAGACATTCATTCTCATGCTCAAAATAGTAATTATGAGACTAATTCTGGAGAGTAAACCTCACATGTGTAACATTCATAATGTACATACAAATTCAAAATATTATATTATATTACTATTGGGCTTCAGATATTAATTCTTAGGCCCGTCAAACCATCTATCAGTAAGTATCTCGGGCTTCAGACAATAATTCCCAGGCACAAAAACAAAATTCTCAGCCTTAAAAACTTGATGCAGAAGAGTAAACATGGATCAATGGGGGATCTAATATAAGAAACCTGATCTATCTAAGCTTCTTCCCTAAATCTAAGCTTTTAAGATATACAATGAACTATTTTGTAACACTATCAATACCAACAAGCACCACACCTAATATCACATACAAACAATCATTCATTTGCAATTTGCCCATTAGTGAAAATGTCAACTGCCATTGCCTTACGAATTGCCGGTATATCTTTTTGGGAAAATTGTTTCAGCCATGGTAATTTGACTCCGGAGAGTATTAACTCAGCGTACTTCATCATGAAGACACCACAACTGTAACTGCAACATGTTAAGATTTGAAAAACATAAGATTCTACAGGAGTAAAATGAAGAAACTGTGCAAGAAATGAAGGAAAGAACAATACCCATCATTTTGTTGGGGAATCAGGGTTGGCTTGATGTTTGTAGCAGTGAGTGGACTAGTGTGAGGATCGGATTTCGTTTCTGCATAGTAACCCGAGTGCTTCAATATGGAGGGCAACAGGTAGAGTATGCATCTGATGTCTTTTAATCGATCACTGTTACCATTGCGGGGCCATAATGAATCATAAAGATGTACTTCTCCAATGTTCAGAATTACGTGACAAAGGACCCAGTGATTGCCAGTGTTGCATGGTATCAACACCTGTTCATACAATACCAAATTTTTTGGCCACGTTATTATATAATAATTTATTATCACAGTAAGAATGAAGGTTGAACATGAAATCCACATACTTACCAAATCCATTTTCCACCAAGGGTCAGTGTACAGAAGCTCATGACCGGAAACATGTTCTAACCAATCCGTGTCTGGCTCAAATTCTAAGGGATTGAATTCTGGGTACTCTTCCCAAACCGCGACCACTGGATGAGGATCCTTCTTCTTGTTGCCCTTTGTTTTGCTTTCTTTTTTCCGCGTTTCTTCATCTTTTCCCTCATTTCCTCCTTCATGATGATTCCTTTCAAATTCTTGTATCTCCCTTAACGCTTCCATTTCCTCCATTTGAATATCCCACCTCCTTTTTAGGTTCATCTGTGTAATGATTTTAATAAGAAAGTTAGAAAAATAAGCAAATAATTAGATTCTAAGTAAATTAATTTGAAGCCAAGTTAGCAGCCATTGTAAATATATAGATGTTTCTTACAAAAAATGAGGTGTTGACCAATGCGATATTCTGCAAGTAGTTGACATCTTTTGTTGAATGCGTCTTCCACAGAATGTCAAAGTAGCTGTGTATGTGCTATGCATAAAAAAAAATACATATTAACCATTTGAAGAGTGACGAAGAAATAAGAAAGATGTGTGGAGAGATAAAACTTGTTTTGAGGTTTGATATGATGTAAGGAATAACAGACCTAGTATTATATTTTGTCAAATATAGCATTGAAACAAATCCACACATAAAAAGGCCTACAAACATATGATTTTCATATGATCTATAAGAGGGAAATCTGAAAAAAAAAAAAAGTTACCATATCCGATATCAATTTTCTAGGGTCCACCAGCTCTTTGAACTCTTTACGCTCCATGAATTTGATTTGCCCGGTATATAGACTGTTAATTTTTCAACAATATTACTTTATATTAGAAAAACATTACACTATGAATATATTGGAGAATATGAATCCACTAGGATATAATATTGGAGAATATGAATGTACTATTACCATGTGGGTTCTTTGCTTTTCAAAAATGCCGTGAACTCAACATTATTTATTTCGTCTTGAGTGGAAGGTTTGTTCGAATCATTAGATTTTCTTTTTTTCCTTGCCAAGGGATCAGTCCACGGGCTATTAATAAACCTTGATCTCTTTCTTGCCCTTTTCAAGTCATGATCCTTGTATATCACATTGGGGTGTGGAACATCATAAGCAACAACACTCGGGGAGGGGTTTGGAATAACAACGCTCAGAGTTGGGGAAGGGTAATCATCCACATCTATAGACCTTTGGACTGACTTCACATGAACGTTGGAGATTTTTTTCAAAGGTTCTACCTTCTGAACCAACTTCTCCTCGATGCATAGCTGAACACAATCGTTGATCTCCTTCATCTCATTTTCATCAAGGATAGTTTGGTTGTCCACATCCTAAATGTATAAAGACATTTAGTCAGTCACCTGAATGCAATTGATATAAATACAAAACTTGATTACCATACGTACCTCAACCATTTTTGAATCGGCTAAAGGATCACCATGTTCATGACCATCACTCTTTGGAGGAACACCATCAGAATTCGCTACAGAATCTGCCTGAGCATCACTCTTTGGAAGAACACCATCACCCTTCACTGCAGCATCCACTTGAGCATCACTATCTTCCATGTTTGAATTGGCTTCAGCTTCAGCCTGAGCATCACTCTTTGGAAGAACACCGACATCGTTCACTGCAGTATCAACCTGAGCATCACTCTCTTCCATTGCTGAATTGGCTACAGCATCAGCCTAAGCATCACTTTTTTCCTTACCAAGAGTTTCAACATGAAGATCAACATGGTCTTTTTCCAATTGATCAGACAAAAAGGTGAGACCATCGCGATCCTATATTGTACAGTATAAGTATTTTATTAAGGACTACAGTATTATAAAAAAGTATAGCTACAATATAAGTATTTTATTAAGTATAGGTGAATAGATAAGTACCAAGTTTAAGGTATTGCAATATATTACCTCTTCATAAAACTTGTCATACTTTTGCTTGCTTGTTCCTGATTTTTCTTCAGTGGATTTCTTGGCAGGTGTATCTCCTACCTTGATTTGTACTCTTATTTTGGCAAATTCTGCTCTACAAAAAGATAGTTGTCGTTCCTCGCTTTCCTTAATTAGCAAACCAATAGCTAAATAGAGGTCGGCGATGGTGGATGGCTGAATCGAAGTCTGAAATGTAGACTGCATTGACCAAAATAAGTGTCAACATTTACAACATAACTACAACAATCGTTAGTGATAGAGCCATGTCATGTCATCATTACCAAGTACTTACATCAATAAGGAAAAAAAAACAATAAAAAATAGAGCTACAGATACATGTCTAAAACACCAACCAACTAACTTATCTTATCTATCAACAATCCATTCAACATGAACAGTAAGAGAAAAAATGATGACAGCAATAATTTTTTTTTTTATATGTCATTGTCTCTCTACAGTAGTAATTTAAGGTTTATATATAGGTTCAAAAGATAGCTAGCAAAATATAACACTTCCAAGGGAACATATTTTGCCAAGTGGGTTAATAAGAAATTTCAGTGTTTAATATTTTAAATCAGGAATCAACATCACAAAAACCACCAGCTGTATATTTATATATGGAATCACTTAGTAGAATTCAGTTATCATCGTCTCAATACAATACGATTTATTCCATTGCCCACCACAAACTTACAAGCGGAAATAAAAATGTATTCCATTGATCAGTATTCAGTTATCATCACCCATTCACAATATATAAAGCTTCCAAGCAGAAATTATAATTAGAGACTAACAAGTATACTTCAATGTTTTGAAAATTTAAAGACATTAAACAATTATAATACTAATCTATATTTGATATTCTCGTAAATAAAATCGTACCTTGTGAGTTTGGAAATTAGTATCATCGAACAGCTTCTTCCTAGATAGGGGATCATCTGGTGATCTTCCGAGGGATGCTGATGTATAGTGATTGTAAATAGATTCATCCCCCCCATCCAATTTAAAATTTTTATCATATTCCTCGTCAGAACCAACCTTCTCTTCCTTCTCTTCTTCTTTAGTTAGACTTTGAACTGCCTTTACCAAATCCTTCCCCTTGTGTGTTAGTGGGCCACAAACATAGTCCTGTTTCAAGGACTTATAGTAATCCAGCCCCTTCTCATAGGTGTGAACCACCCAAGGAAACAATGACATCTGCATGTGTAAGGAAAATCACTGTTACATTCTTGCAACAATTCAGTATTATTATAGAACTAAAAAGGGAAAACAACTTAAATACACACCATGGATATGAAATTGGATTCGATATTGACAACATTTGTATTGAAATCCCTGTAATGACCTCGATTTTATGATTGGCTTATTTCATGACAAACCACCACATTGGGGATGATTGTGTAATGGGTAGCTCAGGTCCGTATTAGCAAGCTTCCAAGCATCTCCATGACTTCAAGAGCAAAAGGTATATTCACTTGACTTTGTCTCTTGAAGAGTTTAGGTGCACACACACACTTCATGCATGTTTTGTTTATCTTGCATTTGTGTTCCTTTTTGTTTGTATAAGTGTGCATCCTTTTCTAAAACACTCACTAGCTTACATTAGATATCATATCTTGCATTGCATCTTATTTGATAACATGTTTGACATGTTAATTGTGCTTCATTGTATGCATCTCACTCACTTCACACTTGCACAACATTCATGTAAGATTGACTTGTGTCTTGAGTGTTAAAAAGGGATTTTTCCCTTTAGCGCTGCCTAGACCGCTCGGCAGGCTTTGCTTGCACCGCGGCGCACGGAGCGGTATTCTCCAGTGCGTCATGCGTGACGTGGACCGCGACCTGTGCACTTGCACGCACAGCGGTCCCAACCGCGGTGTTGTCCAGACGGTGCACTGCTGTATGTACCGCGGTCTGAACACTTACCTGAGCCGCGGTCTGGCAAGCGGTTTTGACGGGATTCTGTTTCCCAAGTTCAAAACGATGTAGTTTGATCTAGGGCTTCATATATATTCTTCATTTTCTCTTCTTGGCCGACCAAGACCTCACAAATTCATTTTTAGAGAGAGGTTAGAGCTCCTAGAGAGAGAAAGCTTCAAGAAAGCTTCTTTGACTCTCCAAACCCAAAACTCATCTCCATCTTGCATCATTCAACATCATTTGAGCATGGGTATTCATTGTTTCATGACTAGGTAAGCAAGAACTTCTTTGAATATCATTTATTGTTCTTCTTACTCTAGATTAGGTATTTATTGCATGATTAAATACCTAGACTCTACTCTATTGCATATTTATGAGTCTTGATAACATGATTGGGTTTGTATTTTGATAGCTTAATTGATTAGGTCATTTTTGCCTAAAAGCTAGGTCATAAATATTCATGTGTGATTTATTGATAATTAAGTTGATAGATTGTGTTTTAATCAACTAGTTAATGTTAATGAATATTTATGTGTGTTGTATTTTGATAGCTTGCATGATTAGGTGTTGTTTTCCTAAATAGCTAAGACTTGATTATTCTTAAGAGATTAATTGATAATTAGATTGATAGATTTGTGTTTATCAATCTAGTTAAGCTCTCTTGAATATTCAAGGTTGTTTGTTGACAATTAAGTTGTTGGAAATTCTCTACACAACTAATTGAGTTTGTTTGTGATAGCTAGGATTGGTTGTTATTGATAACATCCAGGTAAGTCTTTATGCTTTGCATTTAGACATTTGACAACTTGGATTTGTTTCTACAAACTCCTAGTTGAGCAATTTGTGTTGTCTAGCATAATTTGCATTGAGCATCATTTACATGATCACATAGACACATAATTCTCTTCATTGAGTCAAAGTCTTGTGGCTTCGGGGTGAAGTTGCACAAGCATTGAAGTCTTGCAACCAAGTTGTGGTTGGCAAGCATTGGTCAAGAATCCATTGTAAAAGGCATGCGGGTAGAGTAGGAGGTGCTCACGCCAATAGTAGTGTATCAGTGGATATCACTAGGGATTGAACCAAGAGTGGTGAGTGGTAGTGTCCATAGCCTGAGGTTATCTAGAGTGAGAGTCCGAGTATCACTTGAGGGTGTAACATTTTACTCATATAGTGGATTTGAGGATCGTGTATGGCTAGAAGGATAGCCCGTGGTTTTTCCCTTTGTTTAAGGGTTTCCACGTAAAAATCAAGTGTTATTTATTATTCCGCACTTTACACTTGATTTTGTATGTTTGATTATAATTGGGTTATTTGTTTAATATTGACTAATCGAAAAATTGGTAATAATCGATTAACAACCCATTCACCCCCCCTCTAGGTTGTAGACACACGTTAAGAGCTGTATTTTCAATCCCATCTGTTGAACCGTGGAAACCCGGTACCAATTCGTCTCCCGACAGCATCCGTCAAAGTCAAACGAGTAATTCTTTCCACGGCCCATACCTAGAAAATTAAATATCAAACAATGGGGTATTCTATTATTCTATACATGAATATTATTTGTAATGTACAAATGACCATAAAATATAGTAGTCATACCTGAAATGCTAGAGAAAAACCAAATATATTTATGGTATGGTACTTGGATTTCTTCTTGTCCTGCTTTACATCCACCTGAATTTCTCCGAGTTGACCTCCTTCTTTGTTTTCATCCCTCTGTTGCCCTTCTAATTCTTTGTTCTCTTCTTGATCTTCCTCTTCTTCATTTTCCTCTTCTTCATCTTCCTCTTCTCCATCTTTTCCTTTATTTTCTCTTTTCCCCTTTACTACCGCCTTTTTCTTCTTCTCTTCCTCCTCCTCCTCCTCCTTCTTCTTCTCCTCCTTCTTACCTCTTAGTGTTGAAAGGTGTTTCTCGGTAAGTCTCTTGAGCCAAAACAGTGTAATACTATATATGTAAGACCCCCATGGAAATTTTTTGAAAGCTTCTTCATCCTCAACTAATGCAAACATCCATCCAGGAATGGCTTTTCGTCTGTCATCTGTGCCAAAAAATTGGCTAACCATAAAGATGTACGACATCTTTAATATGTCTTCACCCTCCTCACTTGTGAGATTTTTCATAGTTGCATACACCAGCTCAGCATTCGGCCTTTTCTCTTTGAAATATCTTTTCAACAACAAACCTTTTTCCACATCTTTTTTTTCATTGAAACCTTGTGGCAGCATGCCCATTTTAAGCCCACTACAAAGACAAAACTCTTCCTTCCCAAAACGAACCTTCGACCTCCCCAAACCTAGCCATATTTCATCATCTCTTTGTCCAGGAATAATAATCTCTCTCTTTAAAAGGTTATGAATAAGTTTTCCATGAATCTTCAATGGTTGTGGCAAATCCAAATATTGGCCAAACGGGCCTTCCCTAAATCTTAACAGCATGCCACAGCTCGTTAGGACTTCCTTAATATTGCTAATTAGATATTTTTTGCTCTGAGAGTTTACTCTCACATTAACTATCCACTCTTTATGATCTGGGAACCGCCATAGTCTATCGTTTAGATTTTTCGGCATCTGCTTAAACACGAAACAAAAATAATAATTAGGGTCATTTCAAAGCTGCAAAAACAAACAAACTTAAACATAGATTAAAAAATAGCAAAATAGAACAAAATGCAGCATACAAAATTCATGTAAAGCCCGCCACACCTCTAATTCCCTGACCTTAGAATAACAAACATGAAGAAAACAAGAAAAACCAGAAGCAGAAAACAACATACCCCTAACCCAACCCCCCCCCCCCCCCCCTATACACACACACACTCACAAAACCACGTAAGGCCCGAGAATCTCCAGTGTGAAATTGAAGCCAGAGAAATTCATGTAAGGCCTAGTAATCTGGTATGAAGCCCGAGAAATTGAAGTGTGCAATTCATGTGTGAAACTTGATATTAACATTCACCTGATGCCCGGGCCACACCTCTAATTCCATGGCCTTAGAACAACGAAAATGAAGACCATAAACCAGAAATATTAGAAGCAGAAACGAGCCCCACAACTCACAACCAACATATATACATACAACACACCCCCACAACACCAACACCCCCACACCCCATACCTACCCTACCCTACAACAAAAATGAAGAAACCGTGAAACGAAACTAGAACCATAGCAGCATAAACAACATACAACAACCCATACAAAAAACACGAAGAAAAGGAGAAAGGGCCAGAACCATAGCTAGGGAAAACAAACAAAAACATAAACAACATACAACGGGGCAAACATAGAACAAACAAACAAAGAATAACAGAACTAAATGACCATAATCCTCAGTCCTCCAAAGTTCAGCCATGACACAGAACAAACAAAAGCTCACAGTCCTCAGAATTGCAACCCAAAAGCTTATCAACAAATGCCTGAGGGTGGATACAAAACAAACCAAAAGCTCCAAAGAATGCTATGAATGGAACAATAAAACAAAGACAAAGCCAGGGGCAGGGGAGTTCACCCAAGTCTTCAAAAGTGGTAATAAAAACAAACAAACCCAGAAACATAACCCTAAACATACAAAGATAATAAAATGCTCATAAAAACAAACCCAGAAACAGAGCTACACAGATACAACACCCATGCAAACAAAAAAAAATCAAAAAGAAAAAGAAAAAGAAAAGAAAAATCCCTACCTATGTTCTTCGTTTTTCGTTATTCTTCTTCTTTTTCTTCGTGTTCTTCTTTTGGGCTTCTTCTTTTCTCAGTCGACAGACAATGGGGACATCGAGTCTTCTTCTTCTTCTGGGCATCTTTTGGTTTCTTCTGTTCTTTTCTTCTTCTTCGACACACACACAGAAATGTGATTTTTGAATTGGGGATTTGTTTGTTTAGTGTAAGGGGGACCCCCAATAAGGGTTAATGAAGGAAGGAGGACAGTTTGGTAATATCTTATGGTTGAGGGAATAAAGGAGGGCAACTTGGTAATTTTGAAAAAAATGAATTAGAGGGTAATCTGGTAAAAGCAACTCAAAAAAGGACACAAATGCAATTTTTTTTCATAAGTGGACATTTTTTATCTTTGAAACATAGGAAAGGCCATTTCCTTCCATTTCCACTAAAAATGTTCAAGTTGTTAGTTTACGAACACCATTGCCAAATCAATTCAATGTTCACTCCTCATTTGCAGACCCACCACTCTAGTCGTAATGCTTCCTTTCATACCTATGGTTCCTCACTAACTTCGGATCCATCTACATCATAAAAAAAAATCAAAATTTCATACCTATAACAAAATCATTAACAGAAACTTAAAAACAGAACATTTAAATCAACATCTGACAATAAGATATATTCAAAAAATTTTAAAATTATTAAAAAAAACAAAATCAAAAGAATGTACCTTTCCATTTGTAGGAGAGGCAGCAAACAATATTATAAATTAGGTTATTTATTCAAAAAAATAAACAACAATTATATATATATATATATGAATATATAAAAAATGACAAAAAAAAACAAGAGAATGTATCTTTTGATGAAGGGTTTGAGAGAGTTATAAGATAGACATCAACCGATTGAATAGAATATATATATATATATATATATATGTATATGTGTGGTTCTCTGGTAAGGACCATCCTGATATAAGAAGGTAAGTACGTCCAACCACAGCCACACATTGGATATGAGTGTGAGTATTTATTAAGATAGGGTTGTGGGCCCACTGTGAATATATGGCTGTGGTTGAAGGTCCTGATAATAAAGTCCTGATAAGAGAATTATTCTCTCTATATATATATATATATATATATATATATATATATATATATATGTAAGTTGAAAGGGCGGAATACAAAAAGGTTTTTAAAAGGAAAATGTAAAATTTTAATATTTTTTAATAATATCAATAGTAATTGTTAGATAGGAAAGGTTTTTTTTTTTTTTTTTATCAAGTTACCATTATTACTTAACACATCACATGTCTAGCTTCTGTTATAATGTATATACTAAAACGACCACAGTACATAAAGTGTATCATTAGTTGGACCGTTGGGTACCCGTTGATTTCTTCAAATACTATTTAAGCTTCACAACAATTAATAACTTTAAAGACTAGGAATTTCAATCATATTTCTTCTTTACCAAGTGGTTTCAATGCACATTTATTCAATACCATGCCAGCTCACATAGTAATGGACTAAATAATTAACAATACATTTTTTTTTTTGAAATATTACAACTAATTAACGATACTTAAAAAATAATTAATAAGAATGTATGGCTTGTTGGTAAAAATAAATAAATAATAATTAAGGTTTATCTTTTATACTTACCAAATAATGTAATACTTTTAAAAAATAATTAAAAAATAAAAATCAATAATAAGATTGGTTAAAATAATTTATTAAACATCCCATCAATTACGTGATTGTCTCTTGATTATCTATATTATTAAAAATTATTACAATTACTTAGTAGCTTTAACAAAAAAAAAAGAATTTATTTCTTGTCTTTTAAACTTCCCAAATAATGTAATACTTCAACAACAACAAAATTATTCACTATCCCATTGATTATGGGATTACCTTTTAATTACCCATTGATTTGATATTAAAGAAAAATATTTGGTACAAAAAAAATTATGGCTTGTCTTTTAAACTTACCAAATAATGTAATACTTCTAAAAAATAATAATATAAACTAAAAATCAATTATGAGATTGATAAAAATAATTTAGTCACTATCACATTAATTATGTCAGTGGGGGCAATTCGGGCCGGGCCGGCCAGGGCCGGCAAATGATTGAGGATGACCGGCCCGGATTTTAGGCCCGTGGGAGGGCGGTCCGGGCCGGGCCGGGTCGGGCCTTAGCGGGCCGGCCCGTTTCAGGCCCGTCGGGCTTCCATTTTTTTTAATTAATTCGATATTTTTTATACATTGTAATAATTTTGAGTAATTAATGTAATAATTTTAATATGAAATATAATATTATTCATTTCATACAACACTTAATTAGTTTTCGATGAATAATATTTTTGTAATTTCATATTGAATTTGTGGTGAGATACTGAAATGTATAAATTATAAATTACAAATCATGATTGCCTCATTAAAAACCTTACTAAGAAAAACCCAATGGGATAAAACCTTGGTAAGGGAAAAAGAGTGCAATCGGGAAAAAAAAATTAAGTATTTATAAATTACAATTACATCAGCTCGTCGGCTGGTTGCTACCAGAACTCTCTTCGATGATCATGTTGGAGAAGTCATCCATGAGTTCTTTGGTATCCGGTTGATGTTGTCGTCTGAATGTTGCATTTTCCCAATCTTTAAGGCATGTCAAAGCTTCCACCGCATCAGGGGCCAATGAACATCTTCTTTCTTCTAGTATTCGTCCGGCCGTGCTGAACACCTGCTCTGAAGAAACTGTTGAAACCGGGATAGCAAGGACGTCACATGCTAATCTCGATAGAATGGGGAAGTTGTTTCTCTTGCCGCGCCACCATTTCAGTAGATCGTTGGTTGTGAAGTCATCGCTCTCCGTGATGGAGTACTCCGTAATCAGATATCTGTTCAGCTCCACGTGTTGTCGTTGACTTTGACTTTGACTGGAACTTCCTGAACCTGAAGCGCGAGAAGTTGTGGCCTTACTAAAAAAATCTTCATGAGCTTCGATTGTTGTTGGGATTGTTGCTGAGGAGGTGCCGGTTCCGCTGTTCCGTGGCTGTACCTGTTCTCATAAATAGAAAAAATCTCGAACATTTGGGTTTTTAGTGTACGAAGATGTTCAGCAACATCCGTTTCACTTAAACCCAGACACTCACCCAATTCTTTGGAAAAAACTTCTAAACCATTAAATCTGAACCTAGGATCTACAATAATACCAAGGGCATACAAAAGAGGAATTTTCCCCCAATATTTTTCAATTTTTTTTTGCATAGCAATAACAGCGGAAGCTACCATCACATTTTCACTATATTGTCTAAGTACATCAGCCATGTCATAAAGTTTAAGAATTGCAAGAGGAGATGTGGGGTAATAAACTCCGGAAAGTTCTACAGTAACATCATAAAAACTTTTAAAAATTCAACAAATACATTGGCCACATACCAATCACCATCCGTGAGTTTTTCACGTCGGGTGTCGTTGGCTGTGTTCACATTATAAAAACTAGTAATCAATTCAGCAAATGGTAAAGCAGATTTCAACATTAAATATGTTGAGTTCCACCTTACTGGCATATCTGTTTGGAATTTACGGGCTAATATGTCCTTTGATGCACAATATCTGGAAAACTCAGCAATTCTTTGGTTAGATGCCATAATCCAACTCAAAGCCTCCATAATATTGTCGATTCAACTTTCCACCTGCTTTAAACCTGATTTTACAATCAAGTTTATAATGTGACATGCACAACGGGCGAGGAAAAATTTTACCGCAGTATTAGGCATTGTAGAATTATCGAAAAGTTCTATAGCTTTGGAGTTAGCAGATGCATTATCCAAAGTAATTGATAAGATGAGGTTTTGAATGCCATAATCTTGTATAACGGACATAATAACATCATGAATATTTTGTGCAGTGTGTGAATAATCCATGACACGAAAACCAAGGAGCTTTTTTTGTAAAATCCATTGAGTGTCTACATAGTGTCCAGTGACACATAAATAATCTTGTTTTGAACGTCCGCTCCAGATGTCGGACGTTAATGCAATTGAAAAAGAAATGTTTTGCAATTCAGAAATTAATTCAGTCCTACGTTTTTGAAAAGTACGAATCAGATCGCTCCTAGTTGTGTTTCTAGAAACAGGGACATATTGGGGGTTAAAAGCATTATTAATTAATTTTTGAAAATGAGGGTTCTCTTGAAAACCTATGGGTTGGTCAGTTGCAGCACAGTACAACACCAACTGCTCTCTGACCAGGTCGAGGTCATACTGCCATGTACTCACAGAACCATCTGGGTTCCATTGCAGTTGGGTTTGTCGAGTTGTATCGACTTGCCCGTGAGAAGCCATGCATTTTTCTCTATGTCTCTTTAGATGACTAGTTCCATTACTTGAACTAGTGAGTAAAGCTTTACAATACTTACATTGGGTCTGCTCAACTTCAATACCCTCTGGTCGCTTTACCGGTACGGCATCAAAGGAATCCTACACCATCGATTTCTTCTTCTTCCTCTTCTTATTCGAATTTTGTACCGAGGACGAAGGTCCTGCACCAGTAGGTCCAGTAGTACTAGGGGGATCGAGATCGATATCGATATGGAAGTCACCGTATAATCGGTTGATTTCCTCGTCCGGCATATAGTCGTTAGGGTTCAGCCCAAAATGTTCAGGATTCATTTTCCTAAGATTATAATTAAATAAATGATTAAATGTCATAGAATTACGGATACAATTATACATTTATACAAATAACAAATTTAAAAAACATAAAAAAAACATAATCATAATCATCCTAATATATTATTAATTTCTAAAAAATTAACAAAAATTCGGAATTAATTTTATACAATTTTTATTTTCTTCTTATTTCTTCAATTCTTTAAAAAAAACATTAACATAATCATTCTAATATATTATTAATTTCACAATTTTTTTAAAAAATCCGGATTCAAATTGTGTAAATTTATTTTCTTCTTATTTCTTCAATTCTTTAAAAAAAACATTAACATAATCATTCTAATATATTATTAATTTCACAATTTTTTTTAAAAATCCGGATTCAAATTGTGTAAATTTATTTTCTTCTTATTTCCTCAATTCTTAAAAAAAACATTAACATAATCATTCTAATATATTATTAATTTCACAATTTGTTTTAAAAATCCGGATTCAAATTGTGTAAATTTATTTTCTTCTTATTTCTTCAATTCTTTAAAAAAAAACATTAACATAATCATTCTAATATATTATTAATTTCACAATTTTTTTTAAAAATCCGGATTCAAATTGTGTAAATTTATTTTCTTCTTATTTCCTCAATTCTTTAAAAAAAACATTCACATAATCATTCTAATATATTATTAATTTCACAATTTTTTTTAAAAATCCGGATTCAAATTGTGTAAATTTATTTTCTTCTTATTTCCTCAATTCTTTAAAAAAAACATTAACATAATCATTCTAATATATTATTAATTTCACAATTTTTTTTAAAAATCCGGATTCAAATTGTGTAAATTTATTTTCTTCTTATTTCTTCAGTTCTTTAAAAAAAACATTAACATAATCATTCTAATATATTATTAATTTCTAAACAATTAACATAAATTTGGAATTAATTTTATACAATTTTTATTTTCTTCTTATTTCTTCAACTCTACAAAAAACCATTTTTCTAAATCATTGTTTTCTAAATTCGGAATTAATTTTAAAAAATTTAAAAAATTCGGAATTAATTTTTCTAAATCATTTTTTTCTTCTTAAACTCTACAAAAAAATAAACATATTCTTTCAAATATAATAATAAGTTCAAAAATTATTAAATAAATTAGGAATTAATTTTTTCAATTATTATTTTGTTGTTAAAGTGTTAAACTCACAATAAAAAACATAAAATTAACATATTATTAACAACAATATTAACTACACACATACTAATCACTAAATACTATATAATAATAATTACAACCTTGTAAGGACCTCGTTTTTATGATTGGCTTATTTCATGACAAACCACCACATTGGGGATGATTGTGTAATGGGTAGCTTAGGTCCGTGTTTGGTAGCTTCCAAGCATCTCGATGACTTCAAGAGCAAAAGGTATACTCACTTGACTTTGTCTCTTGAAGAGTTTAGGTGCACACACACACTTCATGCATGTTTTGTTTATCTTGCATTTGTGTTATTTATTGTTTGTATAAGTGTGCATCCTTTTCTAAAACACTCACTAGCTTACATTAGATATCATATCTTGCATTGTATCTTAGTTGATAACATGTTTGACATGTTAATTGTGCTTCATTGTATGCATCTCACTCACTTCACACTTGCACAACATTCATGTAAGATAGACCTTTTTCTTGAGTGGTAAAAAGGGACTTTTCCCTTTGGCGCGGCCTAGACTGCTCGGCAGGCTTTGCTTGCACCGCGGCGCACGGAGCGGTATTCTCCAGTGCGTCATACGCGACGTGGACCGCGACCTGTGCACTTGCACGCAAAGCGGTCCCAACCGCGGTTTTGTCCAGACGGTGCACTGCTGTATGTACCGCGGTCTGGACACTTACCTGAGCCGCGGTCTGGCAAGCGGTTTTGACGGGATTCAGTTTTTCAAGTTCAAAACGATGTAGTTTTAACTAGGGCTTCATATATATTCTTCCTCTTCTCTTCTTGGCCGACCAAGAGCTCAAAAATTCATTTTTAGAGAGAGGTTAGAGCTCCTAGAGAGAGAAAGCTTCAAGAAAGCATCTTTGACTCTCCAAACCCAAAACCCATCTCCATCTTGCATCATTCAACATCATTTGAGCATGGGTCTTCATTGTTTCATGACTAGGTAAGCAAGAACTTCTTTGAATATCATTTATTATTCTTCTTGCTCTAGATTAGGTATTTATTGCATGATTAAATACCTAGACTCTATTATTGCATATTTATGAGTCTTGATAACATGATTGAGTTTGTATTTTGATAGCTTAATTGATTAGGTCTTTTTTTGCCTAAAAGCTAGGTCATAAACATTTATTTGTGATTCATTGATAACTAGGTTGAAATATTGATTCTTAATCAACTAGTTAAGCTTATTGAATGTTTATGCATATTTTGTGTAACAATTAGTTTGTTGGAAATTCTCTACAAATCTAATTGAGTTTGTTTGTTTTTTGTCTAAGACTTGCATTTAGTGAATGATTAAATGTCTTGTCTTAATCACATGAATATATGCTAAGTTTATGTTGAATACATTGTGAGCATATTTGTTGATTCATTGTGATTGTTTGTGATAGCTAGGATTGGTTGTTATTGATAACATCTAGCTAAGTCTTTATGCCTTGCATTTAGACATTTGACAACTTGGATTTGTTTCTACAAACTCCTAGTTGAGCAATTTGTGTTATCTAGCATAATTTGCATTGAGCATCATTTACATGATCACGTAGACACATAATTCTCTTCATTGAGTCAAAGTCTTGTGGCTTCGGGGTGAAGTTGCACAAGCATTGAAGTCTTGCAACCAAGTTGTGGTTGGCAAGCATTGGTCAAGAATCCATTGTAAAAGGCATGCGGGTAGAGTAGGAGGTGCTCACGCCAACAGTAGTGTATCAGTGGATATCACTAGGGATAGAACCAAGAGTGGCGAGTGGTAGTGTCAATAGCCTGAGGTTATCTAGAATGAGAGTCCGAGTATCACTTGAGGGTGTAACTTTTTACTCATATAGTGGATTTGAGGATCGTGTGTGGCTAGAAGGATAGCCCGTGGTTTTTCCCTTTGTTTAAGGGTTTCCACGTAAAAATCAAGTGTTATTTATTATTCCGCACTTTACACTTGATTTGGTATGTTTGATTT
Source organism: Dipteronia sinensis (assembly GCA_033220585.1). Classification (NCBI taxonomy): domain Eukaryota; kingdom Viridiplantae; phylum Streptophyta; class Magnoliopsida; order Sapindales; family Sapindaceae; genus Dipteronia; species Dipteronia sinensis. The sequence goes on from CM065641.1 coordinate 110,926, forward strand.
AATTGGGTTATTTGTTTAATATTGACTAATCGAAAAATTGGTAATAATCGATTAACAACCCATTCACCCCCCCCCCCCCCCCCCCCCCCCCCCCCCTTCTAGGTTGTAGACACACGTTAAGAGTGTATTTTCAATTAAAAAGTTATTAATAACAAAAGTAAAGAAGTAGACATACTAACCTTAAATTGGAAGCTTGAGAGTGTTGAATTGATTAATCAGTTGGATACCTAACAACATAACAAATAATAACATTAGTTGTAAACATATTAATAATACTTAATAATTAAATAACAAATGAAAGTTAATTAAAAAATAAATAAACAAGACAATACCTTAGAGTAAGAGACTAAGAGTCTTATAATATGTAGAAACTAGAGAGTGGAAGGTATGTAAATATATAATATATAATGTATGGTGTATAGTATATTAGTATAATAGTATATAGTATATAAATAATATATTAAATAAATAAAATAAATTACAAAATAGTTGAAAGAGTGAGTGAGAGATGTTGGAGATTGTAGAGAATAGAGAGAATAAGAGAGTAGGGAAGTAGAGAAAATGTAGAGAATAAGGTGAGGGGATGATGGGGTATTTATAGGAAAAAGTTAGAACAGGGTATAATTGGAAAAAATTGTAAAAGATTTAAAAAAACGTAATATTTAAAAGTTTTGAATATTCCCCCCCCCCCCCTAACGGTCACCAACGGTAACCTGGCTAATTACAAAAGCCACCCTTCAATTCAAATTTTTAAAAAAATAAATAAAAAAAAATTCAATATTTTTTTCCTGGCGGGCAGCCCGCCAGGAAAAAAAATTTTGAATTTTTTTTTGGGCCGTGGGCTTCGCAGGCCTATGCGGGCCAGGCCTGGTTTTCTGAAATGGGAGCCCGGCCCGGCCCACCAGCTAAACGGGCTTGGGCCTGGCCCGTTTAGCTGGCGGGCCGGGCCGGGTCGGGCGGCCCGTTTGGGCCCGGCCCGAATTGCCCCTACTACCAGCTGACATAGTAATGGACTAAATAATTAACAATACATTTTTTTTTTGAAATATTACAACTAATTAACGATACTTAAAAAATAATTAATAAGAATGTATGGCTTGTTGGTAAAAATAAATAAATAATAATTAAGGTTTATCTTTTATACTTACCAAATAATGTAATACTTTTAAAAAATAATTAAAAAATAAAAATCAATAATAAGATTGGTTAAAATAATTTATTAAACATCCCATAAATTACGTGATTGTCTCTTGATTATCTATATTACTAAAAATTATTACAATTACTTAGTAGCTTTAACCAAAAAAAAAAGAATTTATTTCTTGTCTTTAAAACTTCCCAAATAATGTAATACTTCAACAACAACAAAATTATTCACTATCCCATTGATTATGGGATTACCTTTTGATTACCCATTGATTTGATATTAAAGTAAAATATTTGGTACAAAAAAAATTATGGCTTGTCTTTTAAACTTACCAAATAATGTAATACTTCTAAAAAATAATAATATAAACTAAAAATCAATTATGAGATTGATAAAAATAATTTAGTCACTATCACATTAATTATGTGATTGCCTCTTGATTATATATAGATTTTTGATTTAGAAAAAATTTAAATTATTAAAAATTATTGCAATTAATAACTACTTAATAGCTTTGGCAAAAAAAAATAATTATTTCTTGTCTTTTAAACTACCCAAATAATGTAAAACTTCAAAAAAAAAATTATTCGATATCTCATTGATTACGGGATTGCCTTTTGATTACCTATTCATATGTTATTTGCCACACAAAAAAATTGCCAAAAAAAATTATGTTTTGTCTTTTCAACTTACCAAATAATGTACTATTTAAAAAAAACTTAATAATTAATGCTCAATGATGATATTGGTTAACAGAATTTATGCACCGGCCTATTAATTACGGGACTGCCTCCTGATTACGTATAGATATAGATTAGTGTATTTTATTAACTATTAATGGAGTGTCTTTTGCATTTTTGAAAACAAAATTAATGTAGTGTCTTTTGAATTTATCAAATTATTAATTAATTAATCCAAATCTTAAAAAAAAAAAAACTAAAACATGTGCCTCCGTTATAGAAATATTATATAGAGAGAGCGGATTTTTTTTAACCTTTTAAAACAAATAGAAAATCATATAAAAGAAAATAAAAATGAGATAAAAGTGGAATAGGGATTGGTTAATAGAATTTAATAATTATCCCAATAAATATGGGATTTCCTTTTAATTTGTGATTTAGCGGGTCACTTCTTGATTGCCTCATGATTAGGAATGAGTGTGGGGGCCCAATGGGGCAGAGGAGGGTCCCCCCCTACCCCCACCCCCACCCCCACCTCCATTCCTCAACCCTTCCTCCACCACCTCCCCCAAAACCCATTTGGGGGGACCGGGGGTGGGGATGTTTTGGGGGGAGGTTCCCCCTCCCCCACCCCCAAACCCTGTTTCCCTCCATTTCTATTCATTTCTAATTTTCAATTTTCAATTTCTAATCCGAAAATCGTAATTCAGAATTTGAAAACTAGTCAGTCTAATCTCTGGTTTGACCTTATTAAAATATTCAATCTAAAAAGCAATCAAAAATTCGTTCTAAAATATATAATTGGTTTAAAGAAATCCAAAATAAATAAAAATACTTGTATTACACAATAAAAGTCAAAACAAAACAAATACATTACTATTATTATACATTAGTTTTTTTTTTAAAAAAAAATTGTTAAAGCTTTAGATATAAATATAAATAAAAATAATATATATATATATATATATTGGGGGAAATGGGGGAATGGGTTTGGGGGGCGTCCCCCCACCACCTCCCTCATTTACAAAATGGGGGCTAAGTTTGCCCCCACCCCCACCCCCACCCACAAAACCTATTTAGGGGCAAAATTTAACCCCATGGGGGCATGTGGGGGATGGGAAATGCCCATCTCTACTCATGATTTGTGATTTATGACAAAATCTTTCCCACCTAATACAAATTTTCAATTAATTATGAAACATATTCCGATTAGTGATCTTAATATATATAGAATTTGATTTTGAATTTATCAACTTATTAATTAATTAGTTAAATAATAATGGGTAGTGTTAACCTCTGAACTTAGGAAAGGAAACACTATCTATCGTTTGATGAAAATAATAATAAAATAAATATACCAAATATTTGATAGAATTTTGGGGTTGACTTTTGACATTATTGCATCAAAATAAGCCAAAATGGTGTTTTATAGAGACAACCTTGAGAAATTAACAGACATTATGGAATAACCCGTCAAGTTAACAAGTCTGAATTATAAGAAGTCCAAAACACCGTTGCATTATATTAAATAAATAATAACACAAAAAAAATAAAAATGATGGAGGATGCATCAAAATGCAGTAAAAGGAACACAGAAAAATCAATCTAAATTATTTTTATATAAAAAGTGAACTCCTTATCCTTTCACATTCACAGAAAACTCCAATGAACAAAACACTCATAACCAAACCCTTATTTACAATAAGATGGATGCTAGAATTGGTAAATGCCATAAATTCTTGCTTTTGTGAACCTAAGCTCATTCAAAGATCGAGGACATTGTTTAGTTGTGTCAACTTGACCATAATTAATCCCAAAATAGCCGACTCTTTGTAAAAACCATAATCTGCAAATCAACCCACAAAGACATCTATTAATTTGCACAACATAATATAGCAAAATTAGAAATGCAAATTTTGTAGAGAAAAAAAAATATAAAGGGAGAAAATGGTACCTGAAAAGTAAAGAAAACGGAAGAAAAACATGGATTACAACGATTTTCCTTGAATAGCTAGTTAGAGAAAGAGAAATGAGGACCTTAAGAGTTCAAGGCAAATATATGGGGTGGTGGCCTATATATAGAGAGAAATATTAGGGAGAAGGAGCCAAAGATTGTAATGAATTTTTTTAGAACTCTTCATATTACCGTATATAAGTATATAACTAATTAACAATATATATTAAATAGGACAATTCATATTATGCAAGGGAGATGAACCAATAACAGAGAATTTAATGTCAAAACTACATTATTATATAGATTTTATGAGTTTATACTGAGAAGTACATCTGAAAACTAAAGGTTTTTTTTAGAGCATCTCCAATGCAAATATGCATTTGGAGAAAATTGACGGACACATAGGATAGATAATTAAAAAGTTAGAAAAACTCTCTCCAATGCAATTATCTAACTTCAATATAAGGATGATTGTAAGAACCTCATGTTTATGATTGACTTATTTCTTGACAAACTGATGTGTAAAATTGTGTTATAAAATACTCACTCGCAAGTGCACGAATCGTGAAGATTAATACAGTGGCAAGTAAAGATCGTTCCCACGAGGAAGAGTGATTTACTAATTAAAACTAATTCTAATTATAATTAAACTAAAAGTAACCAAAGACTTGTTTGAGATTTGAATTAAACTCAACTAAATTAAATTAAATTAAAGCAAGCAATTTAGAGAAAATTGGTTTGTGATCAATGGATGGAAAACTAGGTCATCAATGCTCCCCTGCTATGTTTACTCAATGTTTCGAATCGACTTGTAAAAGAGATATTAATCAAGTTAAGGATTCGTTCTTATCGAAAGTATGATTGTTACCGTATGATCATGAGATGAATCAAGTGTTCTCAATCATAATTTACCTATAAATCAACGGTGTAAACTACAACCAAGAACCCATTAAGTGCAAGAACTATTGAACTAAAACCTACTTGCATAAATCAATGCTAAGATCAGTTTTACTTATTCAATTGAATATTAATTAAGATTGCGTGCAAATCAACACTCCAAACTCAATTGTTAAATTATCCAAACCCTAAATTCATGCCAGCGTATAATCATGCATTGACATAAATAAAGAATTAAGAAATAGAATGAATTGAATAAATCAAAACTTGAATTAATAAAAATATATAGTCACTTCTAACAAAGAGCATTCATAGAGGTTCACATTAATTCCCTAGTATGGATTTAGTTACACATGGCAAAAATAAGAAGAGAAGAGAAAGAAAAGATAAAACCCATCTTTGCCTTCAATGAGTTCTTTAAGTCTTCAATGATGGATTCTTCTTCGTCTTTGAATCTTCAATATGTAAAGATGGATGAAAGTTGTGAGGTGATGTATGGTGATGGAGTGATGGGGGACGGCCCCCTTGGTGGCTTGAGACCTCCTTTGGCTTGTGTATCCCAAAATTAGGGTTCAAAGGGGTTTAAAAAAGCTTAAGATGCTAAGCCAAATCCTTAAACAACAAGGAAATCAATTCCCTTTTAGAACTCTACCTTTTGGGATTTTATTTCTTTCCTAAACCATCCAAATTTATTACTTATTGAAGGAAGATAAGGATTAGGTGTCAACTTACTTCCCAAGACTCCCACTCATGTCCAAGAAGGTAATATTTCCCGTTCCGGCAACTTGCAAAATAAATCTTGTCACTATTCATAGAATTATAACTGATCTGACCATCGAGTACTAAAATGGACATAACTTCTTCTAGGAATATCGGAATTATGATCCGAAAAGTGCACTGAAAACTAGACTTCTGAAGCTTTCCATCCATAGGTGGTAGGACAATTCAGTTGGAGCTAAGAGATATGGTCCCCGCAATCTGGGTGATCTGCACAACCAAAATTCATCTTTTTGCTTCTTTTCTCCAAAATAACATCCAACACCTCTTATATGGAATGTGACCTACAAATGCTCAACAAACACATAAAATATCTAATTTCACTCAAGAACAAAGCATAAATAATAGGAAATGGGGACCTAAAATATGTATAGAAATAGACCGATCACAAACCACATAGGGATTTGCTTGTAAGGGTAGACTAGGCCTTCAATGTGCATGATCAAGCTTCAAAGGCATTCTCAAGACCTCAAGCTCAATAGCACTTCAAAGGTATATCACTTGTGCTTAACCTTCTTGAAGAGACTAGTTGCACACACACACACACATTATTCTCATGCATGTGTATTCATCTTGCATTGTGCCTCTTTGCTTATATGTGTGCATTCTTTTCTTGTCTCTTCCTTGCTTGTTTGGTGTGTCTTTTGGTCTTGCTCTAGTCCGTTGAAAACTCCTTGAAAATTCAAGTGGGTATGCATTTTTTGCATTTGTCGGGGGACAGTTTGTCTGGCCTCCTCTGAACTTCTCTTTAGAAGTTTTCACGGGACATCTCATCGTCGATCGTCCCGTGACCTCTCCTACAAAAGTACCTCCATTAGATTTCACGGGACAGCTCTTCGTCGCTCCTCCCATGATCGTCCGGCGAACGACCTACTTTTTGGACCTGTGATGTCCGAGCTCGGGTCACCCACCCGCGTACTGCGCTGTTTTTAGGGCATATTGGTCTTTTCACATAGTGTTGTTTCCCTACTATATATATATGTCATCTTCTTCCCCAATCAGACCTAGAGCTCGGAAATTTACAGACTTAGTGAGAGAAGCGACTCCTGAAGAGAGAGAAAGAGGGAGAGAGAGAGAGCTCCAAGAACCCATTTTTACTCAACCAAACACATTCCATAAGCATTTAACATCATCCTAGCATCTCCCAAGCATGGGTCTTTGTGTGTTCTTTGACTAGGTAATTTCTACATGTTCTAGAATCTCTTGTTTTATTCTTATGACATGTTTGCCTAGGATTAGCATTTATTTTGTTGATTAAAAGCATGTCTCCTTGCTTAATATTGCTTCTAACATGTTTGAGACATTGACTGTTGGTTAAGGTTGGTTTTCAATGATAGCTAGAATTTATGACCATTTTACCCTCTAGCTAAATCTATATGTTTTGCATTTAGATATTATTGTTTTGGACTTATTGATTGAATTAATTGTCCTTGCCATTTTGCGTGACAACTTTTATTGATATGGCTTTGTTTGATAACTAGATTGTAGACTTGCATATCTATATCTAGTTCAGTCTTTATGTGCATTCATATAGACATTGATATCTTGGATTTGTGCTTATTGCCATCATATAATCTTTAGATAAGCATTTAGTGTTACCTAACATTAATTGCTTTTTTAATATTCATATATTCACATAGGTTGTTAATCTCTTCTTGAGAGTTAAGTCTTGTGACTACAAGGTGTAGTGTACAAGCAAGTGAAGTCTTGCAACCAGTGTGTGGTAGGCAAGCAAGGTGATCAATGATTCACTATAAAGGCCCGTTGGGTAGTAGTGGTGGGTTAGTGACTGAGAATGGGGTGACTAGAGGTCAACCTAGGTTGTAAACATCATTACAATAGTGGATTTGAGGATCGGTATGGCTAGAAGGATTGCCCGTGGTTTTTCCTTTGTTCAAGGGTTTCCACATAAAAAATCAAGTGTCGTTTAATTTCCGCATTTATACTTGATTTTTTATGTTTGTTTATAGAGTGAATTCGTTAATATTGACTAATAAAGAAAAAATGGTAATTAACTTGATTAAAACCTATTCATCCCCCCTCTAGGTTATTAGACACACTCTTTAGAGTATATTTTCAACTGGTATCAGAGTGGGTTCTTAGACATACTTAGGTGATCCTTGCTCTTGATTATGTGTCTTGCATTTGTGTGCATTTTGATTGTTGCATTCATTTGCATACATTAACCCAAACACTATGAGTGACTTTGGGATGAGTAAAGAGGGAGCGTCGAGTGTGAGAGCACTATTACTCAAGATGGACAATTATGCCTCATGGAATGGCAAAATGGAGTCCTATATTTTCCAAATAGATGACCGTGCATGGATGGAAATTGAAGAGGGCTACACTCCTCCAACTATGACCACCGAAGATGGAAGTGAAGTCTCCAAGCCCAAAGCTCAATGGAGTTCCGAAGAATTTGAAGCTTCGAAGTGGAACAACAAAGTGATGCATGCTTTATTTTATGCAGTGGATGAGAGTCAATACAAACTCATCCAAATCACCAAAAATGTACATGAAGCTTAGAAGATCTTAGAGACAGCGCATGAGGGAACCGAGGTGGTTAAAGACTCCAAGCTCCAAGTCCTCCAAACGCAATTTGAGACGATTAGGATTTAAGAGGATGAGTGCTTCAATGATTTTTAAGTGAAGTTGATAGACATTGTGAATCAAAGCCATCAACTAGGTGACCCATACTCGGATAGATTGATCAAACAAAAGATCATCCACTAGATTCGAATCCAAGGTGATGGCTCTTAAAGAAAATAGCAATTATAAGAATATGAAGCCGAGTGAAGTGATTGGAAGGCTCCTAGCTTATGAATCTAGATGGGCTCCTACCTCCACACCTCCCAAGAAACAAAAGGGGTTAGCTTTGAAGACCTCCAAGATTGAGAAGGATGATGATGACTCGGATGAAGACATGTCTCTAATGGTGAAGAGATTCAATAAGTTTATGAAGCTTCACAAGAATGACTTGAAGAAGAAGACCCACTTCAAGAAAATTGAGCTAAGACATAAGAAACCTTCAAGAAAGGGGATTCAATGCTTTGAATGTGAAGGATTAGGGCATATCTCCAAAGATTGTAGTAACTTGAAGGGCATGAGAAAAGGAAAGGCGATGGCCATCTCATTGAGTGATAGTGAGAGTGTAGAAGATTCTTCAGATGATGAAGAAATTGCCATTAACTACACAGCCTTTGGAGCCTCCTATGTGGAAGTTGACAAAGAAGGCAAGAAAGCCTTAAATTGTGACCTTGGAGAAGGGATAGATGAAGTGGTAGCTAGATGTGTGATTGATGTAGCTACACATAGTGATGTTGGCACTACAACAAGTGACTAAGGCAAAAGGCGTGATAAGGAAGTTGACTCACTTGATGAGAGGCAAAGTGATAAATACATCATCCTCAAGTGTAGTAAGTGACTCAAGTGATAAGAAGTCCTTATCTAACTCTAGAGGAATTTGTGAAGGCATCGACCTTGAAGACTTCATCAACAACTTTGAAGACTCTAGGTTGAAGAACAAAATAGAGATTCAAAAATTGAAGGATGAGAATCTCAAGCTTTCAACCAAGGTAACTCACTTGAATGATGAAGTGAGGAGAGTCAAGGAATGTAAAGACAAGATAAAGAAGAAGCTTGAGAAAGCTAATCAGTTGCTTGCCAAAATGACCTTCGGCACCGAAAAGCTTGACCATATGTTGAACATTGGAAAGAAGTTCAATGATAAGATGGGCCTTGGATATGTTGATGACAAGGAAACTCCCTCCTTAGGCAAAACGGTGTTTGTCAAGGGAAATTGCATGAATGAAGCTTCACCTTCACAACATCCTAGAAGGAAGATTGAACTTGGAGAGTCATCCAAGAGTGGCCAAATGAAAATGCCAACAAGGAATGTGTAGGGAAAAATTGCTTAAAACCGCAGCGGAAAGCGAAAAAATAATTTTCGTATAGTTTAAAATTTTTCTAAAGATTTGAACCTTAACCCTTTAATTAATTAAACTCAAATATACGGTTAGAGTTAAATACCTCTTGTCGCGTGATCCAATTGACTTACGTCGATGGTAATTCACAAGATCTTCAATCCTAGCACGTACGTGAATCACCTAGGAGTGTGGTCTCCCTTTTTCTTTGAATTGCTTAGAATGGATGTATGGAATTTTCTGATCTTGATCTTCAATAGTAAAACACCAAGAACCTAAAAAATAGTTCTGGTCACTTTTGAATTCACAATCAATATGATTGAAACTCGCGTAACCCTAAATCGAAAGTGTGCACAAAACCTTTTGATGTTAAAGGCTTGTAAGTGCACTATCGAATGAGAACTTTTTTTTTTCTCTCTTGGCCGAAAATTTATGTGTATAGAGTATGATTTTTTTTTTCAAAACAAACAAAAATCTCTCTCTATTTTGCTTCTATGGTGGCCGAAAATTCATAACCTTATATTTATAGGTTGGCCGAATTTTCTCCTTCACCAAGTAGGGTTGGCCAAATTCATTGAATTGGAAATCTAGGGTTGGTTAATTTCCTTACTTGAAAAGGATTTGTCCTTTTCCCTAATTCCTATCAATTCAAGAATCCTAACCCTTGTAGGACTAGTGGTGGCCGAATTCTTTGTATAATAAGGAGTGTATGTGGACTTAATCCTTACCACATTAGGACTCCTATCACTTAAAAGAATTCCAACCCTAATCCAACACATAGTATTTAATTTACTAATCAGGAAAAGATTTTGATTTAAACTATTAATTAATTAAATAATTAATTAATTCCCATTTAATCAAAACAATAAAATAAAATAATATCTTGGGCTATTTTATTTAGCCTTGCCGCCCACACCATGTATATATGGGCGCAATATTATTTTTCTTATTTTATTTAATCCATTAGACTTTAAATAAAAGCCCACATGTGAACCAGACTTATTCTTACTAGAAAAAACAAGCTCACATGTCTCCTTTTAATATATTAATATAATAGAGCAGCCCATTAAATAAATAATAGACATATTATATTCTTAATATATTAAATGCAATTCTAGATGGACCCATAAATTGGTCCGGTAGAATATATCAAGTGATCCATGCAAGTACATGTGGATTGTGGATCTTGGCGGGCTATCTAAATTTAAGCTTCAATAGACATAACCTAATCACAATCAACAAATGATTCACTTAGGTTCGATCTATTAATTTTAACTCATTCCACTAAAGAGCTAAAATTGAACTCTTAAATAAAGATAGAATAAGGAGATGTTTCTCATTCATACCCTAGACAATCTTATAGGAGATGGTGTATCCTCGTGAATAATATCAGTAATCGCCAAGAGCTCATAGACCGCCTATAGCTCTCCAAGTTACATAATTCCTCATATGACCACATTTTGAACTTGGATATTTTGACTTGTCCAGAAGCCATGTCTTCAATAATCATTATTGAAAACTCAACGTTGAGATTTAATATCCAATACCTCAAAACATCCATATGATGATATTATACTCTCATTTAATAAATGGAGCCACGATGTCCATATCTATAAATGAAGTCCTCTATCGATTAACAAATGAATACCATCAAACTATCGAGGATAGACTATGCTATATAATTGTACTCATTGATAGCTCAAATGATAACACTTGCAACCATAAGTCCATCATTTATCTCAGGATTTAGATAGACTCTCTGATTGTCCTGATAATGAAATGACTTATATCTAGTGACGGTTCTAGATAAAGTATTTCATTGTGATCCAGTTCAATACACCCAGTGCACTAGATTCTTTTACTCGAAAACCTTTCGATGATTTTAGACTCATCATAACTCATTTGATTCCACTCAAATGCTAGTAAAAGAATTCTACAACTTTATCAAGATAGAGGTGCCCAACCTTTAACTTAAGTTGTGAACGTTATTCAAGACTAACTAAAGAATCGTGTCTACCTCATACATATCCGGATGTACAAACAATTCTTCATATCTCATAGTATTTTGACCTTATGATTATTTACCTTGACAATTATAATTATAAATGCTATAAGATTTTGCAGAATCAGAAATCACTTTATTTATATGAAAAGATTGTCAATTGCAATATTACACTCTTGCTATTGAGCATAATCCTAACAGAATGAAGCTCAACCTCAACAACCATGAGCTCTACATCCTAGCTTCCCTCAACCAAAGTTTCCTCAACCCAAGAAGGGAAGTCAAGCAAATCCAACCAAGAAGGCAAGCCATACATACTCAACTACGGAGGCAACCCAACCCGGTTCAACAACAAAGAATGAGAGAACTGGCTCAACACCAAATGCGACATCAAATGCATGACAAGTCTCCAATGACCTCACAAGGATATGGTATGACTCCTAATTTTATACCTACTTGTCATTTTTGTGATGTTGATGGGCATATTAGGCCTAATTGCCATAGATACATTAAAAAAATGTAGGCTTGAAAGCATGATGGAGAGGAAGAGACTTAGAAGAGCCAATATGCGTATGCCTAGGAAATCTAATGTCAATGATCATGGGAAGTCTAGTAACATGTTGACTAAGACCACTAAGAATGAAAATGTATCACCTAGGTGGATTAGAAAGGATGAACCCGCATGCTATTGTGCCAACATGTCCCTCATAGACTCAACCAGGTCTAATGTACTTAGTAGGTCTATAGGAGCTCATGCCTCCCATTGACTTGGTTGGAATTGACCCCATTTGGGGAGCTCAAGCAAAGAGAGCGAACTTGCATTTTTGAAATGTGTAAAATTTTGATATACTTTATGCCTCTTTATTAATTGCTTGAGATATTATGTTGCACATATATAATTATATGATATTTTTGTTCAATAAGTGTGTAACCATGCTTTGTTTGTAATCCATGTCACATTTATGTTCAAACATGCATTTTTGGACTAGGAGATTTGATTGGGGAGTACATTTGAATGACCTATAATTTATCTCCATGACATGTGAACTTGATTAGGACATTCTTTAAATGATATGCATGAAATATGTTATGATTCCTTTAATGCAAGTGTGTATGAATGCAAATGAGAAGACTAATCAATACGGATCATGTATCCATGCAATCAGTAAGGATTTTATATCCAAATTAGTCTTCTCTCTCTTCTTAATGGTTAAACAAGACTACTATCTACGGATAATTATTAGAAAAATCTAAAAGGATCTCTTGATCCAATGTCTTGATTTGCCATTAAGGATTGATATAGTTTTTGTGTGCCAAAACTTTTATTCTTAAAACTATATCATGTTTGCTTATGACAAAAGGGTACAAATTAGTTTGAATTCTTATGGAAACCCTTTTGATGTTGGCTTTGCAAAATACCATTGCTTGAACTTTGTTGTTATATGTTTTGCATGAAAAGAAAGACCTTCATACATTCTCTTTAAAATAAAACTCCTTGAATCTCTCTCAATTATTCAAGTTGCATAAAGTTTACGTATATGATTATACAATCATCTTTTGTGCGAATATCTCTTTTTGCTAAAGCAACCCGATAGGGGGAGCTCCTTTGCCTATCTCATGACAAAAATGGGGAGAATTCTTGAGAGATATATGGGGAGCATTTTTTATGCTTTAAGGAGAAGTCTTGGGAGAGAGTAACCTTTTAGGGGGAGCATTGCATTGCACTTCATTATATTGATTGTATTGTTTTCTAAATGCAAATGCTATGCTTGTTTTTATTTGATCACCTCACATGCACTTGTTCTTGGAAATTGCTTTCTTGATATTATGTGTAGGCATGATGATCTACGAAGAGAATAAAAGCCTTGAAAATTTTTTATCTTAGATTTCTCCCGTTGTAAGGTAGAATATACTTTGTTGACCAATAGCTTTATTATTGTTTTGTGAGGATTATTTTGTGAGTGGTAATTTTGTCATGAAATAGCCAAAGAAGGAGATTATAAGAACCTCATTTTTATGATTGGTTTATTTCATGACAAACCACATGGGGATTTGCTTGTAAGGGTAGACTAGGCCTTCAATGTGCATGATTAAGCTTCAAAGGCATTCTCAAGACCTCAAGCTCAAGAGCACTTCAAAGGTATATCACTTGTGTTTAACCTTCTTGAAGAGACTAGTTGCACACACACATACACACACACATACACACACACACACACACACACACACACACACACACACACACACACACACACACACACACATTCTATTCCCATGCATGTTTATTCATCTTGCATTGTACCTCTTTGCTTATATGTGTGCATCCTTTTCTTGTCTCTTCCTTTCTTGTTTGGTGTGTCTTTTGGTCTTGCTCTAGTCCCTTGAAAACCCCTTGAAATTTCAAGTGGTTATTCACTTTTTGCATTTGTCGAGGGACAGTTCGTCTGGCCTCCTGTGACCTCTGCCGCGAACTTCTTTCTTGAAGTTTTCACAGGACATCTCATCGTCGCTCGTCCCGTGACCTCTCCCGCGAAATTACCTCCAGTAGGTTTCACGGGACAGCTCTTCGTCGCTCCTCCCATGACCGTCCCATGAAGAACCTGTTTTTTGAGCCAGTGATGTCTGTGCGTGGGTGAGTGCGCGGGTCACCTACCCGTGCACTGCGCTGTTTTTAGGGCATATTGGTCTTTTCACATAGTGTCGTTTTCCCCACTATTTATATGTCATCTTCTTCCCCAATCAGAGATAGAGCTCAGAAATTTACAGACTTAGTGAGAGAAAGTGACTCATGTAGAGAGAGAGAGAGAGAGAGCTCCAAGAACCCATTTTTACTCAATAAAACTATAAGTTCCTCACTTTTTGATTAGCTTATTTCGTTGACAAACCACATTTGGGGCTTAAATGTGTAAGGGTAGTTTAGGTCATCTTTGTTCATGATCAAGCTCAAGTGTGCTTCAAGGTATATCTCTTGCTTAACTCTTTTTGAAGAGACTAGTAGCACACACATGTTATCATGCATGTCATACATATCTTGCATTTGTGTTTTCAACATTTTGTTGTGTGTGTTCTTCATCACACTTCTCACACATTCACCTTTGTGTTAGCTATAAGTGTGTTTGTGGTATTTGTAATTCATTTTTCGATGTATGCTCTGAAACATCCGCGCCCACACGTTGGTGTGTTTTTTCTTTGCGCAAAGAGTGACATTCCTGTAGGAGGTCTCTTTTGCACGGGTAGTGCACGTGTTACCTACCCGTACAGTTACCCGTGCAGTGAGAATGGGTATCCTCGGGTCTCCATTCTTCATGGGTTGTGCACGGGTTACCTACCTGTGCAGTTACGAGTGCAGTTACGATGTTGCTCACGGGTTGTTCTATTGCACGGGTTGTGCATGAGTCCCTTACTCGTGCAGTTACTTGTACACTGGGCATGTTTTTTTCAAAACGATGCTGTTTCACTTAGGGCTCCTATATATATGTGTGTGTTCTTTTCTCTTCCACTTAGTTTTTTAGAGCTTCAAAACCCATTTTTGAGAGAGAAAGTGTTCCTTTGAGAGAGAAGCTCCAAGAAGTCATTTTTACTCAACCAAACACCAATCCATGTGCATTTAACATCTTCCAAGCTTCATCTCATCATGGATTCTTCTTGCTTTTGTTGACTGGGTAATATGAACATGCTTTAAATCTCCATTGCATCTCTTTATGTTCTTCTGTGCCTTGGTTTACCTTTATATGTTGATTTAATGCATGTCTTTATGTTTAATAGTATTTATAACATGATTGAGTTGTTGTTTGTTGGTTGAAAGGGTTAGTGACCAAGTATGGTGTGACTTGAGGTCAACCTAGGTTGTAAACTTTCATTCAAATAGTGGATTTGAGGACTGTGTGTGGCTAGAAGGATAGCCCGTGAGTTTTTGCCCGGTTGGAGGGTTTCCTATGAGTGGGAATAGAGGTGGAAATGAGGGAGCTTCTAGCACAAGACCCCCATTGCTCACCAGAGTAAACTATGCCTCTTGGAAAGGCAAGATGAAGTCTTACATTTGCCAAATAAATGACCGAGCATGGATGGCAATTGAAGATGGTTACACTCCTCCGGAAAAGACTCTTGCAGACGAAAGTGTTGTTCCCAAGCCAAAGTCGGAATGGTCAACTCAAGAGTTTGAAGCATCCAAGTGGAACAACAAGGCCGTGCATGCCATTCTTTGTGCAATGGATGAAAATCAGTACAAATTGATCCAAACAACTAGAATTGCAAAAGAGGTATGTGAGATCTTAGAGACAGCCCATGAAGTAACCGAGATGGTTGAAGACTCTAAGCTTCAAGTCCTCTCAACACAATTCGAGCAAATTAGAATGGAGGATCATGAGTGCTTCAACGATTTTCAAGTGAAGTTGATGGACATCGTCAATCAAAGCCATCAACTAGGCGATCCTTACTCGGATAGGAGGATCAAGCAAAAAATCATGATGTCGCTTCCCGAAAGATTCGAATCTAAGGTGACGGCACTTGGAGAAAATAGTGACTTCAAGAACATGAAGCCAAGTGAAGTAATTGGAAGGCTTCTAGCCTACGAGTTAATAAAGGGCCCTACACCCTCACCACCTAAGAAGCAAAAGAGCATAGCCTTGAAGGCCTCCAAAGTAGAGAAAGAGGAAGATGACTCGGATGAGGAGATGGCTCTCATGGTGAAAAGATTCAAGAAGTTCATCAAGTTTGAGAAGAAGGGATTTGGATCCAAAGGAAAGGAAATGAAGAAGAAGACTCCTTTCAAGAATTTTGAGTCAAGTGAAGACAAGCCCACAAGAAAAGGGATTCACTGCTTCGAATGTGGAGGCTTCGGACACATCTCCACAGATTGTGGCAATCTAAATAACAAAAATAAAGGAAAGGTCATGGCCGCCACATGGAGCGATTGTGATGACTTGGAAGAAGAAGAAGAATCCTCGGATGATGAGGACCATGTGGCAAACTTTATTGCCTTTGCATCTTCTCTCAATAGTAAGGAAACAATAGCTGATGAAGAGGAAGAGAAACAAAGTGAAGAGGACTCAAGTGATGGTGACTCTTCATCCCATTCAACAAAAATGGATGTAAGAGGAATGGACCTTGAAGGATTCATTGAGCATTTTCAAAGTTCAAGATTAAAGATGAAGAAAGAGATTCTAAGGCTAAAGGAAGAGAATCTCAAGCTATCTACCGAAGTTACTCATCTAAATGGAGAAGTGAAGATAGCAAAAAGAAATGAGGCATTGATTGAAAATGAGCTTGAAGAAGCAAGAGAGATCATTGCTAAGATGACTTCAAGCATGAAGAAACTTGACCATATGTTAGGAGTTGGCAAGAGGCCAAGTGATAAGAAAGGTCTTGGCTATGAAGATGACAAGGATACCTCATCCTCAAGCAATACCGTGTTTGTCAAGAACTTGAACATCAAAGAGCCTACACCTCCACAACATCCTTGGAAGAGGATTGAACTAGGAGAGTGCTCTCTGGATTCTCAAGTCAAGGTGGCACAAGGGAAACAAGCTCAAGCTCAACCAACAAGGGTTCATCAAGCAAGTTTTCATCAACCCAAATACCACCAAGCCAAGAAGCAATTCATGCAAGCTTAACCAGGGAAGCAATCTACCCCAACTCAACAACAAAGAAGGAGAGAACTAATCCAACACCAAAGGCAAGCTCAAATGCGTGGGAAAGCCCCTTTGTATTTACAAGGGCATGGTATGGCTTCTTACTTCATTCCTACGTGTCATTTTTATGGTGTTGATGGTCACATTAGACCTAATTGCTTCAAATATATTGAAATGTGTAAAATCAAGAGCATGATTGAAAAAAATAGAGCTAAAGACAAAATGCATGTCCCTAGGAAATCTAGAGACAACTTGCATGATCCTAGAAAATCTAGAGCCAATATGACTATGACCACTAGGAAAAAGAACATTTCACCTAGGTGGATTACAAGAGATGATTACTTTTGCTATGTGGCTCAAATTGCCTTGAAGGCAAATGTCTTTTACACTTGGTATTTGGATAGTGGGTGTTCTAGGCATATGGCGGGGCACAAGAGTTTCTTTAAATATGTTGACATGGAGGATGGAGGATTTGTCACCTTTGGTGATGGATCTAGAAAGAAAGTCACATGGAAAGGAACCATTTCCATTCCCAATTTACCCTCCTTGTCCAATGTTAGGTCGATAAATGTTGATATTTGAGACCCCTAATTCCTATGTTTTATGTTAGGTTCTTGGGTGAAATTGAATATTTTAATGTGTTTGTTGAGATTGTGTAGAATATAGCTCTTGGAGTAAATTTGAAGACAAAATGGTGATTTTGGAAGATTAAAGGGATTAAAATGTAATTATCATAAGAAGGGACCAAAATATAATTGACCAAGTCAAAAAGCAAATTGCAAATGAATTGCAATTGATGTGCACTTTCACAGCGGCCTTTCAAGGCATGACCCACAGCACCCAAATTTTGTGTGGACCGCTGTCACTTGTGCTGTGCATTTTGACAGCGGTACACACAACGTTCTAATATCAGTATGTGATATGCTGTGGGATCGCTGCACTTTTACACAGCGATGTTTCTCCAGTATTGTTACGCTGTCCATTGCGCTCTAATTTTTGGCAGCGGCCCACAGCGGTCGTTGCTTATTTTTGGCGGATTTCCACTCCGAATTGGTTCCAAATTGGTCCAAAAATATCCCAAAACTTCCCAAATCAAATCCTAAAAGACTCTAAAAAATCAAGACATGCATGGAAAATTTCCTAAACCAAATTAGGAATTAATTTCCAAAGAGAAAATCCAAGTTAGGAAAGAATTCTCATTCCTTGTTTAATTCTTATTTCCTACTTGGCGTGTTTCCTACAACAAAACAAATTGGGAATCTACAAGGAGAAGTCACCTATAAATACCAAGAGTTTCTTCAAGAGATGGTGGAAGATTAATTATTGAAGATTGAAGACCGAAGATCCTTCATAGTTTTTATTTTCTCTTTTCTTCTACCTTTCTTTAATTTTAATGTTTTTATTTGCTTTTATAGTTATGATGTATAACTAAACTTTTCATAGCTAGGGCTAACTTGAAGCCCTAGACATGATTTTAATTTCATAGACATATTGTTTAAATAGAGTATTATTTTCTTACATGATGAATTCAATTTCCCCATAAAAAATGTCTTTCTTTTATTGTGTTTCTTTGATTGATCACCTTAGGAGCATGATCTTAGGATTTATGTTGCAAGGATACAAGTCAGACACCATACGAATCTATCCTTGGTTGCAACAATTGATTGGAATAAGACTCAATTAAGGGAAGTTGTTTCATAAATTACCTAGAATAGATACCATGTTCAAGGGTTTATGTGATGTTCATATTCTCTTCATTGTTAATGAATTCCAATTGTTAAATCTAAGTAGACACCATGCTAGGTTATAATTTGGAGTATAAGTATTTATGTAGACACCATGCAATTTACATACCAACTAAGAGAGAATCATACGACTTGAGTGAGACACCATCACCTTGTTACGAACGTCTGCATCATGTTTGACTTCTTTAACTCGATTATTGTCTATGGATTGGATGAATGTTTAGTGGTGGATAGGAAGTTCTAGCTAGTTTTTCTTTATTGATTTTTTCAAATAATCTTTCTGCTGCGTTTCTTAATTTTAGTTTAATTTAAATTCTTAGTTTTTAATAATCAATTCAAAAACCCCCATCGTGTGTGTGAGTTGTGTTTTATTTAAGTTGTCTTAGAGTGTCTTAATTTAGTGTTTTTAAATTCTTAACTTCCGTAGGTAATTCATTCCTCGTGGGAACGACCCTTGCTTACCTATTGTACTATCGTTTACGATTTATGCACTTGCAAGGTTTGATAATATTTTTGTTTGCTATTTTGCAACCAACATCCAATGCTTTACTTGTTGATGGCTTACTGATCGGGCCAAATATGTTGTATATTTAGGCCCTAAGATCTTTACCTTTTGTTCTGTTTTCGGGTGTTTTTGTATCTCTTATGGGTTGTTTTGTGCTTATTTATAGGAAATGATGTAAGGACAGGTTTGGAAGCATATGGTGGTGATTCCAGCAGAAAAGGGGCGAAAGTAAAGGCAAGGGAGCACAAACACCTCTACAGTGCGGGTCAAGTGCGGGTCCAGTGCGGGTCGCAACCGCACTCCAGCCGCACTCATGTGCATAGCCGGGGCAGAATGCAAGTACAGAAATAAAGTGCGGGTACAGTGCGGGTCAGCTAACCGCACTCCACCCGCACTAATGCCAAACCAGAGAAGTGATGTTCAACCTGATGATAAAGTGCGGGTACTGTGCGGGTAATCCAACCGCACTCTACCCGCACTAATGCCAAACCAGAGAAGCTGATCTCCCACCTGACATTAGAGTGCGGGTACTGTGCGGGTCATCAAACCGCACTCCACCCGCACTTGCACCAAGAACAGAAGAGCAGAGTTGCACCTGACATCAGAGTGCGGGTACTGTGCAGGTCATCTAACCGCACTCTACCCGCACTTGTATCAAGAACAGAAGAGTAGAATTGCACCTGACACTAGAGTGCGGGTACTGTGCGGGTCATCCAACCGCACTATACCCGCACTTTGGCTCAAGACAGAAGGTAGATCTTGCACCTGATAGGGAAGTGCGATCACAGTGCGACCACAGTGCGATTCCAAGTGCGGGTTAAGTGCGGGTAATTCAACCGCACTCCACCCGCACTCATGCCCTACTCCGAGAACTGAAGTTGCAGACAACCCATACAGTGCGGGTACAGTGGGGGTAAATCACCCGCACTCCGAGCGCGCCAGTCTGATTTTCAAAGCTTAAGTGACCTATTTTTGTATTTAGTATAAATAGAAAAGTATAGAAACGTTTTGAGCAGCATTTTGACTCCGTTTAAGACAGATTAAGCATTCTTAGATCTAGTTTCTCTCTCTACCTCTTTCTTACATTCTCTACTCAACTTTAAGGAAGTTAGGAGATTGGAGCCACTTCAAGGAAGGAGATGTTCTCCAAGGGTTATTTCTTTCTCCTCTCTACTGGTTTCCTAGCTGTAATGAGTAGCTAAATCCCCTCTAAGGGGTTGATGGAGTAGTTAGTTTAATATTGGGCTTGTACATAAACTCGATATTATATTGATATTCATGTCTATCTTCCTGAAAATACACAAAGTGTGTCTAATACAACCTAGA
The DNA here is from genome assembly GCA_033220585.1 of Dipteronia sinensis. NCBI lineage: Eukaryota > Viridiplantae > Streptophyta > Magnoliopsida > Sapindales > Sapindaceae > Dipteronia > Dipteronia sinensis. The sequence continues at coordinate 131,515 of CM065641.1, forward strand.
GGGGGAGTGAATAGGTTTTAGTTGATATATTACCAACTTTTCGACTTAATCAATTTCAATAATCCTACTCCATATTAACAATCAATCAATCCAATATAAATATGCAGAAAACAATAAAAACACAAGGATTGATTTACGTGAGAAACCCTCCAACTGGGCAAAACTCACGGGCTATCATTCTAGCCACAAACGGTCCTCAAATCCACTATTTGAACGAAAGTTTACAACCTAGGTTGACCTCAAGTCACACCTACTTGGTCACTAACCCTTTCAATCTACCCAACGGGCCTTTAATAGTGATTCTTGACCACAAGCTTGTGCACTAACTCACTTAGTCACAAAGCTTAACAATCAATGAAGAGGTTAAACAACCTATGTGAATATGTAAAAGATATTCAAACATGCAATTAATGCTAGGCAACAATAAATGCTTATCTAAGGATTTAAAGATATCAATAAATGCAAATCCTAGATATCAATATCTAAATGCAAATGCATGAAGATTTAGCTAGAAGGGTAAAAACGTCCTAAATGCTAGCTATTAATGAACAAGGCTCTCAACCAACAACCAACAACTCAATCATGTTATAAATGCCAATAAACATAAAGATATGCAATAAAATCACATAAAAGAGCTAACCCTAGGCAAACAAGAACATAAATAAATACAAAGAGATTTAGGGCATGTTCAAGTTACCTAGTCAATGAAAGCAAGAAGAATCCATGATGAGATGATGCTTGAAGATGTTAGATGCACATGGATTTGTGTTTGGTTGAGTAAAGATGAGTTCTTGGGAGTTTCTCTCTCTAAGGAAAGCTTGGCCTATCAAAAATGGCTTCTTGAACTCATGAAAACGAGCAAGGAAGAAGATAGAGCATATATATAGAAACCCTAGACAAAACTGCGTCGTTTTGGGTTTGAAAAACAAAATCCCGTCAATACCGCTTGCTGGACCGCGTCGCAGGCAAGTGTCCAGACCGCGGTACACACAGCAGTGCACCGTCTGGACAACAATGCGGTGCAGGGCGCTGTGCATGCAGGTGCACAGGACGCGGTATGGGCAACAAAGGCTTACTGGACAACACCGCGACTTGGGTCGCTTTGCGTGCAGGTGTACAGGAAGCGGTACATGAAGCATGACTCTGCTGAGATATACCGCTCTGTATGCCGCGGTGCAAGCATGTCTTGCCAAGCGGTCTAGGCCGCGCTAAGAGAAGAAATTCTCTTTTCTGGGCAAACTCAACACACTAAGAGATGTACAAAATGTGCAAGTGTGGAGTATGAAAAGAGGCATACAATACATCATTCAATTACATGAAGATAGGAACATAATGCATGCAAGTGAGTGTGTACAACTAGATCTCTTCAAAGAAAGTTAAACTAGTGAGATACCTTTGAAGTGCTCTTTGAGAGAGATGATGTCCTTGAAGCTTGGCCTAAATTACCCTTACAAAGACTAATCCCCAATGTGGTTTGTCAACGAAATAAGCCAATCAAAATATGAGGAACTTACACTTCCATTGATCTATTCTTGTTGTGAATGTTTATCTTTGATTTCTTGTGTAGATACATCCTCTTTGCAAGATATCTTTGTATATTGTATGAGTATTGCATCTAGATATACATCCTATTTAGTTGTTTAATGCTCTAAAGAATAGACGGAAAGTCATGAATTCTGACTCTTGAACCGCGGTTTTAATCTAACCTCGATCGTGTTTTCCGGCACTATACATCCTAGGTCGGAATCCGTGAGAGAATTAGAAGTCATCACTATACATCCTAGGGTGACTATTTGTAATCGGTTGAGTCATTGTTAGGTAGACGAGCTTCATTTCTAGAATCCGGTAAACGACCAACTCCATACATCCTAGGTTGGCCAACTTCTAGGGATATATAACCGACTCTATACATCCTAGGTCGGTTACTTTGAATAGTCGTGTTGTTGACAAGTTTGTGCATTGCCTAGTATTTACTTTCGAATCCATTAACTCCTTAGTTTCCATCATCTATATATCCTTCACTCCATATTCCCCTTCTACTTTGTTGTATACGTAATTTAGTATTATTTATAGTGTGATTGACAATCCACATTTTCACCATTTAATGTTTTGCTATTATATATATATATATATATATATATATATATATATAAAACATTGCTTTAGCATTAACTATTTTAACTAGCTCCGCTCCCTGTGGACGACACCCACTTGCCAATGTATTTATGTTTTCAAACTGATTTAGGCTTGTGAGGTTTTGTAAAATATTATTGACGGACTGATCTTTTAAAAACGACATTAAGGGAAAAATTACGTCTGTCACTTACAAGCCAATCTTATAAGCATTTCTCATCTTAATGATGATGGACTCTCCGTCTTGTTTAACAAAAACGATTGCTCTATTTTAATGCCAAATGGACAAACCTTGCTAAAAGGAAAGAGATCTAGTGACAATTGTTATTGTCTTGAAGCTAGTGCTATCTCTTGCAATATGTCCAAGTGTGAGGAAGTTGAGTTGTGGTATCAAAGACTTGGCCACATGAACTATCGAGATTCAAGGGTCTTAGTTAAGTTTAAGGTTGTGTGTGGCCTCCCTAAGTTTGGGAAGAAAGTTGATGGTGTTTGTGGACCTTGTCAACAAGGGAAACAAACCAAAAGCATGCACAAGAAAGACAAGTATCTCACCACCAAGGAGCCATTAGAGCTTCTACATATGGACCTTATGGGTCCCATGCAAACCGAGAGTCTCGGCGGCAGGAGATACATTTTTGTTTATGAAGATGATTTCTCTAGGTTCACATGGACTTATTTTCTTAGAGAAATATCTGAAACTTTTGAAAAATTTAAAATTCTTTGCACTGAAATTCAAAATGAAAAGAACTCACACATTAAAAGCATTAAGAGGATTAGGAGTGACCATGGGAGGGAATTTGAGAATGCTTGTTTTGAAAGCTATTGCAATAGCTTAGGCATTTCCCATGAGTTTTCGGCTCCTAGAACACCTCAACAAAATGGGGTGGTTGAGAGGAAAAATTGGGTCCTTCAAGAGATGGCCCGTGTGATGTTGCTTAGCAACAATGTTCCTAGGAACCTTTGGGCCAAATAGAGTCTTCCTAAGGCCTGATACTAGGCAAACCTCCTATGAATTATAGAAGGGTAGAAAGCCAAATGTTAGCTACTTCCACTCATTTGGGAGCAAATGCTACATTCTTAATGACTGAGATCAACTTGGCAAGTTTGATGCCAAGAGTGATGAGGGAATCTTCATTGGTTATGCCCTTAATAGTAAGGCCTATAGAGTTTTCAATTTAAAAACTCAAAGTGTCATGGAATCATCTAATGTTGTCAGAGATGATTGTAGGCCTAAGATTAGAGACCATGATGAGGAGGTTATTGTGATTGATGATTCTTCCTTGGAGAAGAATGGTGAAACTTCAATTGATGTGAAGCCAAGTCTTTATGAAGAGGTCATTCAACCTCTTGATAGAGATCCATCTTTGAACTCTAAAGAACCCGCTCCATGGGTTAGACATCTCCACAACAAGAATGACATTCTTAGAGATGTGAATGAGGGTGTTAGGACTAAGCGTCAAATAGCTAATCAAATTAGCTACACTTGTCACACCTCTCAAATTGAACCCAAAAAGGTTGATGAAGCCTTGAATGATGGGTTTTGGGTTCTTGTCTTGCAAGAAGAGCTAAACCAATTTGAAAGAAATGAGGTTTGGACTCTAGTTCCTAGACCCAAGGACACTAATTTCATAGGCACCAAATGGGTGTATAGAAACAAGTCGGATGAGAATGGCAACATTGTGCGTAACAAGGCTAGACTTGTAGCACAAGGATACTCTCAAATTGAGGGTATTGACTTTGTGGAGACTTTTGCTCCGGTTGCTCGTCTTGAGTCCATAAGGCTTCTCTTGTCCATATCATGTGTGAACAAGTTCAAATTGTATCAAATGGATGTTAAGAGTGCCTTCCTAAATGGCTTCTTGTATGAGGAAGTGTTTGTTGAACAGCCCAAGGGGTTTGTGGATCCATACCACCCCAACCATGTCTATCGCCTCAAGAAGGCTTTTTATGGGTAGAAACAAGCACCGAGGGCTTGGTATAGCATCTCACTCTCTATCTTGTTGACAATGGCTACTCAAGAGGTAGTGTTGACAAGACTTTGTTCATCAAGGGCAACAAAGATGAGCTCTTTATAGCTCAAATATATGTTGATGATATTGTGTTTGGCTCCACTAACAAATCCAAAGTCCAACAGTTTGTTGATGTTATGTCTCATGAATTTGAGATGAGTTTGGTTGGTAAGCTCAATTACTTCCTAGGTTTGCAAATCAAGCAATTGCATGATAGGATTTTCATATCCCAAGCTAAGTATGCTAAGAACCTAGTGAAGAAGTTTGGCCTTGAGCATGCCAAACATTATGACACACCCATGAGTACCATATTGAAACTAAGCAAGGATGCTAGTGGCAAGAGTGTGGACCAAAGTCTTTATCGGGGCATGATTGGTAGCTTGCTTTACTTGACCGCAAGTAGGCCCGATATAGCCTTTAGTGTGGGTGTGTGTGCTAGGTACCAAGCGGATCCCAATGAGTCCCATCTCTCCTCTGTGAAGAGAATCATTCGATATGTGAATGAGACATCCAACTATGGGATATGTTACTCTTTTGACACTAATGCTAGCTTAGTTGGCTTTAGTGATGCAGATTGGGCAGGGAATTGTGATGATAGGAAGAGTACATCGGGCGGTTGCTTCTTTCTAGGTAATAACTTGGTCTCATGGTTTTGCAAGAAGCGAAATTCCATCTCTCTATCCACAGCTGAAGCGGAATATATAGTCGCCGGGAGTGCTTGCACACAACTCCTTTGGATGAAGCAAATGCTTGTGGACTATGGCTTTGATCAAGGTACTCTAACCCTTTATTGTGATAACATGAGTGCAATTAACATTTCAAAGAATCTAGTTCAGCACTCTAGGACAAAGCATATAGACATTAGGTATCATTTCACTAGAGAGCTAGTTGAAAACAAATGCATTGCACATGAGCATGTTGTCACTAATGATCAACTAGTGGATTTATTTACAAAGCCCTTAGACTCAACTAGGTTCAAGTCACTTAGTAGGTCTATTGGGATTTGTCATATGCTTTGATGTGTTTTGGTGATTGACCCCATATGGGGAGCTCAAGCAAAGAGAGCAACCTTGCATAGTTGAAATAAGCAAAAATTTGCTCAACTTTATGCTTCTTCATTAATTGCTTGAATATTTTGGTTGTGCTTATAAATTATTATATAGCTATTTATTCAATAAGTGTGCCTTGCTTTGTTTGTAATCCATGTCACCTTTATGTTTAAATATGCATTTTTGGACTAGGAGAATTGATTGGGAAGTACTTTAAATGACCTATAATTTATCTTCATGACATGTGAACTTGATTTTGACATGCTTAAATATTATGCATGAATTATATATGTGCAAATGTGTGTGGAAGCAATTGACAAAGCTAAACTCAATAAGGACCTTATATCCATTCAATAAATAAGGATGTCTCATCTAATTTAGCCTTATCTCTCTTTTTAATGGTTGAGCAAGACACCAATTAATAAGGATTTTATATCCATTCAATTAATAAAGATTTTATATCCAAGTCTTGATTGACTATTAAGGATTGACATAATTGCTTGTGTGTGTTACAAATTTTTAAAGCTATATCTTGTTTATTTATGACAAAAGGGTACAAATTGGTTTGAATTCCTTTGGAAACCTTTTGATGTTCACTTTGCCAAATACCATTTGCTTGAACTTTGATGTTACATGTCTTACATTCCAAGCAACTAAGTCACCCATTTTTCTTCAAAATAAAACCTCCTTGAATCTCTCTCTATTAATTAAGTTCCATAAGGTTATTGTATATGATTATGCACTTATCTTGCAAATAGCTCTCTTTGCTAAAGTGACCCGTTTGGGGAATATTCCTTTGCCTATATCATGACAAAAAGGGGGAGTAGTGTGATGTTTTGGTAAGTTGCATATTAGGGGAGATTGTCTTGTTGAGGGGGAGTAACCCATTTAGGGGGAGCATTTGCATTGCACTTCATTGCATGGTTTATTGTGTCCGTTAATGCAAACTCTTGTATTTTGTTTTCACTTGATCACCTCACATACACTTGTCTTGGAAAGTGTAGTTTCTTTGTTTTTGCAGGGATGGCTATTCTATAAGAGATCGAAGACTTGAAGATCTAGATTTTAGGTATCTATTTGTAATGTAGAATAACTCTTGTTGACCTCCTGTTTTAACTTTGTTTTGTAAGGATGATTTGTGAGTGGTGGTTTTGTCACGAAATAGCCAAAGGGGGAGATTGTAAGTTTCTCACTTTTTGATTGGCTTATTTCGTTAACAAACCACATTTGGGGCTTAAATGTGTAAGGGTAGTTTAGGCCGCCTTTGTTCGTGATTAAGCTCAGGTGTGCTTCAAAGGTATATCTCTTGCTTAACTCTCTTTGAAGAGACTAGTAGCACACACACACTATCATGCATGTCATACATATCTTGCATTTGTGTTTTCAACATTTTGTTGTATGTGTTCTTCATCACACTTCTCACACATACACCTTTGTGTTAGCTTTAAGTGTGGTTGTGGTCTTTGTAATTCATTTTCCGATGTATACTCGGAAACTTCCACGCCCACACGTTGGTGTGTTTTTTCTTTGCGCGAAGAGTGACCTTCCTGGTAGGAGGTCTCTTTTGCACAGGTAGTGCACGGGTTACCTACCCGTGCAGTGAGAATGGGTATCCTTGGGTCTTTATTCTGCACGGGTTTGTGCACGTGTTACCTACCCATACAGTTACCCGTGCATTGAGGTTGAGTGTTTCTGGTTGGCATGACTGCACGGGTTGTGCACGGGTCTTACCCATGTAGTTACCCGTGCAGTTACGATGTTGCTCACGAGTTGGTCTATTGCACAAGTTGTGCACGGGTTCCTTACCCGTGCAGTTACCCGTGCACTGGGCATGTTTTTTCAAAACGATGTCGTTTCACTTAGGGCTCATATATATATGTTCTTTTCTCTCTCACTTCATTTTTTAGAGCTTCAAAACTCATTTTTGAGAGAGAAAATGTTCCTTTGAGAGAGAAGCTCCAAGAAGTTATTTTTACTCAACCAAACACCAATCCATGTGCATTTAACATCTTCCAAGCATCATCTCATCATGAATTCTTCTTGCTTTTGTTGACTAGGTAATATGAACATGCCATAAATCTTCATTGCATCTCTTTATGTTCTTATGTGCCTAGGTTTACCTTTATATGTTGATTTAATGCATGTCTTTGTGTTTAATGGTATTTATAACACGATTGAGTTGTTGTTTGTTGGTTGAGAATATATATTCATTGATAGCTATCATTTAGGACCATTTTGCCCTTTAGCAAAATCTTCAGGTATTTACATTTAGATATTAATATCTAGGATATACATTCATTGACATCTCTAAATTCCTAGATAAGCATTTAGTGTAGCAACCCATTAATTGCATGATAGAATATTGTCACATATTCACATAGGTTGCTTAATCTCTTCATTGATTGTTAAGCTTTGTGACTAAGTGGATTAGTGCACAAGCTTATTGGTCTAGGATCACTATTAAAGGCCCGTTGGGTAGAGTGAAAGGGTTAGTGACCAAGTATGGTGTGACTTGAGGTCAACATAGGTTGTAAACTTTCATTCAAATAGTGGATTTGAGGACCGTGTGTGGCTAGAAGAATAGCCCGTGAGTTTTTACCAGTTGGAGGGTTTCTCACGTAAATCAATCCTTGTGTTTTTATTGTTTTCCACATGTTCACTTTGGATTGAATGATTGCTAATATGGGGTAGCTTTATTAAAATTAGTTAAGTCAAAAAGTTTGTAATAAATCAACTACAACCTATTCACCCCCCCCCCCCCCCCCCCCCTCTAGGTTGATACAACCTATTCCCCCCCCCCCCCCCCTCTAGGTTGATAGACACACGCCTTAGTATTATTTTCACAAACACATTCTCATGAGCATTTAGCATCATCCTAGCATCTTCCAAGCATAGGTCTTTGTGTGTTCTTTGACTAGGTAATCTCTACATGTTCTAGAATCTCTTGTTTTATTCTTATGACATGTTGCCTAGGATTAGCATTTATTTGTTGATTAAATGCATGTCTCATTGTTTAATGTTGCTTCTAACATGTTTGAGACATTGAATGTTGGTTGAGGTTGGTTTTCATTTATAGCTAGAATTTAGGACCATTTTACCCTCTAGCTAAATCTATATGCTTTGCATTTAGATATTATTGTTTAGGACTTTGCATCTGATGGTTGTATTTTATTGTCCTTGCCATTTTGTGTGACAACTTGTGTTGATGTGGCTTTGTTTGATAACTAGAATGTAGACTTGCATATTTATACCTAGTTAAGTTTTTATGTGCATTCATATAGACATTGATATCTAGGATTTGTGCTTATTGCCATCATATAATCTTTAGATCAGCGTTTAGTGTTGCCTAGCATTAATTGGATTTTGAATACTCATATGTTTAGATAGGTTGTTAATCTCTTCTTGAGAGTTAAGTCTTGTGACTATAAGGTGTAGTGCACAAGCAAGTGAAGTCTTGCAAGCGAGGTGTGGTTGGCAAGCAAAGTGATCAAGGATTCACTGTAAAGGCCAGTTGGATAATAGTTGTAGATTAGTGATCAAGAATGGCATGACTATAGGTCAACATAGGTTGTAAACATCATTACAATAGTGGATTTGAGGATCAGTGTGGCTAGAAGGATAGGCCGTGGTTTTTCCCTTGTTGAAGGGTTTCCAAGTAAAAAAATCAAGTGTCTTTTAATTTCCGCATTTATACTTGATTTTATATGTTTGTTTATGGGGTGAATTCGTTAATATTGACTAATAAAAAAAATGGTAATTAACTTGATTAAAACCTATTCACCCCCCCTCCTTCTAGGTTATTAGACACACGCTTTAAAGTATATTTTCAATGATGTTGCAAAAAAAAAAGCTAGAGAATATGGAGTTGGGTTTTTAATTGTAGAAACTCTATTAGAAATGCTGACTAGGATTTCTAACTCTTTCCAATAATATTAAAGCTCATTTAATTGTAAAATAAAAGAGGAGATATAGTGTAATAATTGTTTTATTATGATTGGTCATAAAATAGATGCATATTTGATTTTAGTTAATTGCATTGGAGATGTGAATATGCATTTCTCTAAAAAAAAATTCAAAAGTGGGCCCATAATGAATAGAAATGATGATGTGACACTATTTAGAAATTCAAAAATACATATTTGTATTGGAGATGCTCTTAGTTCAAAAAAAATTGAAGGGTTGTTTAATTAATGGAGAATTAAAATGAATATAAAAAAACTATATATAATTTGAAGCCAATGCTATCAAATAAATACATTAATGCATTTAAATCTAAATTTATAAAAAAAGAAAAGAAAATAATGGAGAAAATGAAGAGATATCAATTACTTTTTATAATTAAGTAATAAATATCTTCAATTTAATGACAAAACACTAAAAAAAAGAAAGAAGATCAGAGCAAGGGAGGGAGACGAAAATGAGGGAGGTGGGAAGAATATTGAATCTATATACCTATTATTCTGGTTTTGTTAATATTGATAGAATTTAGTGCAATCTAAAACTCCCTCACGGCGACATGTGGTGCTGTGAGGATTAGTGTTTATATATATTAATAGATATAGATTGGGAGAGAATTGAAGATTTGGAGTGAGGAGAAATGAATTTGGGGGGTGGTAACTGTTGTGCCTTCAACGACTACAACAATATTTTTTTTTTAAAATGTAATATATATTGTGGAACCGCCGATTCCACATCAAGTAGGAACCGTCGGTTTGGAACCGGCAGTTCCTTACTGGTTCTGCGAAATTTGGGAAATTTGGTTCCAGTCTGGTTTTGAAAAGGGCGATTCTGGTTCGGTTACACAGTTGGAACCGAACCTTGGTCATGTCTAGTGCCTTGTTCCATCTGCCATGTGATCGAACCAAAATTATCATATATTTTGGCCCTTATTTTCTTATCCTTAGTCTCGTTTTCGGGGCGTTTTCGTGTGTCTAATGGCTTTGTTTTGTAGTGATTTTAGGCATTCAATGGATTTCAAGTGCTGGAGACGGAAATCGAGACTTTTCAAAGAAAACAAGTCAAAATGGTGCAAAAAGGGATGCTTGAAGGCCATAGTGCAAGGGTAACCTACCCGTGCACTACCCGTGATATTACCCATGCACCGAAGGATGGAAATCAGGAAGAGCTCAGTGCATGGGTACTGCACGGGTATCCTACCCGTGCACATGCCAAGACCAGAAGGCAAAAAGAGATAGCACGGGTGTAGCATGGGTCCCCTACCCGTGAACTTACCCGTGCATTACGTGTTCCAGCTGGGAAACAGTCCGGTTTTCAGCCATTTTTAGAGAGGCAAATGCGTCCTTTCACACCTATTTTGTACCGTAGCCTTTTAACCTATAAATACATCACTTTGCCACAAGACCCAAATGGAGAATTAACTTTATCCTTTCCATCCATTCTACGCTTCATCTTCTCCACCAAATCAAGAGAGAGAAGAGCTTCCAAAGGCATCCATGGAGGTTTTCCTCCATGGATGCCTCCCCATCATCATTCTCTACTTGAAACCACCCATCTTTGGAGGAAATTCGAGAGGAAATAGCACCCTACCTTGTCTATGAGGAAGAGGAGCTTCAATGGAGTTGGAGATCCGAGATGACAATTGGACAACTCTCCTAGCTTAGTAATCCAGGATTGACACCCTTGGGTTTCTTCTTTTTACTCTTCTCTTGTATTTTCATTATTTGATTTGTATCCCCATTTGGGAAATATGTAAACCCTAATACTAGTTCCATTTATTTGATTGACTTGTATTTGATTTCTCCTTGTATTGTCCCATTCAATTGCACATAATTGATTCTTGAGTTATGTTAAGTAGGATTGACAACCCAATTATTGATGCATGTTTAGGGATAGCTCTTGTCTTTACTTTCATGGCATGTAGAGTAGAAATTGATGTGTGTTTATGATTGAGATTAGGAGTAGATTAATTAGGCATCCCATGATTGCTCATATGTTGATGGATTATTCGAAATGCATGTTTTGGATTGACTTGAGTGCTTTGGTTTGTTTGGGTGGAACTTATGAAGAGCATACACTCTGCATTTGTGGGTTTTGGTTCTACAAACCTACATGTTTACGCGACCCTTGAGCGTTGCTTGCACGATACACCCTCGGTGAGTAGCAATCGGGTCGCGACTCTTGGCCATTGCTTGTACGATACACTCTTGGCGAGTAGTGGTCTAGGGTCCATTTATGTTTAATGTCTCCATTGGTTGTTGCTTACACGTGACATGTGAGTAGCGATCGATGGTCGATCTTATGTTTACTTCATTAATATATGTGCTTAAACGCAGTCCTTAGTAGTTGCTCATGCGATACACTCTCGGTGAGTAGCAATAGAGGACTAGTCCACTCTCCCATTTCCATATCTAGAGGTTGTACTTAAGGATAGGTTGAATCCAATATAGGAGTGTCTTTGCAGTTAGTTATTTTACGTGGCGTGAATGTTTGGGTGGTCATGAGTACCATATGTATCCATTTTCTTCCATCTCTCATGTCCAACATTTTATATTTATCACTTTAATCACCATTCTCACCCGCCATGTTCTTTTATGTTTTCTTTATTTGTTTCTTTTCATTGTTTTTGTTCTCTCACACACACACACACACACTCAAATGCTTACACTTCACACACACCACTTTCACCTCGCCATGTTCTTATTTACATTGCTTTTAATAATCACTAAAACGAGAGACAATCGATGGATGACACCTCCATGTGCACCATACCCTCGCTTACCACTTTACTAAGTTTTCAAAATTATAGAGCACATGGCGTAGGAACAATTTTATAAATATCTTTTGATATTCGTAATTTGGTAACGACACAAAAGCGAGTTATCACCATGTTAGGTTGCCCTGATGGTGCTCTGATACAAATATAATGCTTTATATTTTTTGTTTGATTAATTTGTTGTGAATTTTGGAATTTCCAGAAAGCAAGAGAGAATAGAGAGACATGATAAGAAGTTAGAGGATAAAGAATTGTACAGAGAGTAGATTTTTTTTTAATTGACAATATCATATCCATCTATCTAAACCATATATATATATATATATATATATATATATATATTTTTGAAGCTTTTTGCTATTGGTAGGATTTAAACCACTGACTTGGGAGTCATTTGCCCAAACTCAAATTCGTTAATCTACCAGCTTAGCTACGCTCCTGGGGGCATAGAGAGTCGAATTGGTTACTAAATTTTTTGAACTGAACAATGCTGATAACAGACGATATAAGTTGCCCAAATAAAAAAAAGCAAGTAGCCTTTGAGGAAATCCCCCAAATTAAAACAATATCCGAGACAAAACAGAAGACTAAAATGACCCAAACCTATAAAGTGACCCAAACGGCCCACAACTAAAAGACCCAGAACCCCAGGCCCAATGCACCGACCCGGTTGAGTGAAACCCCTAACCGGTGAGTTTCGAGATTACGCAATTACAAAAGACATCGATTCCTCTTCCTGTCCTAAAAATCCCTAATCACCAAACCCTAAAATTCTCTCGCTCTGCACACCCGCAACTGCAACCCATCATAACACTTCTTTTCTCTGTTCAAATTTGTTTTCTTGTGTATTTTTGGTGTAAAATAGATCAATTATGTATCGAGTTGCTTCAAAACTAGCGTCTTCAATCAGGTACTCATTGTGGGCTTTTTAATTTTTTTTTTGCTCTCACTATTCCTCACGATCAATTATTTGATGTGTACTTGTTAATGAGTTCTTTTTTATTTTTCGTGATTTTGTAATTGTTACACAGTTCTGCTTCTGCTTCGAAAAAGCGGGTAAATGCTTGTGCCCTCTTTGTATTTGATCTATTTTTACTGGCTCTACATTGGTTTCAAATTGAATAACAAGTTTGAGATATTAGTGCTGAATATGTTTCATTGATTTTGTTTGGTGAATTGGAACAAAAGGTTTAATTTTGTTTCAGTTTCTATGTTTGCTTTGATGGGTATGGATTATCTTTGACCTTTTTCTTTTGGTTGTTTTAATGATTTTTTTTTTAATTGAAAAGGCATGTAGTAGATTTATATGCAATAGAAACTATGTGGCAAAAGATATCAATTTTGGTGTCGGGGCACAAGCTGCCATGTTGGAAGGTGTTTCAGAGGTTTCGGAAGCTGTAAAAACGGCAATGGGATTGGGACCTAAGGTACTGGATTTATATATTCATGGCTTTACTGGATTACTGGTACGCGTGATAAGTAAACTTCAGTTTTCATAAAGAATTTAGCCTTGGTTGATGAAAATTGCTAAATAAGGTAGTTCGGATTTAGACCATCTTTAACAGAAAAATTGTGGAAACTGACGTTATCGCATCTTAGTGTTAGATTAGCTGTAGAATATCTCTAGTTTTTTTTTCAACCTTTCTTCGGAAAATTTGATTGCATAAAGAAAATTATGCCGCTTTTATTGTATTGTAACTTAATCCATTACTAAGTCAAAATAGATGGAGTCTTATCATGTCTTCTTCATTCTTGTTCGTTGCTCAAGGTCACAATGTGATTGTTGAGAACAAGGTTTTGAAAGGCGAAATCGAGCCTCGAGGTGGTTGGCCACCGCCTCACGAGCCGTAAACCTAGAGGCAAAACGAGGCTTAAGCCTCAAATAAATAATTAATAAATAAATAAATAAATAAACAACAGAAAATTATAAAAACAAACTAGAAATTCCGATTTCATAATTCATAGTTTCAGACTATAATTTCAATGACTAAATAACATTATTTTCAAATAAAATCACGACATAACTTGGTTCATAATAGAGAAAATTAATAAGAAAGCAAAGACAAAAGACTAAAACCATGAGTCTTCCCATCCAAAACTAGAAATTTAGAGCAAGTCTTAGGGGGGTGTATTTGATTGAGATTTTAATAGACAATTTTGGGGTGCAAGGATTTTATGGATTTGTATGATTTTAAAGATTATTAGGATTATATGGACTAGACTTTTAAGATTTTGAAAGAGTTTTTAAACTTTATTTATAGACTATTTGGATTATTTAGAGTTTATTTCAAGATTTTTTGGATTTTTTTTAACATTGGCGCTAGAATCTTATTGATCAACTTCTTTATTTCTTCTTCTTTCTCTAGTAGCCATTTTCTCACCATACCTCTGCAAAATATCGGCCAAATCAAACAACCCCACTTGTCTTTAATTTTTTTCCCACTTCCTCAAACATGACCACTCATTTCTTATTGGAGTAATAGTGCAAAAGTAATAATGCAAAAGCAATAATGCAAAACATCGACTCTTTTTAATGGGCTTGCAAAGCCTGTAAGCTTGGATCATCAATAACTTGCAAACTTTATAATTATTGATATGGAATTATCATGGGTGTCATGCTATTTTTTTTTCCTATTAAAATTGACAACGAGATCAAGTCTAAGGATCGTAATTAACTTATCTAATAGTTTACACAAATGATATGGTGTGTTTAACTAAGAACTATACTGATCAAGAGTGTAGGAGTGATAAGAAAGTGTGGGGTGGGGTATGAAATATGAGGTGGAAATCTCATCAATTGGGATAAGACTTGAGAGAAGAATTAAAAAACAAAACCATATTGCTCTACATTTGCCAAGTTTGTTATCAAATCTTCTTTATCTCAACCAAGCCATACAAGATTATAAGTCTATCTCTGCCTCATCTTCTCTCTCATAATATTCTAGCGTCAACACATTCTACATAAATCAAATCAAGCTCAGCTCTATCAATCAATGGTTGCAACAACTATGGCTACAATGGCTGTGTTAAACACCAAGTGCCTCAACCTCAACTCACCAAAAAACAAACCCAGTAGTATTCCAAATTCCACTTCCCTTCTCTACATGCAAAACCTCCCAAAAGGTCTCATCATGAAACCCTCTCAAACCCACTTGAGATTTCTTCTTCTACCTCTTCTCTAGCTGGAACCGCCATTGCTGGAGCAATATTTTGCAGCTCAACAAATAGCAGAGTTTGCAAAAGGAGCTGACAACCGTGGAACAACTCTTTTGTTGCCACTAATACCAGCTATAGCTTGGGTGCTGT
>CM065641.1:153955-320680 GCA_033220585.1 Dipteronia sinensis
AGAGAAGAAGAAGAAGAAGGAGAAGATGAAGAGAAGCAGATCAGAGAAGATGAAGAAGATGAGATGACGAATGACGAAGGGAAGATATGAAGAAGATGAGATGAATAGAAGAAGAGATGACGAAGATAAGATGAGATGAAGAAAGAGATGATGAAGACGGTCTGGAAAAGAGGAAAAGAAGAAAAAAAGTGGTAAAAAAAATTTCAAAAAAAATATATATGAAAAACAAAAACAAGTATTTTGTGTTTTTAAATATTTGACTGTTAATATTGGTTTTTTTTTTATTTTGTTTTTTGTTTTTTGAAAATAAAATGAAAAACGGTTAACAAACGCGAATTCAAAATCGTTTTTGTTTTTAAAAACGAAAACAGACTGAAAAACAGCTGCTTGACGGTCCCTTTATACACTGTAAATGAAAAAAACAGAAAGACAAGTGGCCTGGGAATTAATTCCCTATGGTGGGTTCACGAATTACAATAACAAAAATATAAACTGATAATTGTTAATTGCATTGGTGCCCCAAATGCATTAGTGGCCCACTTCCAAAGTGGCCCAGTGAGGCAACAATCCAAACAAGCCCAAGAGGGTTACCAAAACGCATCGTTTTTTGCCACTGCTGAGTGCTGACTGTATTTGTTTGTTTGCTGTCCGAGAAAGCCCCAAATCTTCAATTCAGAAATCCCTACATTCTTTCTAGAGTTCACCTTGAACCTATCAAACTTTTCCCAGAAACTTCTACAATCCAAATCAATTTTTTCCACGTCCTTATTCATCACTCTTGACAAAGGTCTTTTCTTTTTCCTCTTTATTATTAAAATTATTATTATTATTATCTAAATCTTCATTTTCATTCTTTATCTTTAAGCTTTAATTACTTAAAAACATCTCCGCGCTTGTATGAGAATTGAGAAGAGACTCCTGGGTGGTTTGCCTCAATTTATGCAATTTTGTATTCCTTCTGTTTTTGTTTGTTGTCATTGCGGCAACGTATGCTAACTGTTTGATGAAATACCTGTCAACCCTGATGTGCAAATTTGTGCTTTGATTTTATTGATGTGTTTTCTTAACATTAAGGCTGTCAAAACATCTCTGGCAAACAAAATTCTTATTGAATGTGATATCTGCCACGTTATCTGACCACCAGTAGCAAATTTAAGAAATTCAAAATTTACTTTATGAACTAAAAGCTTTTGGTTATCAGCTGTTAAAGTTGCTGGTATGAGTATTTAAATTTGCGGATTTTGTGTTTTAGTTAATATGTAAAGTTTCAAATTCACTAAGAAGACAATATTATTCCAACACAAAACCCCCCCCCACCCCCCCCAATTAGTCTCTGCACCAGATGATTTATATGTTCATATATGATATTCCAATCAACCCAGTTCTAGAATTCAAGATGATTGATGCATTTATTTGATCGTGCAAGTTGTTGTTAATCTGATAGAAATTAAGTAAATTTACAAGAGTTGTTTTTCATTGACTATTTGCTATTCCCTTAGATTTGCAAGACTAATTAAACTGAAACTTTTACACAAAGTCTTTTTAATGATTTCAACTTTTTTAGTTATACATGGCCTTTGATGCTTGGAACTCAAGCTGATTTTTGAGACTCTATAACTTTCTATTGCACTTGAGGAAATGCATACATATGTGATATCTAGTTACTAATCATGTGCTTTGGTTTTGGTATACTAGATAACAGAGAGAGACTTCATTCGCTATATACCCGCAGACAAACCCTCTGATCTACACACTTATCAATGAAAGAAGAGAAGTAAACCGTTGTCAGATTCAGATGTATCCCAAATTTAAATCTGTTTCCATTAGAAACACTGATCCATGAACTTCCAGAGTCTTTTGTGAGTACCTTCTTGATGATTCTGGGCCCTTCCTCCTTCCTGTTTCTGTCTCAAATGAAGATGCCTACCCAAATCGAGTCCACAATCCTTACGAGGAAGAAGATTATCAGGTGTCAGAAGGATCTGGAGATGAAGCAGAACCTTCATCTCCTCCTTCTTTCCCAGAAACTAGAACTAAGATTAAGGAATCTATTGAATCCCTTGGAGGTGCAGTTTTCCCTACGTTGAACTGGGAGCGCACAAAAGACTCCGCATGGATTAGCACTCTGGGACCCTTCGATGCACTTCTTTCAGTGAGATTGCACTCTACTACGATCATCTGATTCCTGATCCATGATTATGTCAGCATATGATTCATGCGGCGCTGATAACCTGTTCAAGACCACAAGTTTCTTCCTTGCCCTTCGCAAGTGTATCCGTCCTTTACGACCAGAGATGGAATTTCGTTGTTTTTGTACGTGGCCAGGGCCTAGTTGGAATATCTCAGCGTGAGGTGCACACATTTTATCCTGCACTACTTGAGACGAAAAATGATCTTGAAGTGTGATACAAGAATTTTTTGACAATAATGTGAGACACAACTTCGAATCAGAAAACTACACATTTGATGTTTAGTTACAAATGATGAACAGGTTAAGATTTTGGATTTTAATCCCTGGGTGCATTTACACTGCCACTGCTTTTTAATGGGAGGAATTAGAACATAATGAGAAGTAATGGGATGGAATTTAGAATTGTGGAGAGCCAGTGTGCTGTGAGACCGGGTTTTGAAGACAGCTGTGCCAATATGACTACTTGGATACCAGCCAAGGGAGTGGTTGGGACCAATTCTAGAAATGCTGATGAAGAGCTGCAGCAACAGATTCGATCACCTGAAGCCGGTGGTTGAAGATATGATCTTATTGAGTTTTGAGGTTATAAATGCAGTTAGTTTTAGTCCTTTTGTTTTATGTATTCCCTATAATTGGAAAACTCAACATGTGCATTATATTTCTACTTTTGGAACAATTGCATCTGCAGAAGATTTTATCTGATGAAGCAACCTGTTATTGCTAAGTTTTGGTAGTTTTTTCTTTGTGATTGGTCGATTTGGGCCTTACACTAATTTATAGTGACTGATATTTTACTCAAGAAACTCGGACTCTAGCTTTACTTGAGATGCTAACATTAGTAAACAGTATTCCAATTCTGTGGTGAGTAGTAAAATGGTACATAAATAAATTAGGGTTTGCACTATAGCTGTCTGCGCCTGTATCAAGCTGCTAAAGATGGCGTTCTTAGTTGTGAGGCTTCAAAGTGCGATAATGTTGTTAGCTTTTTTCATTTCTTTGTGACCTTAGAGAGATTGAACATGGATACCGAAGAAACAAAGGCACGGAAAACAGCCTCTTACATATTGCCATAGCTATGTCCACAGATTAACTTCTTGTGGGTTTCCTATATCTGATTCCTTGAAGCTTTTCTAATACTAGAACAAATGTTGGTTGATACCTTTTAAGTTATATCCGGCAAAGAAAAAATGTGGTTATCTCAAAGGCATGTCAGCTTGAGTCTGCCTTCTTAGTTCTCACATCTACCTATTATATCAAATACGTATTGTAGAGAATGATATAAAATGGAAACCCACAGATTCGACTTTTTTACAACTTTTGGATGTTTGAAGCCTTAGTTCACAAATATTCATTAGAAAAATAAAAACAATTTATATCCAATCTGCACATGACTACACCGTTTATCGCTATATTTAATACACAAGAGAGCCTCTTATGAAAAGTTTTTATAGTAAAACACAACCCAGACATGTTAATTATATTATTTTCACTTGTATCTTGCCCACTAAATGAAAATTAAAGAGATGACGATTCTCAATAAGACAAGTTTGAAGAAGCATACAATGATACAAAGTCCATGATACTTGGGAACATGCTTTTCTATGAACGATAAATGAAGTGCATTTCACTTTAACAGAAACGAATCAAATGGGGGATTAATCATCCAGAACTTACACAATCTCTGACAGCCACTAGAGATTTAAGAATGTATTTTGAAGATTAGATGGAGACCAAATGGAGCGATTCCCCTACGGACTCCAAAATATAGATATGTCAATTATGTGAAGATGTTACAGGGAAGAGGCAAAAAGGGGATGAAAAAAATCGACACAAAAAACAAAAAACTTCAAACTTGGATACAACATCAATGCAACCTAGTAAGTTCTTCAACTCTCTTACAAAGCTCCTCAACTGAAACGCTCATTGCCTTGGAAATCTCATCCATCCGAATCCGGTTGAGGTCAAGAAACGACTCGATTAGATCACCATCCAGGAAATTTTTGGGCATCTACGGTTTTCTTCTCATTGTTAAATGACCTCCATTGCTCATGATTCAATCCTCCAACACCCTTTATCACCTTTCTTAGGTTTGTCGGAGTTTCTCTAAGAAGACGTATTGTTCATGAGGTAGTGAAGCAATAACACCTATAACACCATTAACAGTTCCGAAAATCACAGTTGGAATCTGGCCCACATCAGAATCTGGCAAGCGCATTACAAGGGAACCGTGTCGGAATCTATTTACAAATTCTCCAAGATGGTATTCACCAACCACCTCTAGACGACCTCGTTCCTCATCAGTAGCACCTTCACTATTCTTTCTAACTGTGAAGAGATTAAAGTTATTTTCAGCACCAAGGTAGATGTCATCATCAAGAATTTCAACAGCTGACATCCAATTTGCATTGTAGTCTCGGGCTCGCTCTTCGATAGCACCTTCCTCGTGCTGAAAATAAGTATGAAACTAATTAATTAACCATATTTAGAAATAACAAAGTTCTTTCAACTGTCAAGCGCAACTGTAAAAGCATGTCTAATGTTTGAATTCAGACATTTGATGGCATGGAATATCTTTTACACAATATCCAGGAAATTTCCGTAAATACCCGCATAAATACCCGCAATATTAACATAAAATGTCATCGGTTAGAATTTATTCAAAAATAAAAATTAAAGAATGAAAGACAAAGCTATAAACTATAATAGCTATTCATACAAAAAAAAATGCAAGAATACTTTAAAATTTTTACAGCAGAGAATGAAGTTTTGATAAAAGATTTTCAATTTTATATGGCTTGTATGTCAATTATATTCATATTACGGTATAGTTGCTAGATATAATATGTTTTGAACAAACAAATGTGTTTTTTTTTTGTTAAATTGTTGATTATTGAACTTTTTTTTAAAAGTTTCATTAAAAATTTATATGTTTGTTACCAAATTTCCGTTTTTCCATAAATTTTACGTTAATTTCCATCGATATCAATATTTCCGTCAATATTTCCATCAAATGTATCGATATTTTCATCCTTGGTTACTAAAAATTATTTGAGAGGGATTAACTTACCTTGTAGATTAACAAGGAAAATGATTTCATCAGATCACCAACAACAATGAAATCTCCACGAGTTTGTACAAAGAGGGCAAGTATGTGACCATGATGTCCACATTCAGATTGCAACTCACGGGTACCATCATCCCGAAGCATCCACTTGTACAACTGGATTTTTTGATTGATAGCAGCAAGCAGTTTTCCATTAAAGGCGTTCAAAGAGTAAACAGCCCCCTTAGTTTCCTTCTCTACAATTAGCTGTAACTTTCCATCTTCAACTATGAAAACCAATATCCTGCCCTGCAATTGTTGATTAGACACACGAAAAACCAAATGAGAAACTGGCCATTTGTTACGGCATCGGTACTAAATCAGAAAATAAAGGTAATTGTATTTGATGCTATCTTACCTTGGTTGGCTCATTTTCTTCGGGTAGAACATATGCAGTCCCAACACAGTAATAAACATTGGTATCATCAGAGAAGGAGCAGCTAAGTATTGAGCATCCATACTCAAATGTGTCAAGAGGATAAGTTGATATAAAATCAAATGTTTGGTCGTCTAACAAGCGAATGAAGTGCATTTCAGATTCCTCTGCATTTGATTGGTTTTTCAAACTGCAGATAGCAAAAGTCCGGGACTGTTCTTGATGGCAGATACGGCGTGCATGCTCCCCAAGTGGTATAGAGCGAATGTGAAGCTTCTGGATATCATCAATTGTGCCTATCGTAAGCTCACCTTCTTTTGCAATGGCAAGACTGTTGTTCAGAAACCACTAATTAATGCTTCTGGAATTAACATTTAAGAGAAATATAACAACCAGATAGCATAAAAACAATTGACAAGAATGTGTTTGTCATCCCTAGTTTGAGGCATGTTACAAATACCAGCCTTTTCTATTTAAATACAGATCATACAAGTCCTTTTAGTCTGAAACTTATACCCCTTTGGCAGTATGGTGCTGAAAGTAATGGTGTCAAACCTAATTAGGAAAGAGCAACCTCAGCAAATTAATTAGTTTGTGCCTTACAGATATACTCTTGACCTGCTTGCTTTTTCATATTGTGTGGCAATATAAACAAATTTATCACGGAAATTTTAACCTTGTAAAAGATTTTAGTATTTTTAAATCTTCAAATAAATCATAAATTTAGCAGAGAATAAGAGAAAAAGATTCATTGCCAAGTATGGCACCAATTTACAACAACCAATTAAAAAATAAACTTCTCACGAATCCATCACAAAAAACATGGTATGCTAAAAGCCTAAAACATAAACAAATACTTTGATGTTTTGTCTAGTCAACAACCAAAAGATAGAGAAAAAGTCAACAAAAAAAATTCTTCACGCAGACTTAAATATTTCCACGCATCTAAATACATGGATTATAAGCATCTAAATCCATGGATTATAAGATACCACTTTCATCTATATCTTCACATGGGAACTTCCTAAAAAAGAATTTATATCTACATTTTTGTACCAGCCCAATTAGCCCATCCTTAAAAAATTATAGAAATGTGATAGCAACATCCCAGTAATAATTACTCAATTTGTATATATGAGAAAGTTACATCAAGTCATCAACACACTCCAATTGCGTCATACAAAACAAATATCCATATCAAAAGCATTTACAACGATTTACTTACATTCACAGCTACTAAATGGAGGATGGAGGGAGTTGTACCTGTCTGGAAAAGCAGCAGAGTTGAAAGGGCACATATGACTAACTTCTTTCAGATTTACATTACTGTAAAGTAGCTTTTTGTTACTGCTATAAATCACAGTTGGCCTGTCTGATGCAGCAAACACGTGTGTAGTATTCTTGGAAGAGAAAGTACGAAGTGTTATTGGCTGGGTCCCAAGAGACACCTTTTTCCTATCCGTCAACTCACCGGTACTCATGTTCAACAAGAAGTTTAAAAGATGACCATCTCCAAGTGCACATAACAAATAAGATATCTGAAAAGGAATCAGCAAGAGACTTATTTATAAGCATTGAAAACAAGTGGACAATGGAGACAAAACAGAAGTAGAATTAAGATGAAAGCAGCAGACAAATTTGCTCTAAATGCACCACCAATGCTAAAATCACTACTTAATTATAGGCATTAAAAAAAACGTGGACAATGGTGACAGGACAGAAGTAGAGTTACGATGAAAGCAGTAGACAAATTTGCTCTAAATGCACCACCGATGCTAAAATCACTAATTTTATCCTCAAACGAATGCCACAATAGTGGTAATCATATTTTAGGTAATATAGTCCAAACCATTCATTATTATAATTCATTATAATATGATACATAGATACATGGAAATCATTCTTCACAGATGCTTGGCAATCATGTATCATGTTATGGTGATAAGACCTAATCATAAGTTATTTTGGGAAAAATAAATGAAGAAAGCACAAAGACAAGCATACCCCTTCAAAGGCACATAGAAGAACAGAACGAGGTATGATTTCTCCTCCCAGATTCTCCTTAGTTATGAGGTTCAGGTCAGGCAGAGAAAATATCCTGACACTTATATCTGTCCACATTCCAACAGCAGCTAGCTGACTAGAGATAGGGTTATCACCAATGGGATTAATGTCAAGGCATGAGATCTCATACTCCAGCTGTTCATGTTTTACTTCTGTCAATGTTCCGTCACCAATTTCTAAATAAACCAAATGCCCACCTCCAGTTGCCAGTAAAACCTGTCATAGAAACAGCGAAAAAGTTACATTGATTAACAAAACAACTTGAACATCTGGATGTCAAATGCTGAAAAAATATCCAAATTGCATCAATGCAGATCATATGTTTTTTAAGTGATAAAATGTTAATTTCAAAAGCTTGCCAAGCTACATGATCTTAGTAACTAAGAGGAAAACTGAAATTACAACAATCCAAAAGGGTTGCAGGAATTGCAAAATCTCCGTGGTGGTATAAATCATAAGCCTAAAAATAATACTAGTACAAACTTCAACATACAAAATGCAGAGCAGAAAAAGAACTAACTAGCATGAGTTTCTCTCCATGAATATCTTAAACCATGACAATGATCTTACATGTAGCAAACATAAATTTTCATTTAACAATTAAAGGACTAGCCTAGAAAGCCATCTGTTTTTAAGGCAGGGATATGCAACTTTGCTTTGATATTAATTAGGTTTGCTGCAGGTAGAAGTAATTGATTATGCAAAAAAGGTGTGCAATATCATATTGATTATTGAGGTATATATTTATTATCACAGAATGAGGTAAAAAATGAACCTGGGTAGCATTGGCAGTTGCAACATTAAGCGAATACCCTTGAGGAGCATGCCATTCATATCTCATCTCCCTAGTTGTAGAACTGACAAGTCTTACAGAGCTTGAAGTAACCTGTCATGGTAGTATGATCAGCAAGTGCATTCTAAATGGTATACTTGGTATCATTTGTAAGAAGAAAGTGTAAACCTATAAGCTGGTAATCCTAATTACATGAACCAATTTCATAAAACCAGTTACAAAACCTGAAAAAGAAGCTTAATGAAGATGACACAGTTGCCAAGAAATGTCTCATAAAAACAAAAATTAAAAGATGGTGACAATAAAATTATAACAATACCAAACAGTAATACCATGACACTGAAAAATACACCACCAACAAAATAACAACATCAATAACCATATTAAATAAACACCATTGACAACCAAATTAAGAAAATAAAACTAGAGTAGATTCACTTCGAGTAACAGTAAATGAAATCCATTTAATGTGATCAATATACAAGCTGCACCTGCATTCATGTGTTTTTTTTTTTTTTCGACGTAGCATTCAAGTGTTGTTAAATAAAAGATGGGCAAGGCAAATATTAAATTATAGATGGAATGAATGAACTTTAAGCTGATTGTAGAAGTTCAGCACTTAAACTGTAAATTCTGCAGTTGATCGTAATAAGTCCATTGATTCACAAACAAATTTTTGATCATCTTTAAATAAAGTTTTCTGTATCCTATCAAAATAATACTAATAAATAAATAAAACAATTTTTTCCATAAATTAAAGGTCAATTTATAGAGTTTTTTTTTAAGGATTTAAACATATAAAAGAACAGAGTATAAATAAAAGAAATGTATAGAAAAACATACTTGTACTAGTTGATTGTAAACAGCATCATGGCAAAACAAAGTTTGCGCTTGCGAACAGAAACCCTCTATCTCGGTTTCTTCCAGCTCATCCTCAAGATTCATTGCCAAATTCGTGTCTCACTGATAAAACTAACCACCAGGAAGGTATCAAACGGATCATCAGTAGACGATCTTAATGACCACATTCCTTTAATACCTTGCAATTCCACTGATGCCTACAATGTTGAATACATACATCAACAGTGAATTTTCTGACAATATATAGTCACTTAGCAAAAATACAAGAAACAAAGGAAATTTTAAGAAAGCCATACCTGTTCATTAATTCCTATCCCATTTCGAACTATGCGAAGAGAACCATCCTTGTACGCTCCAGAGCAAGTTACAACCTGACCTTGGCCTTGCCTCTCAAGGTCAACTACGCAGAAGTCAACAATTGGCCCCAAGTTGACATACCTTTCCAAAACTTCAACATATGAACCTTTTGCATCTGGTTGTAGATTTAGCTTTATAAGCTGTTTTGGCACAATTACAGTCTGTCAAAACTCAATATTCCAAAAGATCTTTTAAAAGTACAGTATAATTTTTTCTTTCAGGGTTAAAAACAGTACATCATACTTCAATTTATACGAAGTATATTAAATTAGTTGACAACTGCAAAAACACATCCTGGACATAAGATTTTATTTATACACTTATTTTAATGTCCAGGAGTACTAGAATATTCCAAAGAAAAAAGAAAAGGAGGAAAATTCCCCATTTGTTTGAGCAAAGGAACTACAAAGTGTAGAGTGATGCTCCACCTATACTGCTCCTCCCAGGACTTTCACCAAAGATTTCTGTTTCCTTGTCTGACTACTCTAAATTTGTATAATTTGATGAGTTAGTTAGCTAATAAGCACATGCCATAACTAAACAAACTTTTTATTCATATATTGAAATTAGATAATTTTGTAGAACAAGAGAATGAGTGGTGTACGTCAGTAAGTGGATACTGGCATAATAGTTGGTAGATCAGTGGAATGAGTTTGTGGATAGAGGTAGTTACAAAAAGAACTAATTTTCATTATTTTGTTAACAAATAACTATAATTTCCTTTGATTACAAATAATTTAATAAGAAACTTAAGTTCAACTCTCATTTTATGAAATATTTGCAACGAACTTTAACAATGACAACTGTTAGAGAGTTTGCACAATTAGTAGCAGAAATATACAAATTACTTGGTGCCAAGTACATTTTCTTGAATTAGTCCATCCATAAAACAAAATTATAGGTCTGCCAACATTATCTCTAATATTGAAAAGTTGGGTATGTCATGCTCAATGAAGTCCATAACATAAATTTAAGGAGTTAAAAAATTCAAAATGAGCATAAAACGAACAGTTGTCAATAAATATTTAAGTCACCAAACCTGTGAATCTCCATAGCTTGAGCCAATATATACAACTGCATTATCCAAATATGATATAGTGGATGCAATAGAAGTTTCCCCCAAAAGCTCAATTTTAAGTCCAGTAACCCTGAAAGATATATGTAGATGAGTCAAGAGAGATCATGTTAATGCACTGTCCAGCAGTTCAAATTAAGTTTTGTCTGTTTCTTCTAGACAAACTTGTACATATCATCGTGTTTGAAGCAAATATGTGACAGAAGAATGATTGCTGTGATATGATTGTGAGCAACCCCTTGGTGGTTGAGTGAAGGAGCTTTCAAGGGTTCTATACCCTTTGGGGTCACACATCTGGGATATTAAAATCCTACAAGTTTCATTGGTACCAACGGTATAAGGTCTAACAGTAGCTGCTAGTTTAGAATCCAGGAACATGGGAAAGGTAGGGGGAGTTCTGGGTATAAAAAAATGACATGTTTGATAGCAAATATGCAATAAAGGAATGATCACTTACTTCTCTTTCTCATGGGTGATAACCAGGAGGTGAAGAAGCCCGGCATGATCACCAAGTAAATATCTTGAACCATCGGCATCAACTCTTCCGTAGGCTTTTGTGATGGACTGGAGTATGCACGAACATGATAAAGAAAAATTAGTCTAACGCATTTATAAGCAATCACAAATTATAATGCTGGTGGAAATTGTCATGCAATGCTTATAGAAATCTGGAAGCAAGTCTAGAAGTTCTTACAGGTCTGATAGGGATTGCTTTAAAAGCATTAGCACTACAGTATACAATTGTCTCTTCTCCAATTATAAGGACACCGCAAAGGGGCGGAGGTACTGGTATTAGCAAATCAGCTCCATTGTCCAAATTGTTCTGCGTCCAAGGGCCCTCAACAAAATCTTTGTCCTTCAAAGCAACCTCATATGTTTTGACATGCCGAGCATCTTTGTTATCCTACAATGAAGGATAATATAACAAGATGATCATCTAAACCATTCAGTAAAACATACTAGTATTCTTATATAACAATCCACACTACACAGATATGTTCAAAAAATCCTATTTGTTTTTTATTTTAAATTTTAAAAAAACACTGATATGTTCAACAGTCAAACTAGATGCCAGGCAGCGAACCTTCTTCGACTCTCGTTATATGTGTGAGACAAAGTCCAGAGAACCCATACTTTTAACATGATATAATTAATAAGATGTTGAAACTTCTGGCACACAACGATGATGAGGTGAACATTTGTTTAACACCTCATCACTTCAGAAATAGAATTTAAATATGGAAAACCAAATTTGGTCCATATGCACCACATGTTTGGACATGCACAATCATCCACACACATTCAACTTGCCACTCTAGCCAAGTTTTACTTTAATAAATTTGCCTCATCAACACATTCGCCTTACACTGAGAATGCCATGCAACCTTTTCAACCATAAGGTGTTCACATGAAAATACACCACAAAGGGAGTATCAACTTTACTAAGAAGATTTATTTTGAATGAAAAAGAAAATGAATAAAAGCCACAAAATTATTTAACAAAAAGGCAAAGAAATTTAGGGACCTGGTAGAGAACTACTATTGTTGGTTTCGAACAACCATAAAGAAACTTGATATCCAAAACCTGAAGTTCTTCAAGCCTGCAAAACCAAAGCGAAAAATAAATAAATAAATAATATTCAATTAGAATAAAAACATCCATACATGGATTCAATCCATGTGTATGTTTTTGTGGTTATATTTTTTTTTTCTAAACAGAAACAGAAATCTATGATTAAAGAAGAGAAAAAGATACAAAAGATGGAAAACATATTCACCCAAGAATGTATGACAACAAAAATACTCAAAGTTGTACAACTTTGGACCAATTCTCTTTTTGAGGACCCAAAAAAGATTCTTCAGAATTATGCATAAAAGAAACACCCAACCAAAATTCCAAAACAACAAAAAAAGACTCCAAGACTTCAACAGCTATCCAGAAGTTTCTGAATCCTAATTTAGCTGAAAGAAGAAAGGAACAACTTTCAAGAGAAGTAGAGACCGAGGCCCAGACATTGATGTTGCTTTTCCATGGTATCTAGGAGAACACTAGCATTTCGATTTTACCACCTTAGAAAAGTGCCAATAATAATAGGGTTTTTTTTTTTTTTTTTTTTTAAGTACCAATGATAATAGTTTTATTAAGAATAAAAATGGAAAACTGTAACAGAAAACAATTCCGGAGACCAGGACAATAATGGATCCTCTTGTACAGATCATATCAACATAAAACTGCTTTATCTCCTAAAAAATAAGCAAATTTCCCTATATTTTTTAAATTGTAACATTGGTGAAATACAGCAGCAAAGAACTGATCTGTTAAAAGAGTGCCTCTTGGTAAAATTGCTAGGTAAGAAAGTAAAAAGTAGGTCAAACAATGCCATAAGTCAAAAAGGCATCCATAGTCAGTACTCGAACTCGTCGCTCTACCACCCATAAAATCTTTCTTGCCGGTTCGCCAAAATTTATAGAAACAGGAAATAAAATAGACACAGCATTTTACCAGATAAAGTGCAATTCATTAGTGGCCCAACCAATTTAAAAGGAAACCCAACTTCCCACATAGACATCATGTTATATCTCTCAAAATTTGGCGCAATTAGAGAAATGTTTGATCCAATCACGTAAAGGGCCAAAGTCAATAAATGCATCCTTTAGCATACATTCCAACAACTTAAAGAGATGAATGACATAACTAACTCCGGTAATCTCACCCTTAACAGCTTAAACCTTAGTTGCAAGAATATCGCGATGAAGAATCCAGAAAATTCAAGGATCAAATAAATAATACTTAGTCACATGTTTCTAGCTTTCTGTAAGGTAACGAACAGTAAACGTTTTACCTATGTAACCGGAATGAGATCCTCTTGAAACTAAGTGTCCATATCAATAGTCCAAATTTATAACTTAAATTAGAAAGAAAAATATGCATTTGTAGAAATGCCTGAGTATCATAAAATTCAATATGAAGTGTTGAAATCAATATAGAATATGCGGAGAATCCATGTCATAACCTTTTGGTGGGGGGGGGGAGGGTGGGATGGTGGTTGTGGAAATGGTGGTGTTGAGGGAGATTAAGGGAATACCTTATGTTAAATGCTTCCTTGAGCTGTCCCTTGTTATCAAAAGGAATAACCTGATAGAACAATAAACTATTATAGCCAATCTCATAATTTTAAATGTAACAGAAAATGTAGGAATATATTTAAATTTTGAGAAAGAAATTAACCAAAAAAAGAAGAGAGATAAAATAGATGATTAAGCTTCAATCCACATACCTTAAACAACCCATCATACAAATGGAGTCCAATTAATCTACAATCAGGATCAATAATGCCAATCTGAAAAAAAAAAGAAAAAATTAATAAAATAAAATAAAAAATAAGTGGGATGACCTTCTCTGCAACATACTTCAAACCATACGAATTCGTGACGAGATAAATATATTACCTGACCATTGTCTGTAGGACGGCCTATACGATCAGAGACATCCCCCATTGCTCTACACGACAAGCATAAAACTCCATGAGTACAGGAATGCAATAAGTATATGAAAAAAATAAACTACAACAGTTTCTCAGAGTTTTTCAGGATTTTCACAAATAAAAAGATAAATTCAAACTCTCTAGAAATGCTGGCTCAAATTATATTTTCTTGTAATTAACAAATTTATCACTACGCAGAGTTAACTTCTTAAAAAGATAGTAGGCACAAAAGCCCCCAAAAATGATGAAGGAAAAATAAAGGTCAATAGCAGCAAATACAACAGCCCTAATGTAGTTAAAAGACTAAAGGATTTCTTGGGAAATGTTAAATACCCCTCCTTTATGATTGCAACTACCGCTAAACCCCCACCAATGAGGAAACACTCACAAAAGACTAAAATAGTTCACAACACTAATATCTAATTTAATACAATACCATTAGTATTCTTTTTTCAGAGCGACAAACTGGCATTTGAAAGCATAAGTTGATATATACAATGATATACAGTTTTTGTTGTTTCCTTAAAAGTAGTACTATCTAATTGAGATGAAAGGAAAAAGATTAACACCATCAAGCACATGCATATGCACATATGCATATTATGCTTGTACGTGCATGAAATATAAACAGCAATGTAATAAATCTATGCATCATCCTACAATTCTATTCCTCTTAGAAGTTAGAACTACTGATAACGGACAGAAAAATCAATCTTTTTTTTAAATCTATTAAGATTATGACTGAATTTCATTCTCTGGCACTATAAAACCTAAAACAACGACTTTTTATTCTAGAAGTTCTGAAATCCTAATGAACCTGCAAATACATTGAATAAAGTATAATATATTAAGATTATTAACATAAAGTACAATATCGTTTTTTCGTCATAATTTGATTTTCTGTAAAACGTACTAAAATCACAATTAGAAAGAAAAACCTGATTTATTAGTTTTTTACTTATGTGCTGACACCGGTTCCTAAGCCTTATGCATCAAAATCCACTTCACTTCACTTCTAAACCATTCGAATAACTTTTCATATAATTTTAGTCATACCAGTCTTGCTTCTCTAATTGTAAGTGTCCATGGATCTATACCACTTGTTCTCTCCCCAAAGAATAGAAAAAGGATAAAAGAATATGCACAGCTTATAAATGAAACAAGAGCAACCGCTCCCTTTTTTTAAAATATTTTTGTTACGAAAATCAATAATTGATTAAGAGACTTGACAAAAATTCCACATATGATGGTAGCCAGTTAACAATATAAGGAAGATCATTACGGCAGAAAGCACACACAGTTCGCAATCCGAAATACAGTAAAATAAAAGATATAAAATGAATTAACAGAGAAAGGTCACTAGGAAAGAACTAAACCCAATTCAAAGGTAGCTGCTAGTGTTAAAACTCATTAAATAGCCCATAAGGCCATAAAAGTTCACTAGATAGTACTACTCCTGGCATAGCCTGATCTATTAACATATTAAACAGCAAGCCACCAGCCAATGTAAACAAATAACTCACTAGCTAAACTTCAAATTTACAATTTCAACTACAATTGCTCAATGAGATTCATAAGCAGAAACAGATGGTACAACAGTAACAACACCAAATGTTTGACATGGGACAACGATGAAATCAAAGAATATCAAGCATCCAATATGGAAAATGATGAAAACTAAGTGTTTTATTTTTCGCAAGCTGAAACCTTGTAATAAGCTCAGATGTCTCGGCATCCCATTGAAGAACACAGAATTTGTATCTCTCCGTTGCAATAAATAGAAAATCCTGTGCTTCTCCCTGATACGAACAGAGAACATTAACAAAATCATATATACATATATATATATATATATATATCACAATGAAACTATTGATGTCTCAGAGAGTAGAAACATTAAAAAGAGCACTCACATGAGGGCGAAAAAGTTCCAGTGTCGCAATTCTTCCATATATTGGCACATCCAACATAGGCTGCACAAAAAAATTATCACTTATTGATAATCATGATTTCAGTTCTAATGAGAAAATGAATTTCATTAAAAAAAAAAAAAA
Source organism: Dipteronia sinensis (assembly GCA_033220585.1). NCBI lineage: Eukaryota > Viridiplantae > Streptophyta > Magnoliopsida > Sapindales > Sapindaceae > Dipteronia > Dipteronia sinensis. Next base: position 170,315 of record CM065641.1, read on the forward strand.
AGGTCTAGTTTATGCCATGTAAAGAATAAAGATAATTTCGTTTTCATAGTTAACTGGACTGAAGAGTGAAAACTGAATATTAAATAAACCATTTAGAAATCTAATACAAAATATTAACTCTTCATGCATGGTGTATCACAAAGGCAAACAGAAACACTTCTTGAAAACATCAATTTTAACTGCTCATATCAACTAGTGACCTAGCATACCACATTACATTTGTTAATATCTCAACATCCCAATATTATGTATTCATATTCTACGAGTGGAGCAACCTAACCTACTAAATTCCACAATAACCACTGTCCCAGTGTCAACAACTACAAAAAGGAGCCACAAAAGTTGGTACCTTCAAGACCAAAAACCAAGCACTTATACTCATTGGGTCCAAGAATTTTACAACTACTCTAGAAAATGCTTCACAAATATATTACCTGCAGTCCCTGAGGAGTAAGCAAATGTATTTCGATACGGGTGCATTTCCTGGAATCAGATAGAAAAGTATGAATGCACTACTCAATAGATAAATACGTGCACTTTCGAGCTAAATATGATAATCAAAATAGTAAGTAAAAAAAAAAAACAAATAGAATCACAATTAAAAGGAAGTAAAGGGACTTAACAAACACTTGGTTAGAAACCCTAACACAGTCTAATAATAATAATGATAGAGCAAAGAAAGAAGAAGAAAAGAACGAAAGCATACGCGACGATGAGATTGAGCTCCTGAGGGGCCGTGAAATTGCCGACGCAAGAGTGGGTGACATTGGTGGGTTTGTGAGCCGTCACCACATAGTTCCATATACTCATGTTTTGGTTGTGGTTTTCTCACAGTGTTTCTCTCAATTATTTATTTAATTAATCAATCTCAGTTTTTGCCTTCAATCTCTCTCTTTCACTCTCTGTGTGTGTGTGTGTGTGTGGATTTTGTTTCTCGGAGTTTCTACTTTCTACTCTCTTTCTCTCTCTCGAAACAGTGGCTCTCTGTAAAAGAGGTGCGAAGCTGAGAGCTCTCTCTCACACACACACACGTGTTCGGATTTTCTAAGCAACGGATCGGGTATGCCTCATACCCAAAACCCGTTTATGTGCTCCGACCGGATTTTCGATTTTCAGCCCATTATGTACTCGATCCTGCTTTGGGCCAATTATTTGGGACCTAACCCAACCCAACCGTTTTATATTCTGTTAAAATAAAATGTGTGATTATCAATTTAGTCCGTAACTTTATGTTTGTCTTTTTAGTACCTGTAGTCCATTATATTTTATAAATACATCAAATTGGTCCCTCATTTAATCAATAATTAGTAAAACTTGGACGGTGGTTATCTAATTTAATGGTTAATTCTTCTTTTTTTGTTTAACATAAACATGATAAAAGATACGGGTAGAAAAATTAATTTATATGAGGTAATATTAATGATAAATCTATATCTATATCTATATCTATATCTATGTAATATACTAAAATGGAGCTCTAAGACACCACATATCGTTGTGAAGGGGTTTTGACCTTAAATTTTATATATTCATTTATATATAAAAATAATAATAATAACAAAACAGGATGAATAGTAAATATTAGTTAATGGTTAATGATTATTAAATATGAGTTTCAGATTTTATGAAAATCAGATATATTATGGAAATTTAATGACTTGGGTTGTCTATTTATTGTACCCACTTTCTGAACCAACTATTTGTTTACGTTCACGGTGTATTCCATAATTAATTAGATAATATCAAGAGTTGCAATGAAACTGCAACTCTATATCTTCATGCATTTACACATGTATGATGTATTCTCTATTTATTATGCTCGCTCTCTTAACCAATTTTTTGTTTACGTCTCCACTATTCCATAAGGGTGCGTTTGGTTCGTGGTACATGACATGATATCGTGTGACAGTTTTCTGGTGAGACAAAAATTAGGAAAAACTGTCTCACCTCAGACCATGAGACTACTAGTCTCATGGCATGGGACAAGTGTCAAAAAGACTTGTTATTATGCTCTATTTATTATGCTCACTCTCTTAACCCACTCTTTGTTTACGTCTTCACTATTCCATAATTAATTAGATAATCTCAAGTGTTACACTTTCATTGCAACCGTTTTTTTTCTACATTAAATTAAAAAACACATAAACAAAGCTAACTTGGGCACTCAACCATTACAAACTTTTTAACACAACTAGGAACCTCTGCCATCTAGAGCAAGTCTTCAACACATGTCAGTACATTTTTTTACTAAACCATGTGCCACCTGGTTTGTTAATCTTGAGATATAGTCTATAGAAACAGCCCGCATAGACTGCAGCAAATTCATAATATATGTTAAAACAACTGTTACATCCGATCACAAGTGTAATACCTGTAATTGCCTTTGGAAGAAGGAAAAAGAAATAAATGATTATGGAAATATTAAAGGCAATTATAAATAAATAGAAGCGATGACTTGTAATAAATAGATTTTATTAATTTCATGTTTAACTGAATTAGGGTTATAAACCTATTGGACTCTCTCTATATATACAAGTTATATTTAAAAAAAATAGAGAGATGGTCGTTTGCCATAGATACAAAAGAAGAAGAATTATAAGTTTTGATCATCATGTTAGTGATTCAACTTTTACATATATGATTTTAAATGATTTTATTAGGGATTTGATGGACAATATATATGTATGAGAATTGAATTGAGGTATGGCAGTAGAGATAATTTGAAAATATTATTGTTTTCATCGATGATTTTCGTGTTTGGGTTTTTGATTATGAAAATAGACAATTTTGCAAGTGTTTCAAAATTTGTTTCACTCCAAAATATTAAAAAAAAACATAATTATATTTAGTTGTGATAATTACATGGAAGAATAAATCATAACTTTAGTTCAATATAAGTCATTTATGTCGAGATTAAATTTGATGTGGTAATGAGGTTATGACAGTAATTCAATTTGTAATCGTATAGGTTTGAGTGATTCTTGAGCTTCTAGAATTAGAGCGAATTCGTATGGGTTCGAGGTAAGTAAACCCATCCATGACGTGTTAGGTTTTCAAATGAATATATATTATGTAAGTAAACTCATTCATGACATATTATGTTTTCAAACGTTTATGTATTACCTAAGTAAACTCATCTATGACTTGTTATGTTTTCAAATGAGTACATATTATGTAAGTAAACTCATTTATGACATATTATGTTTTCAAACGTTTATGTATTATGTAAGTAAACTCATCCATGATATTAAGTTTTCAAATGTATGTATATTACGTATTTAAAGGTTTTCGACATATTGACTTGTGTTTTGGAATGAGTTTTGGAATGAATGATTAAGTTATTGTTTTTTAAGTGTTCATTTTGTCAGAAAATATGATTTATAACTTCGAAAGTATTTGAAATATTTTGATATAATTGTTTCGAAATGTTTATAAGATGTGATAATGTGATATGTTTATTAATACAATATTCTGACTTTCAAGATTGATATTTCATATAAATGATTTGAAAAGGTAAAGAAAAGTATGTTTATGTTTTTGCTCACTGCCCGTAGTTACCATTACTATGACTAGCTCAGTTGGGATATTGTGTGCGCACATACTATTATTGTTGTGTCACACAGGTAATTGTGACATACTGCTACCCTGTCACACAGGTAATTATGACATAATGTTGCCGTGTCATACTGGTATTTGTGACAATGCGAGATATGAACTCTATATTTTCTAGCTTATAAAATGATTAACGCATACTGTTTATACTGAAAAAAACAATTTGTTTTATGCTTTATAAAATGATTAATGCATATCGTTTTTACTAAAAAATTATATGTTCACCGTTTTATAAAGCGATTAATCAGTATTATTACTTCCATAAAACTATAGAGATTTAAATTATGATTATTAAATGACCCTTTTATTTATATTGTTTATACCATTAATGAAATGTTTATGAGTTAAGATGTAAATATTATATTTATTTAATTAGGAATTCTTTTACTTGGTCTCCACTCTTATATGGTCCCCACACTATTTACTTGTTCACCACTCTTATGTGGTCCCTGCTATTTTCTTGTTCACTACTCTTGTATATCTATATATACATCCATCGAGAGAAGAATAAATCATCACAATATTAAACCCTAAAATTATACTTGCTATCGGAGCAAAAAAAAAAAAAAAGAGATCCGCTGCCCTTTTCTTTTCTTTACCCTAAACCTAATTAGAAGATCTGTTGCCGCCGCTGCCACACCTTGCAAGAGCAACTTGTGCCCCCTCTTGTGTGGTCGGACAACCTCTCTTCTTTACCAAAACCTTCAATTTTCTAGCTAAACCCTAGCCACATCATCTCTCAATCACATGGCTACCGAAATTCCTTCTGTGTCTATTACTAAGGTCTCTAAGGTTTCTGATAGTAAGATGCAACCCACTGTCACCCTTCAAGAGACAAATATTCTCATTCATATTAAATTGGATGCTACAAATTACCGTATTTGGTCTAAGGTTTTGGAGATGCACATTGTTGGTAGAAAGAAGAAGAGGTATATCATAGGAAGGAAGATTGCACCCTCAGAGAGTAACCCGAGCTATGATGAATGGGAAACTGAAGATGCACTTGTTAAGTCTTGGCTTATCAATTCCATGACTACCAATCTGATGTCACATTTTGTGCAGTGTGGAATGGCAAAGGAAGTGTAGGATGCGGCTAAGAGGAGTTATCTTGATGCCGATTCTTCTCAGGTTTATGAACTGATGAAGAAGCCGTTTTAATTGCTTCAGGAAGGCCAGCCTCTTGGAGATCCCAAATGGAAGTATGCTATGGTAGAGGAAATGAAAGCTCTTCAGAAGAATTCTACTTGGGAAATGATTGAGTTAACTCTGCATAAGAAGACATTGGGATGTAAATGGGTGTTTACAGTAAAGTACAAGTCGAATGGGACAATTGACAGGTACAAGGCTAGATTAGTTGTTAAAGGTTACACTCAGACGTATGGGATTGACTATCAAGATACCTTTGCTTCCATGGCCAAAATGAATACAGTTAGAGTTATACTTTCTCTTACAGTTCTAGACTGGCCATTATGATAGTTTGATGTGAAGAATGTCTTTCTTCATGGTGATTTGATAGAGGAAGTGTATATGGACCCTCCTTCAGGATTTACACAAAGGAAGCAAATGAATGCAAGCTGAAAAAGGTGTTATATGGTTTGAAACAGTCGCGAGAGCTTGGTTTGGTAGGTTAAGCTACTCAATGAAGGAGTATGGTTTTAAGCAGGCTTTGGCAGATCACACTCTGTTCTATAAAAGAGATGATGATGATATTCCCTTGCTTATTGTTATGTTGATGACATGATTGTTACAACTAGTGACATAAGTGAGATAGAAAGCTTCAGTGTCGTTTGGCTAAGGAGTTCGAGATGAAGGATTTGAGGGCTCTAAAATACTTCTTAGTCATTGCAATATCTCGATCCAAGCAAGGAATTTTTCTCTCTCGACGAAAGTACGTCTTAGACCTCTTGGCTGAAATTGGTAACTCGGCTTGCAAACCTGTGGATATTCCTATTGAGGTGAACCATGGTCTGACTATCTATCTCGATCAAGTTCCAATGAACAATGAGAGATATCAAAGGTTAGTAGGGAAGTTGATCTATCTAACTTATAATAGACCTGACATATCATATGCTATTACTGTCGTGAGTCAATTCATGCATAATTCGAGTGACCGACACATGGGTGCTATGAGTCGCATTTTAGCATATCTGAAATCCTCTCCAAGTAAAGGTATTATGTTCTCCAGGCATGGACACCTAGTATGGATCCAAATTGGACAGAAAGTCTACTTCAAGGTATGTGTCATTTGTGGGAGGTAATTTGGTGACTTGGAGAAGTAAGAAACAGAATGTGGTTTCTCTGTACAGTGCAGAAGCTGAATATCGTGCACTTCAGGATGCTATTGCAGAGCTTACTTGGTTACGTATTCTCTTAAGAGAACTCAGTTATGGCCCTCATAAACCTATGGTGCTCTTTTGTGATAACACGACTGCCATTGAGATAGCTAATAATCTGGTGCAGCACGATCGAACCAATCATGTTGAACTTGACAGGAATTACATCAAGGATAATCTAAATTCTGGCATAATAGAGGTTTCTTACATTAAGAGTGCGGATCAACTAGCTGATGTGATAACTCATACTATTACCGGTGTTCCTTTCTATACATTCCTATCCAAGTTGGGCATGTGTGATATCTATGCACCAACTTGAGGGGGGAGAGTTGAAATGTAAATATTATATTTATTTAGTTAGGAATTCTTTTACTTGGTCTTCACTCTTATGTGGTCCCCATACTATTTACTTGTTCACCACTCTTATGTTGTCCCCATTATTTTCTTGTTCAATACTCTTGTATTTCTATATATACCTCAATTGAGAGAAGAATAAATCATTACAATATTAAACCCTAAAATTCTACTTTATGATTTCATCGAATATGATTTTAAATGTTGCTTTAGCTGATTTATTGATATTACTTATGTAAATTGTATTAAATGTTAACTTATGTCTTATTAAATATTATCTTGTTGGAATTCTTCTTAAAGTTTATGATAAAAGTTTTTGAATATAAAGATTTTACAAAGGCTATTTTATTTTACATGTTATGCATGAATTTCTTACCGAGTTGATGGCTTACTCCTCGTCATAAACATTTTGCAGAGTAAGCTCTTATATATAGAATGGAGGTGAAAAAGAAGAAGAGATCAGTTTAAGGTTTGATGATGAATATGAAGTGATGAGGAGATGAGAGTGATAGATGAGAGATCGTAAGAGAGTGGAGAGATAACGATGTGATAAGTTTCTATTTTGCTTTTTAATTTTTAATAATTATTACTTTTGTTTTTTTTAATAAAATTACTATTATAGCCTCCGGTCACATCAAATTCTAAAAACCTGATATTCTTTAACCATGTTACCCTTGTTGACCAGATGGAATTTTAAGAAATTCTAACGGATTAGACAGACTATAAACGAGATTGTCAATAAAGGTTTGGACTTAAAAAAACAATATTACAAACTAATGGTCTGAAATCCGAATTAAATCAAACTAGATGGACTAAATACGAATATCTTATAGTTTTTATAAACCATAGTGACCTCTCACCTATCCCCTCTCACTAACCAGACAACCAGTAAGCCTATAAACCTCTCACCTCTCACTACTCAACCAGGCAACCAGCCGCCCACTACCCAACCAGACAACTAGTAAGCCTATACACCTCGTCACATCGATGTGATGGTGAGAATTGGACGTGATTCTGTGGTGACAAATTATGAGTATGTTGAGTAGGGGTGAGTGTTGATTAGATCGGTTCATTTTTTTTATAAAACCGATAAAGTCCGGTTTTTAAAAAAAGTCAACCGATCCAATCAAATTGACATTTGCCAATCTATCAAAAACCAACTGAATTGGGCCGGTTCGGTTTGGTTCGGTTTTTTCAGTTTTCGGTCTAATGGACCAAATTTCTAGACTTGTTCAATTACACTATTTTTTCCATGTATTAGGTATATTGTGCCGAATTTGACTAAATTAAAAAAGAAACACCAAATATGGTGCCAAATTATATATATATATATAACGCAAATGGCACAATAAAATACCAAACACCTAAAAAAATAACTCAGATTATATATTAAATTGAAAACAAATATACAATCCATCATTCCATAAACACAAATAAATTCATACTCATAATAACATTAAACATTCCATCATTCCATATACCAAGTCTAATAAATCCAACCACATAATAACAATCAACAACATAATAAGTTAATAACTAAGCAAATAAACAATCCATATATCAAGTGGCCCAAGTCTAACAACTAAACAAATAAACAATCTAACATTTCATTAACTCAAATAAATCCATACTCCATAACATAACATATATAACTTAATAAAAACAGTCCATGATATTGAAATTCTTGAAGTTCTTCATTGCTCCATAAAACTTATTGATTGCTCCATAAAACGCATCATTTTGAGTATTCATTATTGCTTTTCCAAGTTGATTTGTACGATACGTGTCTTGTAACCTATTTTGTGTACAAATCAAACACTCCACCATTTTAGGATTCAATGAAGAACTCTGGAATGAATCAAGAACTCGTCCTCCACCACTAAATGCAGACTCAGACGCCACAGTGGAAATTGGCATTGCAAACACATCTTTTGCAATCAATACCAAAATGGGATAGCATGCACTATTAACATTCCACCAAGTCAATACATCAAAATTAGGACGCTTACGTTCAACCGACTCCAACAAATACCTCTCCACCTCATTCATAGCCCTAACATTATCTTGCTTTTCAACCGTCTCAGAAAAAGTGACCGAAAGGTCAAATATACTACTATCATCAATTTCTCCACTACAAAATAAAGGGGTTTCATCAACACTACCACCACCATTAGTACTACCACCACTACCACCACTGCCACCGTATAATGCATTATAACTCTCATATAACTCAACCAATGCATCTTTGATGTTTGCGGTAATTGATTCACTACTTCCAGCACCATATAAAACCGCAAAACAATAGGACATATATTGCAATTTCTACATAGGATCCAACACCACTGCTATTATCAATAACTTGTTAGTGGTTTCCAAACTCCCCCAATACTTTTCAAACTTGGACTTCATTGCAGAGGCCATTTGACAGACAAGGTGATTCCCATCACCACGTAATGTTAATTGGTTGTTAATTTTGCCCCATTTATGAAAATATAAGTTTGAAGTGACACTCAATGTAGCACTAAATTGCAAAGTAACATCATCAAAGGTTTTCAGGAATTGTACAAATTCATTAGCATTCTCCCAATACTCAAAATTAGGTGGCTCAATCTTCTTTGGCTCATTTTCAGTCTCCATGAAGTAGTTTTGGTAATGTCTATCTTCGTCATTCGTTCGATCAAATGCTTTGACAAATTTGAGTGAACTCGACAACATTAGGTAAGTGGAATTCCACCTAGTAGGCACATCTAACATTACAAGCCCCTTATTTTGAATTTTTTCACCCCTCAACATATTTTTTGAAGTTATCAAATCTACTAGGAGAGGATTATACAAATTTCACGGCATTGCGTATGGCAACCACCGAATCATGCATCTGCTTTAGCCCATCGTTTACTATTAAATTCACAATGTGTGCATAACACCATAAATGCAAATACTTCCCATCCAAAATCAAACCATCTGCATTCCAACTTTTCAATTTTATTTTGACGTAAAGAATAACCGTCTTGTTGGAAGATGCATTATCCACAATGATGGTAAAAATCCTATCAATACCCCAATCAAGCAACACTAGCTCAATACACTTTCCTACGAATTCCCCCTATGATCGGAAATTTGAGTAAAACTCAAAATCCTCTTTTGCAGATGTCATTGTTCATCAATGAAATGAGCCATCACAACCATATAATTGATATTTTGGATTGATATCCAAGTATAAGTGGTAAGACAAACCTGCACCTTACTCTCTCTAAATTGCTTCATCAAAGACGTCTTCATATCGACATACATTTGCAAAATATCCCGAACTATTGTTCTTCTAGATGGGACATCAAACATAGGCATACCCATACGACAGAACTTGCGAAAACCCCATTTCTCTACAAATCTAAATAGTATATATACGTGAATTTTTTTTTATTGTGATTATACATGTTTTAGAAAGAGATGGCACTCTAGGTATTCGCATATATAATTACATGTTGAATGTATGGATTTATATATGTTTTATAAAGTGAATTGTTATTGCTCGATTTTGGTCCTAGAATTTCAATGTAATTTTTGTTTCGGATTTGTAACAAGAAAGGTGGTCTATTATCGCCATAATTCCTTCTTGGTAGTTGCTAGGGTTTTATTTTTTTTATTGTATGTAAAATAAGTGCAGTATTTTTTTTGTAATCAGGTACAGTATTTTTTTTGTAAATCTTACTGCAGTAAAATAAAAAAAAAGAAAAAAAAATTTTGCTGCAGTAATTTATTTGTAATATGATGTAATGTATTCGGGTTTTGAAAATTCGAAGACACGAAGAAAAACGAAGCAACCGGAACCGAGAACGAGCACCGTGCGCACCCTAGGAGTGGATTGGGCTGCGCATGGCAAGCCCAATCCTTGGTGGGCTGCGCACGACAGCCTTGTGTGGCCTTATGGGCTGCGCAAGGCAGCCCCTTTGTGGGGTTGTGGGCTGTGCACGTCCATGGGAGGAGGCCGAGGGATGAGCGTATGGTTGATGGCCACCTGAAGATCTTGTATTCCTAACAATTGTAATTTACTTGCTTTTCTAGGATGGGCCAAAATTGTAGCTATTTAATTTTTGCTTAAATATTACAATATTTATTGTTGTATGATAACATGACATTTTAGAATAGGAGTGCCACTCATATATCTCTTTTGGTATGAACATGCATTGAATGATTTAGGTATCTAATTGGCATCTAGATAACTTGGTAAAAATCATTCTTTGGGATTTAATCACACGCCTTAAATAATTGAGTGGGAGAAGGTGTGCAAGAACGCCTATGGCCTCCAAGATTAGTTAAGTTTTATTATTTTTGGTAATCCCCCCAAGGGGCGTCCATAAATGGAATTTAACAATATACTTCCTTACAAGGATAGACTAAACAATTGACTTAAACGAAATCTACTCCCCAAGGAGGGATTTTCGTGAGAGAAAATTGAGGGTCGATATCTTGGTAACACACTCAATGTAATTTTATTAATATCCTCCCAAGAGTTCTTGTTAATAAAAATTACAAGGCTAAAATTGAAAACGTTGGTTGTTATGTTAACAATTAGGTGGGACCTAGTCTAACTAGTAAATAGTGCGAACTCCTAAAGGAGGCGTAATATTTATGGGTGTTGGATCACCGTTGAATTTTTATGATTGAATTATTTATTTTAATTCAAGATAAATTTTTAAAAGTGCTATTATCATGATTATTTACTTATATATGTTTTTGTTTTAATCAGAAATCATGACCCTATCACTTATGAACATCCTGAAAGATAACACCTTAACTGGAGATAACTACGTAACATGGAAAAGGAAAATTGGGTTGTTGCTGCAAAGTGAAAAACATAAGTTTGTTCTAACCTCTCCTAAACCACCCCTTCCTAATAATGAATCTAGTGTGATGCAAAGAGATGAGTATGAGCAGTGGAAGACTTCTGATGATATGGCAAAATGTTATATTATGGCCACTATCTCCGACGTGTTGCAACAGCAACATGAAGGAATGGAGTCCGCTGCTGATATAATGATGTCTATAGAGGAAATGTTTGCTATGAGGTCTAGGACGACTAAGAGAGAGGCAGTGACTGCTTTTATGAATCTTAGGATGAAACCTGGACAATCTGTGAAAGATCACATGATGAAAGTCATAGCACATCTCAATATTGCTGAACTAAATGGTGCGGAGATTGATGGTGAGACCAAAATTGATATGGTAGTTAACTCACTGTTAGATTCCTTTGATCAGTTCAAGTTGGACTACACCTTGAACAAAAAGGAATACACCTTGCAGGGCCTGATGCAAGATGTTCAAAGCACTGAAAAGATCCTTGTGAAAAACAAAGGTCAAGAGATTCATTTGGTTGGTAAAGTTGCTACTGTTAAGACCCGTAAGAAGGTCAAGAAACAACAGAAGAAAAAGCAACTTGGGCCTACCAAGAAGGAAACCAAGAAAGTAACCAAGATCAAAGGGAAATGCTTCCTTTGTGGTGAAAAGGGACATTGGAAAAGAGATTGCCCAAAGTCCCAGAAAAAGAAGGAAGAAGGTAATGTTAATTATCTTGAAACATGTTTTCTGGCAGATTCTACTGATTCTTGGATCATAGACTCTGGAGCCACTAATCATGTTTGTTATTCCTTGCAGGGGTTTCAGGAAAAGAGAAGGTTGAATGAAAATGAAGTCAATTTGCGCTTGGGCAACGGAACGTTAGTGTCTGCAAGTGCAGTGGGAGATATTAGAGTTATTTTAGATTCTAGTAGGCATTTAGATTTAATAGACGTTTATTATGTACCTCAATTCAAGAGGAATTTGATTTCAGTTTCTTGTTTAAATAAATTTGGATATTCGGTTACTTTTAATAAAACTTTTATTATTAGTAAGAATGACAAAGTTGTTTGCAAAGGTACATTGGAAAACGGTTTATTCTTTTTGCATAGAAATATCTCTCACTCGTTAGACACAGAAATAACGGAACTTAATCATAAAAGAGTAAAATTATCAAAAGATGAAACCTATCTTTGGCATTTACGCCTAGGTCACATTAACCTTAATAGGATTAAAAGATTGGTATGTGACGGACCTTTAAGTGACTTAAAGGTTGATGATCTACCAACTTGTGAATCTTGTTTGGAAGGTAAAATGATCAAAAGGCTGTTCAATACCAAAGGTGCAAGAGCCACTGAATGTTTAGGACTAGTACACACTGATGTATGTGGTCCTATGAGCATTCAAGCTAGAGGTGGATATGAGTACTTCATCACCTTCACAGATGATTACTCAAGATTTGGTTATGTGTATCTCATGAGACATAAGTCGGATGCATTTGATATGTTCAAAGCATTCAACGCTGAAGTAGAAAATCAGCTTGAGAAACATATAAAAATCTTGAGATCTGATCGTGGTGGAGAATATCTATCTGGAGAGTTTCAGCAATATCTTATTGATAATGGGATAGTTTCTCAGCTTTCTGCACCAGGTAAACCTCAACAAAATGGGGTAGCAGAAAGGAGAAATAAGACTCTTTTAGAGATGGTTAGATCAATGTTGAGTTATTCAACACTTCCTATTTCTTTTTGGGGATATGCTCTACAAACAGCAATATATATTCTAAACAATGTACCATCTAAATTAGTCCCTAAAACCCCACATGAATTGTGGACTAGGCGAAAGCCTAGTTTACAACACATGAGGATATTTGGTTGTCCTGCACATGTGTTGAAAGGAAAGACAGAAAAGATGGAGTCCCGTTCGGAAACATGTATATTTGTGGGGTATCCAAAAGGAACTAAAGGATATTATTTCTATAGTCCTTCTGATCTAAAAGTATTTGTTTCAACAAATGCTTCATTTCTAGAAAAGGACTATATGAATAATTTTGTGCCCAAAAGTAGAATTGTCCTGAATGAGATGTCAGGAGATACAATTCCACAAGAGGTTTCACAACCCAGCCCAATTGTAAGTTCCACTCCAACACAAGTTCAACAACCTACCATTCCTCGTCGTAGTGGGAGGGTTAGAACACAACCCGAAAGATACATCGGTCTAGGAGAATCTATTGAGAATCTCCCGGACGACGATGATCCCTACACGTACAAGGAAGCTATGGAGGAAGTTGATTGTCGTCATTGGCAAAAGGCAATGCAATCCGAGATTGAATCGATGTTCAATAACAAAGTCTGGTCCCTTGTAGACTTGCCTAAAGGGATAAAACCCATTGGGTGCAAGTGGGTATACAAGAGGAAAAGAGGTATGGATGGTAAGGTGGAAACCTTTAAAGCTAGACTAGTAGCTAAAGGTTACACACAGAAAGAAGGTATCGATTATGAGGAAACCTTCTCACCTGTGGCCATGCTTAAATCCATTAGGATACTCTTATCCATTGCAGCATCTCTAGACCTAGAGATTTGGAAAATGGACGTTAAGACAGCTTTCCTTAATAGAAGTCTTGACGAGAGCATCTACATGATGCAACCAGAGGGATTCATTGAAAAAGGCCAGGAAGAAAGAGTATGCAAGTTGCAAAAGTCCATATATGGACTAAAGCAAGCATCCAGATCCTGGAACATAAGGTTCGATCAAGCTGTAAAGGGTTTTGGATTTATTCAAAACCCTGACGAACCTTGTGTATACAAGAGGATCAAAGGTGACAAGTTGGTTTTCCTCATTCTTTATGTTGATGATATACTACTCATTGGAAATGATGTAGGTGTATTGACATCAGTGAAAGAATGGTTAGCAAAACAATTTGATATGAAGGACTTAGGAGAAGCAAGTTATATTCTTGGTATCCAAGTAATAAGGGATAGAAAGAATAGAACGATTGCATTATCCCAAGCTTCATACATTGATAAAATCTTGTCTAGATTCACCATGCAAGATTCCAAGAAAGGTATGTTACCTTTTAGACATGGAATCAAACTTTCTAAGGGTCAAGCACCTAAGAATGAGCATGAAGAGCAATTCATGAGTAGAGTTCCATATGCCTAGGCAGTTGGAAGTCTCATGTATGCAATGCTCTGTACTAGACCAGATATTTGTTTTGCTGTTGGCATAGTTAGCAGGTTTCAATCGAAACCTGGTCCTGATCATTGGACGGCAGTCAAGCATATTTTCAAGTATCTCAAGAGAACTAGAGATTATATGCTTGTATACTCTGGAGGGGATTTAATTCCCGTTGGGTATACAGATTCTGATTTCCAGTCGGATTTTGACTCCAGAAAATCCACATCAGGATCTGTGTTTACCATTGCAGGAGGAGCAGTCATATGGAGGAGTATCAAGCAATCTTGTATTGCTGATTCCACCATGGAAGCTGAGTATGTTACTGCATGCGAAGCTGCCAAAGAGGCTGTTTGGCTCCGCCAATTCTTGATTGACTTAGAAGTGGTTCCTAGTGCGAATAAGCAGATCACTATACACTGTGACATCAGTGGTGCAGTGGCTAATTCGAAAGAACCAAGAAGTTATAAGAGAGGTAAAACACATTGAAAGGAAGTATCACCTTTTGAGGGAAATTGTTCATAGGGGAGACGTGACGATCACCAAAATCGCGTCAGCAGAAAATCTAGCGGATCCTTTCACAAAGGCTCTACCTTAGAAGAGCTTTGATGGACATCTAGAGAACATGGGAATGAGAGATATGACACACTTGCTATAGAGCAAGTGGGAGATTGTTAGGATTATGCTCAATGGCAAGAGTGTAATATTGTAATTGACAATCTTCTCATATTAATAAAGTGAATTCTGATTCTTACAATTACTTATAGCATTTATTATTATAATTGTCAAAGTAAATAATCATAAGGTCAAAAGACTATGAGATATGAAGAATTGTTCATACATCCGGATATGTATGAGGTAGACACAATTATTTAGTTAGTCTTGAATAACATTCACAACTTAAGTTAAAGGTTGGGCACCTCTATCTTGTTAAAGTTGTAGAATTCTTTTACTAGCATTTGAGTGGGATCAAATGAATATGATGAGTCTAAAATCATAGAAAGGTTTTCGAGTAAAAGAATCTAGTGCACTAGGTGCATTGAACTGGATCACAATGAAATACTTTATCTAGAACCGTCACTAGATATAAGTCTTTTCGTTAAAGAGGACAATCGGAGAGTCTATCTTAATCCTGAGATAAATGATGGACTTATGGTTGCAAGTGTTATCATTAGAGCTATCAATGAGTACGATTATATAGCATAGTCTATCCTCGATAGTTTGGTGGTATACATTTGTTAATCGATAGAGGACTTCATTTATAGATATGGACATCGTGGCTCCATTTATTTAAATGAGAGTATAATATCATCATATGCATGTTTTGAGGTATTGGATATTAAATCTCAACGTTGAGTTTTCAATAATGATTATTGAAAACATGGCTTCTGGACAAGTCAAAGTATCCAAGTTCGAAATGTGGTCATATGAGGAAATATGGTAACTTGGAGAGCTATAGGCGGTCTATGAGCTCTTGGCGATTACTGATATTATTCATGAGGATACACCATCTCCTATAAGATTATCTAGGGTATGAATGAGAAACATCTCCTTATTCTATCTTTATTTAAGAGTTCAATTTTAGCTCTTTAGTGAAATGAGTTAAAATTAATAGATTGAACCTAAGTGAATCATTTGTTAATTGTGATTAGGTTGTGTCTATTGAAGCTTAAATTTAGATAGCCTGCCATGATCCCCAATCCACACGTATTTGCATGGATCACTTGATATATTCTACCGGGCCGATTTAAGGGTCCATCTAGAATTGTTTTTAATATATCAAGAATATAATATGTCTATTATTTAATTAATGGGCTGCACTATTATATTAATATATTAAAAGGAGATATGTGGGCTTGTTTCTTTTTGTAAGAATGAGTCTGGTTCACATGTGAGCTTTTATTTAAAGTCTAATGGATTAAATGAAATAAGAAAATAATATATGGCCCATTTATATAAGTGGGGCGGCAAGGTGTATATATTAACCTAATATATTATTTTGTTTCATTGTTTTAATTAAATAAGAATTAATTAATTTATTAATTAATTGTTTAATTAAGAAACAAATCTTTTTCTGATTAGGAAATATATTTCCTAAAGTTATACTATTGGTAGTAGTATATTAAAAGTAAAAGACTTGTTTGATAAGAAAATAAATAATTAATTTTATTTATTTAATCAAATAAGAAGTCTTTTTATTTAGTCAATAAAAGAATAAAAAATATATATGAGTTGGATTAGGTTTTGAAGTCTAAAGGTTGATGGAAATTAGGGTGCAACACAAAAACTCTTTTTTTTTGGTATGTGATTTGCGGCAACCCTAGTCCCATTTAGAGGAAGATTTCGGCAACCCTAAATAGAAGAGGAAGCAAAATTTCGGCCACCTATATAATACCACATATAGAATTCGGCCACCCTAGTTGATTGAATGATTCAATTTTTCTTCTTCTTCTCAATTCATAGAAAAAGATAATTTTTATTCTACTAAACATAAAAGAGAGAAGAGATTATTCTTTGATAGTACACTGATTGCTTGTTCATCAATAAGCTTGTGTGTACAACATCGAATTAGGTTCACGCGAGTTTCGATCATTAGATTGAGAACTCAAAAGTGACCGGAATAATCTTTGTCTTCTTTTGGTTGTTTTGTGACTAACAAAAGAAAAAGAAAACTTTGTTCATCCATTCTCAGGTTTGCAATTCAAAGAAAAAGGGAGACCACACTCCTAGGTGATTCACGTACGTGTTCGGATTGGAAGATCTCGCGGTATTGTTCACGATCACTGTTCACGGCGGTACTGTTCACGATCACTGTTTACGCGGGTACTGTTCACGATCACTGTTCACGCGGGTACTGTTCACGGGCATCGGAAAAGATTTTGCGGATTACCAATCGACGTAAGTCAATCGGATCACGCTTCAAGAGGTATTTAACTCTAACCGTATATATTTGAGTTTAATTAATTAAAAGGTTAAGGTTCAACTTTGAGAAAAATTTTAAAACCATAAGAAATCTACTTTTCGTCTTCCGCTGCGGTTTTAAGCAATTTTTCCATACAATTATATCTAGTGACGGTTCTAGATAAAGTATTTCATTATGATCCAGTTCAATGCACCCAGTGCACTAGATTCTTTTACTCGAAAACCTTTCGATGATTTTAGACTCATCATAACTCATTTGATCCCACTCAAATGCTAGTAAAAGAATTCTACAACTTTATCAAGATAGAGGTGCCCAACCTTTAACTTAAGTTGTGAACGTTATTCAAGACTAACTAAAGAATTGTGTCTACCTCATACATATCCGGATGTACAAACAATTCTTCATATCTCATAGTCTTTTGAACTTATGATTATTTACCTTGACAATTATAATTATAAATGCTATAAGATTTTGCAGAATCAGAAATCACTTTATTTATATGAAAAGATTGTCAATTACAATATTACACTCTTGCTATTGAGCATGATCCTAATAATCTCCCACTTGCGCTATAGCAAATGTGTCATATCTCTCATTCCCATGTTCTCTAGGTGCCCATCCAAACTCTTCTGAGGTAGAGCATTTGTGAAGGGATCTGCTAGATTTTCTGCCGACGCAATTTTGGTAATTGTCACGTCTCCCCTATGAACAATCTCCCTTAAAAGACGATACTTTCTTTCAATATGTTTTCCTCTCTTATTGTAGGGAAAAATTGCTTAAAACTGCAGCGGAAGATGAAAAAATAATTTTCGTATAGTTTAAATTTTTTCTAAAGATTTGAACCTTAACCCTTTAATTAATTAAACTCAAATATACGGTTAGAGTTAAATACCTCTTGTCGCGTGATCCGATTGACTTACGTCGATGGTAATCCGTAAGATCTCCAATCCTAGCACATACGTGAATCACCCTCGAGCGTGGTCTCCCTTTTTCTTTGAATTGCTTACCTTAGAATGGATGTATGGAATTTCTGATCTTGATCTTCAATAGTAAAACACCAAGAGCCTAAAAAATAGTTCCGGTCACTTTTGAATTCACAATCAATATGATTGAAACTCGCGTAACCCTAAATCAAAAGTGTGCATAAAACCTTTTGATGTTAAAAGCTTGTAAGTGCACTATCGAATAAGAACTTATTTTCTTTTTCTCTCTTGGTCGAAAATCTATGTGTATAGAGTAGGATTTTTATTTTCAAAACAAACAAAACTCTCTTTCTATTTTGCTTCTATGGTGGCCGAAAATTCATAACCTTATATCTTCTCCTTCACCAAGTAGGGTTGGCCGAATTCATTGAGTAGGAAATCTAGGGTTGGTTAATTTCCTTACTTGAAAAGGAATTGTCCTTTTCCCTAATTCCTATCAATTCAAGAATCCTAACCCTTGTAGGACTAGCGGTGTCCGAATTCTATGTATAATAAGGAGTGTATGTAGACTTAATCCTTTCCACGTTAGGACTCCTATCACTTAAAAGAATTCCAACCCTAATCAAACACATATTATTTAATTTACTGATCAGGAAAAGATTTTGATTTAAACTATTAATTAATTAAATAATTAATTAATTCCCATTTAATCAAAACAATAAAATAAAATAATATCTTGGGCTATTTTATTTAGCCTTGCCGCCCACACCATGTATATATGGGCACAATATTATTTTTCTTATTTTATTTAATCCATTAGACTTTAAATAAAAGCCCACATGTGAACCAGACTTATTCTTACTAAAAAAAACAAGCCCACATGTCTCCTTTTAATATATTAATATAATAGAGCAGCCCATTAAATAAATAATAGACATATTATATTCTTAATATATTAAATGCAATTCTAGATGGACCCATAAATTGGTCCGGTAGAATATATCAAGTGATCCATGCAAGTACGTGTGGATTGTGGATCTTGGCGGGCTATCTAAATTTAAGCTTCAATAGACATAACCTAATCACAATCAACAAATGATTCACTTAGGTCCGATCTATTAATTTTAACTCATTCCACTAAAGAGCTAAAATTGAACTCTTAAATAAAGATAGAATAAGGAGATGTTTCTCATTCATACCCTAGACAATCTTATAGGAGATGGTGTATCCTCGTGAATAATATCAGTAATCGCCAAGAGCTCATAGACCGCCTATAGCTCTCCAAGTTGCCATATTTCCTCATATGACCACATTTTGAATTTGGATATTTTGACTTGTCCAGAAGCCATGTCCTTAATAATCATTATTGAAACCTCAACGTTGAGATTTAATATCCAATACCTCAAAACATCCATATGATGATATTATACTCTCATTTAATAAATGGAGCCACGATGTCCATATCTATAAATGAAGTCCTCTATCGATTAACAAATGAATACCACCAAACTATCGAGGATAGACTATGCTATATAATCGTACTCATTGATAGCTCAAATGATAACACTTGCAACCATAAGTCCATCATTTATCTCAGGATTTAGATAGACTCTCCGATTGTCCTGATAATGAAAAGACTTATATCTAGTGACGGTTCTAGATAAAGTATTTCATTGTGATCCAGTTCAATGCACCCAGTGCACTAGATTCTTTTACTCGAAAACCTTTCGATGATTTTAGACTCATCATAACTCATTTGATCCCACTCAAATGCTAGTAAAAGAATTCTACAACTTTATCAAGATAGAGGTGCCCAACCTTTAACTTAAGTTGTGAACATTGTTCAAGACTAACTAAAGAATTGTGTCTACCTCATACATATCCGGATGTACAAACAATTCTTCATATCTCATAGTCTTTTGACCTTATGATATTTACCTTGACAATTATAATTATAAGTGCTATAAGATTTTGCAGAATCAGAAATCACTTTATTTATATGAAAAGATTGTCAATTACATTATTACACTCTTGCTATTGTGCATGATCCTAACAATCTCCCACTTGCGCTATAGCAAATGTGTCATATCTCTCATTCCCATGTTCTCTAGGTGCCCATCAAAACTCTTCTGAGGTAGAGCCTTTGTGAAGGGATCTGCTAGATTTTCTGCCGTCGCGATTTTGGTAATCGTCACGTCTCCCCTATGAACAATCTCCCTTAAAAGATGATACTTTCTTTCAATGTGTTTTCCTCTCTTATGACTTCTTGGTTCTTTCGAATTAGCCACTGCTCCACTGTTGTCACAGTAGATAGTGATCTGCTTATTCGCACTAGGAACTACTTCTCAGTAAATTAAGAATTGGCGAAGCCAAACAGCCTCCTTGGCAGCTTCGCATGTAGCTACATACTCTGTTTCCATGGTGGAGTCAGCAATACAAGATTGCTTGATACTCATCTAAATGACTGCTCCTCCTCCAAGAGTAAACACAGATCCTGATGTGGATTTTCTAGAGTCAGAATCCAATTGGAAATCAGAATCTGTATACCCAATAGGGATTAAATCCCCTCTAGAGTATACAAGCATATTATCTTTCGTTCTCCTAAGATACTTGAAAATATGCTTGACTGCCGTCCAGTGATCAGGACCAGGTTTCGATTGAAAACTGCTAACTATGCCAACAGCAAAACAAATATCTGGTCTAGTACAGAGCATTGCATACATGAGACTTCCAACTGCCGAGGCATATGGAATTCTACTCATGAATTGCTCTTCATGCTCATTCTTAGGAACTTGTTCCTTAGAAAGTTTGATTCCATGCCTAAAAGGTAACATACCTTTCTTGGAATCTTGCATGGAAAACCTAGACAAGATTTTGTCTATGTATGAAGCTTGGGATAGTGCTATCGTTTTATTCTTTCTATCCCTTATTACTTGGATACCTAGAATAAAACTTGCTTCTCCTAAGTCCTTCATATCAAATTGTTTTGCTAACCATTCTTTTACTGATGTCAATACTCCCACATCGTTTCCAATGAGTAATATATCATCTACGTAAAGAATAAGGAAAACCAACTTGTCACCTTTGATCCTTTTGTATACACAAGGTTCTTCAAGGTTCTGTAAAAATCCAAAACCTTTTACAGCTTGGTCGAACCTTATGTTCCAGGATCTGGATGTTTGCTTTAATCCATAAATTGATTTCTGCAACTTGCATACCTTTTCCATTTGGCCCTTTTCAATGAATCCTTCTGGTTGCATCATATAGATGCTTTCGTCAAGACTTCCATTAAGGAAAGCTGTCTTGACGTCCATTTGCCAAATCTCTAAATCTAAAGATGCTGCAATGGATAAGAGTATCCTAATGGATTTAAGCATGGCCATAGGAGAGAAGGTTTCCTCGTAATCGATACCTTCTTTCTGTGTGTAACCTTTAGCTACCAATCTAGCTTTAAAAGTTTCCACCTTTCCATCCATACCTCTTTTCCTCTTGTATACCCACTTGCACCCAATGGGTTTTATCCCTTTAGGCAAGTCTATAAGGGACCAGACTTTGTTATCGAACATGGATTCAATCTCAGATTGCATTGCCTTTTGCCAATGGTGACAATCAACATCCTCCATTGCTTCCTTGTACGTGTAGGGATCATCGTAGTCAGGGAGATTCTCAACAGATTCTCCTAGACCGATGTATCTTTCAGGTTGGGTTCTAACCCTCCCACTACGACGAGGAATGGTAGGTTGTTGATTTTATGTTGGAGTGGAAATCACAATTGGGTTAGGTTGTGAAACCTCTTGTGGAATTGTATCTCCTGACATATCATTCAGGACAATTCTACTTTTGGGAACAAAATCATTCATATAGTCCTTTTCTAGAAATGTAGCATTTGTTGAAACAAACACTTTTAGATCTGAAGGACTATAGAAATAATATCCTTTAGTTCCTTTTGGATACCCCACAAATATGCATGTTTCCGAACGGGACTCCATCTTTTCTGTCTTTCCTTTTAACACATGTGCAGGACAACCAAATATCCTTATGTGTTGTAAACTAGGCTTTCGCCCAGTCCACAACTCATATGGTGTTCCAGGAACCGACTTCGATGGTACCACGTTTAGAATATATATTGCAGTTTGTAGAGCATATCCCCAAAAAGAAATAGGAAGTGTTGAATAACTCAACATAGACCTAACCATGTTCAAAAAAGTTCTATTTCTCCTTTCTGCTACCCCATTTTTTTGAGGTGTACCTGGTGCAGAAAACTGAGAAATTATCCCATTATCAATAAGATATTGCAGAAACTCACCAGATAGATATTCTCCACCACGATCAGATCTCAAGATTTTTATGCGTTTTTCAAGCTGATTTTCTACTTCAGCTTTGAATGCTTTGAACATGTCAAAAGCATCCGACTTATATCTCATGAGATACACATAACCAAATCTTGAGTAATCATCTATGAAGGTGATGAAGTACTCATATCCACATTTAGCTTGAATGCTCATAGGACCACATATATCAGTGTGTATTAGTCCTAAACATTCAGTGGCTCTTGCACCTTTGGTATTGAATGGCCTTTTGGTCATTTTACCTTCCAAACAAGATTCACAAGTTGGTAGATCATCAACCTTTAAGTCACTTAAAGGTCCATCACATACCAATCTTTTAATCCTATTAAGGTTAATGTGACCTAGGCGTAAATGCCAAAGGTAGGTTTCATCTTTTGATAATTTTACTCTTTTATGATTAGGTTCCGTTATTTCTGTGTCTAACGAGTGAGAGATATTTCTATGCAAAAAGAATAGACCGTTTTCCAATGTACCTTTGCAAACAATTTTGTCATTCTTACTAATAATAAAAGCTTTATTAAAAGTAACCGAACATCCAAATTTATTTAAACAAGAAACTGAAATTAAATTCCTCTTGAATTGAGGTACATAATAAACGTCTATTAAATCTAAATGCCTACTAGAATCTATAATAACTCTAATATCTCCAACTGCACTTGCAGACACTAACGATCCGTTGCCCAAGCGCAAATTGATTTCATTCTTATTCAGCCTTCTCCTTTCTTGGAACCCCTGTAATGAATAACAAACATGATTAGTGGCTCCAGAGTCTATGATCCAAGAATCTGTAGAATCTGCCAGAAAACATGTTTCAAGATAATTAATATTATCTTCTTCCTTCTTGTTCTGGGACTTTGGGCAATTTCTTTTCCAATGTCCCTTTTCACCACAAATGAAGCATTTCCCTTTGATCTTGGTTACTTTCTTGGTCTCCTTCTTGGTAGGCCCAAGTTGCTTTTTCTTCTATTGTTTCTTGACCTTCTGACGGGTCTTAACAGTAGCAACTTTACCAACCATATGAATCTCTTGACCTTTGCTTTTCACAAGGATCTTTTCAACGCTTTGAACATCTTGCATCATGCCCTGCAAGGTGTATTCCTTTTTGTTCAAGGTGTAGTCCAACTTGAACTGATCAAAGGAATCTGATAGTGAGTTGACAACCATGTCAATTTTGGTCTTACCATCTATCTCAGCGCCATTTAATTCTGCAATATTTAGATGTGTTATGACTTTCATCATGTGATCTTTCACAGCCTGTCTAGGTTTCATCCTAAGATTCATAAAAGCAGTCACTGCCTCTCTCTTAGTCGTCCTAGACCTCATAGCAAACATTTCCTCTAGAGACATCATTATATCAGCAGCGGACTCCATTCCTTCATGTTGCTGTTGCAACACGTCGGAGATAGTGGCCATAATATAACATTTTGCCATATCATCAGAAGTCTTCCATTGCTCATACTCATCTCTTTGCATCACACTAGATTCATTATTAGGAAGGGGTGGTTTAGGAGAGGTTAGAACAAACTTATGTTTTTCACTTTGCAGCAACAACCCAATTTTCCTTTTCCATGTGACATAATTATCTCCAGTTAAAGTGTTATCTTTCAGGATGTTCATAAGTGATGGGGTCATGATTTCTGAATAAAACATAAAGCATATATAAGTAAATAATCATGATAAAGCACTTTCGAATATTTATCTTGAATTAATTAAATAACTCAATCGTGAAAAATTCAACGGTGATCCAGCACCCATAAATGTTACGCCTCCTTCGGGAGTTCGCACCATTTACTAGTTGGACTTGGTCCCACCTAATTGTTAACATAACAACTAGCGTTTTCAATTTTAGCCTTGCAATTTTATTAACAAGAACTCTCGGGAGGATATTAATAAAATTACATTGAGTGTGTTACCAAGATATCGACCCTCAATTTTCTCTCAAGAAAATCCCTCCTCTGGGAGTAGATCTCGTTTGAGTC
The DNA here is from genome assembly GCA_033220585.1 of Dipteronia sinensis. Lineage (NCBI taxonomy): Eukaryota > Viridiplantae > Streptophyta > Magnoliopsida > Sapindales > Sapindaceae > Dipteronia > Dipteronia sinensis. The sequence continues at coordinate 194,795 of CM065641.1, forward strand.
AATTGTCTAGTCTATCCTTGTAAGGAAGTATTTTGCTAAATTCCATTTATGGACGCCCCTCGGGGGGATTACCAATAAATAATAAAGTTCAACTAACCTTGGAGGCGATAGGCGTTCTAACACACCTTCTCCCACTCAATTATTTAAGGCGTGTGATTAAATTCCAAAGAATGATTTTACCAAGTTATCTAGATGCCAATTAGATACTTAAATCATTCAATGCATGTTCATACCAAAAGAGATATATGAGTGGCACTCCTATTCTATATGACATGTTATCATACAATAACAAATATTGTTATATTTATACATAAAAATAAATAGCCACAATTTTGGTCCATCCTAGAAAAGCATGTAAATTACAATTGTACGGAATACAAAAAACTCCTTTCTTGGCGAACAAGACTTCAAGCGACCATCTCGCGCACGTAACTCGCGCGCCCGAAGATCACCAAGTAGCCCATGCGCACGCCTAGCCCATGCAAGGGCATGAGCTGCCGCATGGCCAGCCCATGCATGGGTTGCGCGCGCTGCTGCACCGCAACAAGCGCAGCTGCACGCTTGGTTGCTTGCGCGCTTGTTGTCTCGGTGCCCGCGGGTGCCAAGCTCGGTTCCGGATGCTCCAATTTCTTCAAATCTTCGAGTCTTCGAATCTTGAATATATTACAACTTACTTTATACAATATACTGCAGAACGTTTTTATTTATTTAAACTACTACAGTATTTTTTACAAATAAAAACTGCACTTATTTTTAATACAATAAAAATTAATAAGAACTTAGCAACTACCAAGAAGGAATTATGGAGATAACAGACCACCCTTCTTGTTACAATTCCGAAACAAAAAATACATTGAAATTCTAGGACCAAAATCGAGCAATAACAATTCATTTTATGACAACATATATAAATCCATACATTCGACATGTAATTATATATGCGAATACCTAGAGTGCCATCTCTTTCTAAAACATGCATAATCACAATAAAAAGAAATAGATTCACGTATATATACGTTAATTAATTAAAGGATACAACCAAGACTCTGATACCAATTGTTGGAAAAAATTAACTAAAACCGCAGCGGAAGGCGAAAAGTAGATTTTCGTATAGTTTAAAATTTTTCTAAAGATTTGAACCTTAACCCTTTAATTAATTAAACTCAAATATACGGTTAGAGTTAAATACCTCTTGTCGCGTGATCCGGTTGACTTACGTCGATGGTAATCCGCAAGATCTTCAATCCTAGCACGTACGTGAATCACCTAGGAGCGTGGTCTCCCTTTTTCTTTGAATTGCTTACCTTAGAATGGATGTATGGAATTTCTGATCTTGATCTTCAATAGTAAAACACCAAGAACCAAAAAAATAGTTCCGGTCACTTTTGAATTCTCAATCAATATGATTGAAACTCGCGTAACCCTAAATCGAAAGTGTGCACAAAACCTTTTGATGTTAAAAGCTTGTAAGTGCACTATCGAATGAGACCTTATTTTTTTTTCTCTTGGCCGAAAATCTATGTGTATAGAGTAGGATTTTTATTTTCAAAACAAACAAAAATCTCTCTCTATTTTGCTTCTATGGTGGCCGAAAATTCATAACCTTATATTTATAGGTTGGCCGAATTTTCTCCTTCACCAAGTAGGGTTGGCCGAATTCATTGAATAGGAAATCTAGAGTTGGTTAATTTCCTTACTTGAAAAGGAATTGTCCTTTTCCCTAATTCCTATTAATTCAAGAATCCTAACCCTTGTAGGACTAGTGGTTGCCGAATTCTTTGTATAATAAGGAGTGTATGTGGACTTAATCCTTACCACATTAGGACTCCTATCACTTAAAAGAATTCCAACCCTAATCCAACACATAGTATTTAATTTACTGATCAGGAAAATATTTTGATTTAAACTATTAATTAATTAAATAATTAATTAATTCCCATTTAATCAAAACAATAAAATAAAATAATATCTTGGGCTATTTTATTTAGCCTTGCCGCCCACACCATGTATATATGGGCCCAATATTATTTTTCTTATTTTATTTAATCCATTAGACTTTAAATAAAAGCCCACATGTGAACCAGACTTATTCTTACTAAAAGAAACAAGCCTACATGTCTCCTTTTAATATATTAATATAATAGAACAGCCCATTAAATAAATAATAGACATATTATATTCTTAGGGGGGTGTATTGGATTGTGATTTTAATAGACAATTTTGAGGTGTAAGGATTTTATGGATTTACAAGACTATTATGGTTATTAGGATTGTTATGATTATACTTTTAAGATTATTAGGATTATATGGATTAGATTTTTAGGATTCTAAAAAAGTCTTTGGACTTTAGTTATAGACTATTATGATTATCTAACTTTATTTTAAGACTTTTTAGACTTTTAAAAATACGGACTTTCAAGATTCGATTGTAGTATTCAATTTTCTCCCCAAGTTTTAGAAGTGTCTATGATGCTAAAACACAACTAGAAGCCTTGTGCCCTGTTGTCGTCTCCTGCTCAGATATCTTAGCACTTGCTGTTCGTGATGTTGTCGACTTGGTATCTTCTTCATATCATTATTTTCTATATATATGTACATGAATGCTCTGCTCAACACACTTTTCAACTGATCATCAATAGCCTATCACTTTTGTCGTATGTACTTGAATAAATTAAATAATGCATATATCATTTTGAACTAATAATATTTTTTTTGCTATATGTTAAAATTAAAAATAAAATTCAAAAATAATAATTGATAATATTAAAATAAAATGGAGTGTCTTTGATTTTTTTTTTTTAAATGGAGTGTTTGGAATATGATTGCTAAAAGATAAAATGGATAATTTTGGAACAAAAGGAATTATCTTTAGAATTGTTATGACAGCAACCCAGAGACCAAAGAGAGCGAAGCAATAGATAAAGTGAAGTCGTGAAGATGATTTTGAGTGAGAGAGAAAAGTCGGGAAAGTATTGAGGGAGAAGGCAAGACAATTCTGGGTTCAAGCTATTTATACAAATCACTAAAAAGTCTGAAAAATCCATTTTGGCTTGAAATCGTAAAAATCTTGATCTCAATCCAATACCACCAGAAAATTTGTTACCCCTTGAAAGTCTAGATCAAATACCACAAGACAATATGGACTTTTTAAAAAAATCTTAAAAGTCTAGATCCAATACCACAAGACAATATGAACTTTTTAAAAAAATCTTAAAAGTCTTGATCGGATACCAGTGGACTTATCTAACTTGTTAAAAAGTTTCAATCCAATACCACCAGACTTTTACTTCCCCAAATTGTCTAATAAAATCTTGAACCAATACACCCCCCTTAATATATTAAATGCAATTCTAGATGGACTCATAAATTGGTCAGGTAGAATATATCAAGTTATCCATGCAAGTACGTGTGGATTGTGGATCTTGGCGGGTTATCTAAATTTAAGCTTCAATAGACATAACCTAATCACAATCAACAAATGATTCACTTAGGTCCGATCTATTAATTTTAACTCATTCCACTAAAGAGCTAAAATTGAACTCTTAAATAAAGATAGAATAAGGAGATGTTTCTCATTCATACCCTAGACAATCTTATAGGAGATGGTGTATCCTCGTGAATAATATCAGTAATCGCCAAGAGCTCATAGACCGCCTATAGCTCTCCAAGTTACCATATTTCCTCATATGACCACATTTTGAACTTGGATATTTTGACTTGTCCAGAAGCCATGTCTTCAATAATCATTATTGAAAACTCAACGTTGAGATTTAATATCCAATACCTCAAAACATCCATATGATGATATTATACTCTCATTTAATAAATGGAGCCACGATGTCCATATTTATAAATGAAGTCCTCTATCGATTAACAAATGAATACCACCAAACTATCGAGGATAGATTATTCTATATAATCGTACTCATTGATAGCTCAAATGATAACACTTGCAACCATAAGTCCATCATTTATCTCAGGATTTAGATAGACTCTCCGATTGTCCAGATAATGAAAAGACTTATATCTAGTGACGGTTCTAGATAAAGTATTTCATTGTGATCCAGTTCAATGCACCCAGTGCACTAGATTCTTTAACTCGAAAACCTTTCGATGATTTTAGACTCATCATAACTCATTTGATCTCACTCAAATGCTAGTAAAAGAATTCTACAACTTTATCAAGATAGAGGTCCCCAACCTTTAACTTAAGTTGTGAACGTTATTCAAGACTAACTAAAGAATTGTGTCTACCTCATACATATCCGGATGTACAAACAATTCTTCATATCTCATAGTCTTTTGACCTTATGATTATTTACCTTGACAATTATAATTATAAATGCTATAAGATTTTGCAGAATCAGAAATCACTTTATTTATATGAAAAGATTGTCAATTACAATATTACACTCTTGCTATTGAGCATAATCCTAACACTATCCACCCAGGCGAATCACCAGGGATATGAACCAGGAAGAACAAAGTTCACATCATATATCTACCCTCCTGCTGTTGCCCTGGTACCACTCGCCTAGTATCTCGCAGGTACCTGGTATGCCCCACCTAGTTCCCTGGTACCTTGTAGGCACCAGGCATGAACCACCCTAGTACCGCGATGTGTACCATGTATCCAAGATTGCTACGACATCAGCCCAAAGTCTTAACCAAGATAGATACCCTGTCTGTCCAGCAGGATGAATATTGCCACCGAGCTACAGGAATAAGGGAGCGAGCGCCATGCCAGTAAGTCAGAATAATACACCAAGGTACTGTGCCACAGGGATATGAGACCACTGTACCTCTCCGAGCAAGGCAAGCAAGAGAGTTGAATCATTCACCATTTAAAGCGCCATAAATGAGACCAAGCGGTCAACCGAATCAGAACTTAAATACTCCAGTGATTAACGGGATCAAAATTCCGCGCCTTTAACCTCACTCCAATCCTTTCATGAATGCAACCGAATTTGGAGAGATCGGGGGTCTATATATACGACCTTAAAGGACATAGTGGGGGGGAGGATATCTTGATCTTTTTTGAAGAAGAGAGATCGTGTCTTTATCGCCAAAAAAGAGACCTCTACAACCCAGAGAAACTTTTTGACTGAAGTCAGTGAGAGCTCATAGGTAATCATTTGGAGAGTAATATCCACTTATAGAAATAAACATATTCTCTATCACCCCTGTATAAAAAAGGAGAGAGAAAAGAGAAGAATGTGTGTCTTGTAACCTTTTATAATATTTGTTCAATAAAACAGTGTTCTTTGATATCTCCACGGTCCTTTAATCTTTTGGTCATTTTCCATCCCCACAGGGATAAGGGACCACGGTACCGAATGTACCTACTCCTCTACCGTAAACCGGTAGTAAGTGAGGGTGCTAACTGAAATTTCCCTCATAGAGTGGATTTTTCCGTTAACAAGTTGTAATATTAATTTTTTATTTTCTGCTGTATTTTTATTGTAAAAATAATTGTACGTAGAAATCAGTCGAAGAAGACGGAGCCAGAAGAGAAAAATCGGAGCCACTCATGCAAGGGCACGCTGGGCTGGCTGTGCGTTGAGTGGCTTGCCTACGCCCTTGCCAGCTGCGAGTGGACCAGCCTGTCCGCTTGGCTGCTTCATGCAGCCCTCATGCACGCTTGGCTATTTCGTGCGGGCTTGGCTACTTGCTATCGTACGATTGTAGCCCATGCGTGCGGATGGCAGCCATGTGCGAAAGCGCTATGGCTGCACATTCCCAACGCTAGAGTTCCGTATTCGCAAGCGTTTTGGGATGAATTTTTTATTTTATTTTATTTTATTTTTACCTTGCACCTCTGAAAGGTGTTAGAGTAACACATGAGCCTTGGGGTTTGATTTATGAGATGGATCACTTGTAAAAAAAAAAAATCAAGTTGGACTTGATTAAAAGCCCAAAAGATATTACAAAAGGTTTGAAGAAAAGATGGATTACAAGAAGACTAAGGAATGCCTTGGATATTTTTTGTAATTAGAATTTTTTTTTAAGTTAGATAAACCTATCGTATTCGGTCAATTCATGTATGCTTTTTGTTAACAACAATTTTTGGTAGGGGTCTAAAGAAGAATTTTCCTTCCATACCAGAGCCGCTTGAAGTAGAAGAACACTGCAGAAAGAGAGAAAGCATCAGGATGACTTCTGATAGGACCGGGATTGGGATCATCCCGGTTCCCCGGTACCGAGAAACATTGATGCCACGAACTAGACAGTCTCGATGACCTAGTATACCATTTCCATGGTATCAGAGAGTACCTGTACCGCGGTACCAGTTACCTGATATCCAAATACCGCGGTATCTGTCATGGACCGACCCAATAAGCACCTCCTATCCATCCAGCATGGAAAATGATAGTAGGAAGGCTCTAACACGCTAAGGAAAGAACCACTCCAGCAAGAGGGGACCGGTACACTAGGGAACCTAGAACAGTACCACACCCAAATGAACGAAGCATGCGTTGCTCTCCAACCAAATAGAAAAGAAAGCTGACTTCTCCTGCCATTCAAAAGCGCCATAATGCCATTTAAAAGCGCCATAAACGAAAACGGTCAACCGTATCAAATCTTATTAATTTTGAAGCTGTTACACAATTCAAGGGATAGTTCCCAAACTTACACACAACCTCCATCAAAGCCGAAACAGGGGTACCGATGATTGCTAATGAGTTGACTAAATTGTCAGGGATTGAAGCATTAATGGATACCCATAAATATAACAAAAACTCTCCAAGAAAAGGATCTAGAAATCGAGTGAAAAAAGACAGACACCATCGCCTAGGAAGAGGAGTTCTACTTATTGACTCACATGAGTTCGCCATCGCCGATTGTGTAAAAAGAGAGAGAGAGAGATAGAGAGAGAGAGAGAAGTTCCAACCTTCATTTTATTAAGAAAAGCTGTATCATTAATATAAAGAATCTCCAGTGTTTTTTTATCTACTGCACCTCATTCATATACATATCATATCTCGGTATCTAGTGGTATCAATTTAACTGCGATCTCCCTTGTTGCAGTTTGAGGGTGTTCATCAAAAATCTACCAACGATTTTTAGGTTAAGACTTTTTGGCGCTGTCAGTGGTAACAATTTCACACTCTTTTTCTAAAAAAATTGCTTAGCTCTCCTTATAGTGTGCAGATAAGGCTTTTATCATCTCAAGGACAGCCCGACCCGTCGGGGCACCAGTCACTTGCTTATACTCAAAGGATTCAAAAGCGTTGAAAAGGATCGAGGCACCATAACCCAGCATCTGTCCCACCATCAAATGGAGATCTATGTCTCAGGCCCCAACTGCCCTGGAGATGAACCAAGGTATCTTGGAATAGCAGGCTGCGGCTTTCCTGGAAAGTATATGTATTCAAATGATCGCAGAAGGAATTACTCCTCACTTTGAGGTACCTTGAACCAGAGGGGATACCAGAATAGGTACCCAGGTACGGGTCTTCGATAGACTTGGGCAACATCCTCCAGTTCCAGACCATCCCACGGATTTCCAACCCCAACAGGTGAGATCCGGGATCGATATTGAAAATACACTCTAAAGTGTGTCTAACAACCTAGAGGGGGGTGAATGAGTTGTTAATCGATTATTACCAACTTTTTCGATTAGTCAAAATTAATCACAATTAACCCAAACAATCAAACAATAAAAATCAAGTAAAGTGCGCAAATATAAAGAACACTTGATTTTTACATGGAAACCCTCCAAACGGGAAAAACCACGGGACTAGCCATGCTAGCCACTTGAGCCATAGAAATCCACTATATGAAAAGAAAGTTACACCCTCAAGTGATACTCGGACTCTCACTCTCAATAACCTCAGGCTATGGACACTACCACTCGCCACTCTTGGTTCAATCCCTAGTGATATCCCCTGATTCACTACTCTTGGCTTGAGCACCTCCTAATCTACCCCATGGGCCTTTTACAGTGGCTCTTGGCAACCAATGCTTGCCAACCAACCTTTGGTTGAAAGACTTCAATGCTTGTGCAACTTCACCCCGAAGCCACAAGAATTTGAATCAATGAAGAGAATAATATGTCTATATGATCATGTGAAATGATGCTCAATGCAATTTATGCTAGACTACACAAATTGCTCAACTAGGAGTTTGTAGAAACAAATCCAAGTTGTCAAATGTCTAAATGCAAAGCGTAAAGACTTAGCAAGATGTTATCAATAACAACAACCCTAGCTATCACAAACAACCACAATGAAATAATGAAAATGCCCCCAATGTATTCAACAAATACTTAGCATATATTCATGTGGTGGAGACAAAACATTTAATCATATACTAAATGCAAGTTTTGTAGAGATTTTCCAACAACCAAATTGTCAATCAATCCACCTTGAATATTCAAGAGAGCTTAACTAAATTGATGAACACAAATCTATCAATTTAATTATCAATGAATCTCTCAAGAACATTCAAGTCTTAGCTATTTAGGCAAAGACAACCAAATCAATGCAAGCTATCAAAAATATAACACATATAAATATTCATGAACATTTACTAGTTGATTAAAACACAAACTATTAACCTAGTCATCAATTAAACCTTACATGAATATCTATGACCTAGCTTTTAGGCAAAATGACCTAATAAATTTAGCTAGCAAAATACAAACCCAATCATGCAATTTTTGACTCATAAATATATGCAATAAAGTGAGTCAATGTATTTAATTAAGCAATAAATACATAATCTAGAGTAAGTAGAACAATAAATGATATTCAATGAGGTTCTAACTTGCCTAGTCATGAAACCATGAAGACCCATGCTCAAAAGATGTTGAATGATGAAAAATGGAGATGGATTTTAGGTTTGGAGAGTTAATGAAGCTTAAAGAAGATTTCTCTCTCAAGAATCTCTCTTTCTCTCTCCAGGGTTTCTGTAAATGCAGGAGAGTTGGGGAAGAAGAAGAGAAAGAGGGGTTTTTAAAGGTGGGAAAAATGAGCTGAGGCAAAAAGACCAAAAAGCCCAATTTTTTTGGTGCCAGGCGACATGAGAGGCTACTTGCCCAAGTCACCTACCATGAAACCTAATGTTCTGGAGAAGAAAAAAATGTCTAAGGTGACATAAGAGGCGACATGCACAAGTGGCCTTGCATGTCGCCTAACACACTGGACAGCACACCAGCTCCAGAAACAAGCGACCCAAAACATGACCAAACGACATCAAAACCTTTCGTATGATATACCGTTGGAAAGGTATGGAAGTCTACTTTCTACTAAAATGTATGAAAGGAGGTTTTGATGTCTGTAGAAAGAGTTCTGGTCATTTAAGTGACCAAAGGTCAAAAATGGATAACAATTGAGATGTTTTATTTCAGTGGTCTCTTTGGAGACTTCAAAACCAAACCAAACGATCATAAAATATTACGAATAGTATACCGTTAGAAAGGTATCGAAGTATACTTTCTACTCCAATTAACAAAACAAGATTTGGATTACTATGGAAAGAATTATGGTCAAAAGAGGGACCAAAGGTCAGAATTGGTCAATAACAAAATTCCCACAATCATGGTATAAAACCATGTAACCAAATACCAATCCAAGAGAGCATAAATGGAACCTCTCTATGGTCACAAATTGCACTAAGACTCAAGCACACCATCGTGAAAGTGTGGACACAACACAAGCACACCATCATCCGAGTGAGGATGTTTCCGAACACACAACGAAAAACGTAAAACTAAACAACCACATGTAAAGACAAACAAAGAAGTGCTCGTGTGAGTTGAGACATAAATGCACATAATCAAGGAAGCACAAATGCAAAGATATATAAGAATGCATGTAAGTGTATGTACAATGTGTAAATGATGCACATATACAAGCAATGATAAACACAATGCTAGATGAAGCAAAGCATGCATGAAGTGTGTGTGTGCACCTAAACTCTTCAAGAGACAAAGTCAAGTGAGTATGCCTTTTGCTCTTGAAGTCATGAGGATGCTTGGAAGCTTGCCAATGGAACCTAAGCTACCCATTACAAAATCATCCCCAATGTGGTATGTCATGAAATAAGCCAATCACAAAATAGAGGTTCTTACAGATATCCCGCCTAGGGAAAATTTACCTGCTGCCAGACTGGTAGAAGAGGAGAGACACCCACGGACTAATGCCGGTGGTAACACCAGGCCAAGAAAGATTTCCTGAGGAAACCATCCTCGGGGGGAAGAACATAGGGAAACAATCGCTGCATCAGAAACGTCAAACAATGAAAGCTCCGATGTTCGGTCCAGGATTGGTAGACCCAAGCGCCTCTGGACCAGGTGGCCAAGATGGCCAAGGAGATTGAAGAGATGAGAAAAGGAAAGCATCAAGAAACTAAGAAGAGTCCCCTGTGTGAGACGAATGCACCCCGTTCTTGACGAGGATTAGGAAAGCTGAATTGCCTCCTAAATTGAAGGCTCCTATCACAACAATTCTCTACTACACAACTACTTGGTTGGTTTATGAGAGAATCCCTCTTTATACTTAGATTCTAATGGTTAGTGTAAGAACCTCATTTCTATGATTGGCTTATTTCATGACAAATCACATTGGGATTATTTGTAATGGGTAGCTTAGGTTTTATTGTGGTTCTTCATCAACAAGCTTCCAAGATCCCATAGTGCTTCAAGAGAGGTAGTTACTTGTCTTGACTCTTTTGAAGAGATTTTAGTTGCACACACTCACTTGCATGCATTATATTCTTGATTACATGCTATTGAATGATGCATTGTATGCCTCTTTTCACACTCCACACTTGCACATTTTGCACATCACTTAGTGTGTTGAGTTTGCCCAGAAAAGAGAATTTCTTCTCTTAGCGCGACCTAGACCGCTTGGCAAGACATGCTTGCACCGCGGCATACAGAGCGGTATACCTCAGCAGGGTCATGCTTCCTGTACCGCTTCCTGTACACTTGCACGCAAAGCGACCCAAGTCGCGGTGTTGTCCAGTAGGCCTCTGTTGCCCATACCGCGGCCTGTGCACCATGCATGCACAGCGCCCTGCACCGCGCTGTTGTCCAGACTGTGCACTGCTGTGTGTACCGTGGTCTGGACACTTACCCGAGCCGTGGTCTAGCAAGCGGTATTGAAGGGGATTTTGTTTCTCAAACCCAAAACGACGCAGTTTTGTCTAGGGTTTCTATTTATATGTTCTCTTCTTCCCCAACTCATTTTTAGAGCTTCATGAACCCATTTTTATGAGAGAGAACAACCCTTAGAGAGAGAAAGCTTCAAGCTTTGTTCTTTGACTCTCCAAACCCAAAACCCATTACCTTCATGCATTTCTAAGCATCTTTAAGGCATGGGTCTTCATCATTAGTTGACTTGGTAAGTTGAACAAAAACCCCATATTTATCATTTGTTCATACTTTCCAAGATTGTGTTTTTATTGCATTTATTAGTTGATTAAATGCCAGGACTCTATTTAATGCATATATTTATGAGTTCCTTTGTATGATTGGGTTTGTATTGTGATAGCTTGCATTTAGGACATATTTGCCCTCTAGCTAATTAGGACTCATTGATTGCATTTGTTAATTGCATTTATTGTCCTTACCATGATTAATGACAACATATGTTGATATGGCTTTGTTTGATGACTAGAGTTTAGACTTGCACATCTATATCTAGTTAGGTCTTTATGAGCATTCATATAGACATTGATATCTAGGATTTGTACTTAGTGTCATCTTAAATCCCTAGATAAGCATTTAGTGTTGCCTAGCATTATTTGTATTTTGAGTATTCATATATTCACTTAGGTTGTTAATCTCTTCTTGAGAGTTAAGTCTTGTGACTACAAGGTGTAGTGCACAAGCAAGTGAAGTCTTGCAACCAAGGTGTGGTTGGCAAGCAAAGTGATCAAGGATTCACTATAAAGGCCCGTTGGGTAGCAGTGGTGGGTTAGTGACCGAGAACGGTGTGACTAGAGGTCAACCTAGGTTGTAAACATCATTACAATAGTGGATTTGAGGATCGTGTGTGGCTAGAAGGATAGCCCGTGGTTTTTCCCTTGTTGAAGGGTTTCCACGTAAAAATCAAGTGTTATTTATATTCCGCACTTTTACTTGATTTTGTATGTTTGTTTATGTTGGGTTATATTATTAATATTGACTAATCGAAAAATTGGTAATAATCGATTAACAACCCATTCACCCCCCCTCTAGGTTGTAGACACACGTTAAGAGTGTATTTTCAGTTAGGGATGGCTTGGAAAGGCATATTAAAAAGTCACCCCTTTCCATTGAAGCTGGAATGCATATGAAGAGCATATTCACTTCACATCGATTCCATTCAATCTAGTTAGTTTTACACCTTAAAAATGAGTATCTAACTTGGTTTGAGAGCAAAAACTTGATGGTGTAAAATCGTGTTATAATATACTCACTCGCAAGTGCACGAATCGTGAAGATTAGCACAGTGACTAGTAAGGATCGTTCCCACGAGGAAAAGAGATTTATTAATTAAAACTAATTCTAATTAAAGTTAAATTAAAGCAACCAAAAGATTTGTTGAGATTTGAATTAAACTAAACTAAATTAAGAAAGCAATTAAAAAGAATGGTGTTTGTGATCAATGGAAAGAAAACATTAGGTTATCAATGATCCTCAATTATGAACACTCGATATATGGAATTAATTTGTAAACAAGATTCAATCAATTCTAGGGTTCATTCTTTGTCTTTAATGTGACTATTACCGTATGGTCATGGGATGAGTCACGTGCTCCCAACCACTATTCACCCTTGGTCTATGGTGTGAACAGTGATCGAAAACCCTTTAAGTGCAAGAATTAAGAACCAAATTCTATACTTTGCTTGGCCTATGCTAAAGATAAAATTCATTCATTCAAAAGAGCATTAATCAAGATTAGGTTTGGTCTATACTCTAACCCTAATTCTCATATAGTCTTAACCCTAAAATCATGCCAAATAATTATTCACCCTTGGTCTATGGTGTGAATAAATATTAAAACTAATGAGGAGTTAAGCAATTAAGCACAATGAATAAATCAAGAATTAAATTGATGAAATAATAATTAATCCATATATGAGCATTCACAAAAGGTTCACATTGATTCCCTAGTTATGGGATTAGTTACACATCATGAAAATAAAAAGAGAAGAGAAAGAAAAGATAAAACCTATTAAAATCTTCAATGATGAATTCCCCTTCGTCTTCAAATCTTCTATGTGTAAAGATGATTGAGTGTGTGGTGATGTATGGTGGTGGAGTGATGGGGGACGGCCCCCTTGGTGGCTTGGGACCTCCCTTAGCTTCTATCTCGAAATTAGGGTTCACAAGGGTTTAAATAGGCTTTAGATGATAAGTCAAGTCCTTAAACAACAAGGAAATTGGTTTCCTTTTGGAACTCTACCTTTTTGGGATTTAATTCTTTCCTAATCCACTCAAATTGATTACTTATTGAAGGATGATAAGGATTATGTGTCAACTTGCTTTCCAAGACTCACACTCATATCCAAGAAGGTAATATTTCCCGTTCCGACAACTTGCAAAATAAATCCCGTCACTATTTGCGGAATTATGACTGCTCTGACCATCAGATACTAAAATGAACATAACTTCTTCTAGAAATATCGGAATTGCGATCCGTAAAGTGCACCGGAAACTAGACTTCCGGGGCTTTCCATCCATAGGTGGTAGGACACACAATACAATCGGAGATGAGAGATATGGCCCCCGCAATCTGGGTGATCTGCACTGGCCGAAATTCAGCTTTTTGCTCCTTTTCTTCAAAATAACTTCTAACACCTCTTTTATGGAATGTGACCTATAAATGCTCAACAAACACATAAAATACCTAATTTCACCCAAGAACAAAGCACAAATAATAGGAAATCGGGACCTAAAATATGTATAGAAATAGACCGATCAAGGGCATATCTACCCAATCCAAGAAGATATAAAGCAACTTTATAAACTCAAAAGGAATTGAAAATATAGCTCAAGCGTGTGTCTAAACAACCTAGAGATGGGGGGGGGGGGAGTGAATGGGTTGTTAATTGATTATTACCAACTTTTTCGATTAGTCAATATTAATCACAATTAACCTAAACAATCAAACAATGAAAATCAAGTAAAGTGCAGAAATTAAAGAGCACTTGACTTTTACGTGAAAACCTTCCAAACGGGAAAAACCACAGGACTAGCCACGCTAGCCACTTGAGCCACATAAATCCATTATATGAATAAAATGTTACACCCTCAAGTGATACTCGGACCCTCACTTTCGACAACCTTAGGCTATGGATACTACTACTTATAACTCTTGGTTCAGTCCCTAGTGATATCCCCTGATCCACTACTCTTGGCGTGAGCACCTCCTACTCTACCCGCATGCCTTTTACAGTGGCTATTGGCTACTGATACACGCTTTTTGTGTCGTTACCAAATCGTGAATTCAAAAGATATTTATAATAAAAGTTCCTACGCAATGTGCTCTAAACTAGCAAAAGACTAGTAAAGTGGTAAGCGAAGGTATCGTTCCGCATGGATGTGTTTCGTCAACCGTATCAAGTTTAAGTGTTTATGGAAAGCAATTAAAATAGAATACAGATGAGGTGAGAATGGTGTTTGTGTTTGTTTTTTGACGTGGTTGATAACCTATAGGTTGCCTTGGAACCAGGGGTATAGGCCCGAGTCTATCCTAGACCGATGGTACTAGGGGCATGGGCCCGAGTCTGTCATGGACCGGTACGGGAGATGGTGGTCCTAACCTGTCGAAGAGGGGTATCCTGGTACCTTGTCGATTAGCATTTCCCCGGGAATCTGGAACCGCGGGCTGACTGGTACCATTCGGAGGTGAATGCTCTTGATAAAGGCCGCAACCTGCTGGTCTAGATCGGTTGGTCCAACTGCCAGGGTAGTAGGTACCTGGGGGTAACCCACGCGGTAGTTGATGGCTTCGAGGTAGGTTTGCGACCCTTTCCCCCTTGCTTCGGCTTCTGACCCTTTCAGGTTGAAGCATTTGACTGATATCCCGATGGATCAAGATGATCTTAGGGGGATCGGAGCTTCATTTTGACGATATAGCAAGAAAATGAGGCTCATTGGCTTTCTTTTGTGTGTGTGGTGTTTCCCACAGACAGCGCCAAAAAGTGTTAAGGGAAAAGTCCACTCGGGGAGTGAAATTTTGGTAAGCACCCTCACCCACCACCAGTCGTAGTAGCGGGATAGGTACCTTCGGTACCGGGGCTCCTTCTTATAATCGAATGCAAGAAATAGCATAGTGGAGAAGAAACAAAAAAGGACCGGGATTTATAGAAGGACACTATTTTATTAGATAACACCGTAACAACATTACACAGCATACACTCTTCTCTGGTTTCTCACTCTTTTACATAGGGTGGTGGTGGAGAAAACATTTATGTCGATAAGTGGATATGTTCTCCCAATGATCGTTAATGAACTTTCACTGGCTTCCGAGAATCTCAGAGGAAATTCTACCGGAAAATAAATCTATTTTTCTTAGGCGATAAAAAATACTTGAAAAAGATCCCTCCCCTTTCCTTACTCTTCAAGACCATATATATAGTTCTCCTGAGAATCCCCTCAAAATCTGGTCATCTTAATGAGGATTACTGAGAGTTCTACTTTAGGCGTTGAAAGGCATTGTGTGGGGCTGAAGGCGCGGGATTTGATCCCGTTAATTACTGTCGAATTCAAGTTCTGATTTGGTTGACCATTAGGTCTCATTAATGACGCTTTATTTTGGCGATGAAGTCAACTTTCCTTCTTTGTAGAGCTTAGAGGGAAATTCCAGACTCTGGCAGGATGAGGTGCTAATGTATCAGTCTGATGGAGCTTGCTCTATTTCTTGATGGAATGGTGCTTATGTCTTCACAATCTTTCTTCGTATTGCTTCTTAGGTAGGGTGTATATCTTGGAGGGGCTTCGGATATACATCGAGGTACCAGATACCGGGTGGAGGTCGAGGCAGTACCAAGACGGGTATCGAGGTAGTAGGCGCCTTGATTGATGTCGGCGTGCTTGCAGGGTGCTGGGCGTACAAGTTTATCATCGTACTGGTCTTAAGTCGGTACCAGGGGCTTCAGTAGGGCGAGGTACATACCTTCGCTAGCTCGCAGAGCTGATGTCCTATCTGGATAGATAGGTAGTCGAGGTCCTGACTTTGTCAAGTATCGGCTCCGTCTCGGTAGTGGTACAGATCTCCCTGGTTACCTGGAATATCTGGATGAATCTTCCTAGATAGCTCATTGTTTGGAAAATTCTCCTTTGGTCCCTTGCCAGAAAACTCTGTTAACAATACTCTTCATTGAGTCAAAGTCTTGTGGCTTTGGGGTGAAGTTGCACAAGCATTGAAGTCTTGCAACTAAGGTGTGGTTGGCAAGCAATGGTCAAGTGCCAATATAAAAGGCCTGCGTGGTATAGTAGGAGGTGCTCACGCCAAGAGTTGTGTATCATGGGATATCACTAGGGATTGAACCAAGAGTGGTGAGTGGTAGTGTCCATAGCCTGAGGTTATCTAGAGTAAGAGTCTGAGTATCACTTGAGGGTGTAATCTTTTATTCATATAGTGGATTTTTGTGATCGTCTGTGGCTAGAAGGATAACCCGTGGTTTTTCCCTTATTGAAGGGTTTCCAGGTTAAAATCTTGTTCTTTATATTTTCGCACTTTACTTGATTTTGTATGTTTGTTTATGTTGGGTTAATTGTTATTAATATTGACTAATCAAAAATTTGGTAATAATCGATTAACAACCCATTCACCCCTCCCCCCTCTAGGTTGTTAGACACACGCTTTAGAGCTTAGAGTTGTATTTTCATAAGCGATATGTCGATCTTTTGAGAGGTTTGATCTAATTTTTCTAAGTGGGCTCAGGCTTGGGAGCTTTCTTTTTCTGGCGCTTTGCCATTCTCATATCGTCATGCTCCATCTTTACCTTGAGCTATTCGTCAATTTCGACCTCCTCAAGAGCTCGGTCATAAGCCTCCTGATAGGTCTCTAGAGATCGCTTGGCAAAGGATCGGAAAAGCTTTCCCGCCCACAGGTTTTGCCTGAAGTTGGCGAGGGTCTCTTTCTCGATGAAGACTTCCATTTGGATGACCTCTTTGTGAAAGCATTCCACGTATGATCGGAGTGTCTCACCTCGCTCTTGAACCACATATTGAAGATGTATGGGATCCCTTGGACGCGGTTTGACCCCTTGGAACTGTGAGCATAAATCTGTCGATAACTTTGTAAAAGAATCCACGATATCAACCCGTAACTTCCTAAACCAAGTTTTTACGTAGTCGGTCAGGGTTATAGGGAACATCCTGCACATGGCAGCCCTGGTGGTATTCTGGACTTCCGTTTGCTGGACGAAGCTATCCAAGTGGCTCAAGGGGTCTTCTTTTTCGGAGAACTTATTTGTCGTTATTTTAAATTTCGGAGGGAGCTCCGCTTCCCGGATTCTTTTTGTGAAGGGATCGTTCATCTTGCTCAAAGGATCCTTTTTGTCCTCCTTATGATTTCCATTTTTTATCTACTGGATCTCTTTTTGTAGCTTTACCAGTTGATCTCTCAGTCGCTTGTTCCCGGGTTTCCTTGAGTCGACCTCAGATTCTTCGCTATTGAATCCCTCCGATGAACTCGCGACCTCTACCCAGTCTTCTTTATGAGTGGGATCTGCCCCGGGGGTTTGCTAGCCACCCTCATCTCTAGCTCGGGCTTACTTTCTTGAAGTCGCCTGGCGAGGGGCTTCTCGTTGCTCCCGAGTCAGAGCGTCCGTTGTAGATTTAACTCGCCCGGGCTGGTAGTGTGATGGTCTTCCAGGAATTGGGGGCATGGGCTCTAGCCTATCCCAGATCGAAGGTTGATGCCTGGTCTTATCACGGGCTGGCTCTGCAAGAGAAGGTCCCAGGTGATCAAATGTGGGTTGCTTGGCTCCGGGTCTGCTCGGCTCTCCCTGGGTGTTGGGATTTGCTGGCTAGACCGCGATACCCTCAGCGATCAGGAGAATGTGGACATTTTCTACGAAGGCCGCAGCTTGTTGGTCAAGCGCGACCTGACTTATCACAGGATGGCCAGTTGCCCGCGTAGAGGCTATCTGGGTTAGAGCTTGGCTGCGGTGCCCAGATTTTCTCCCCTTTCTTGGGGCCTTTCGCGTTGATGCAGCCGAGGGTTGTTCTAAGGTTTCGAGCTATCCTTGGGAGGAGCGAAGCCTCATGATTCCCTTAAAACAATAAAAAATTTAAACTGCTGATTTCATTAACTGGGTGTGGGCTTTCCCACAGACGGGGCCAGAAAGTGTTAACGGAAAATTTCTCGGGGTGAGAAATCTCAGTTAACACCCTCGAGACTACTACCACGGAGGTGGTGGCTGGGGGTAGGTACTTTTTGTTGAATGATTTATTCGAACGACGATGGATGTAAAAAACACTAATGCTAACACGAGGTGAAAGAGAATAGAATGGCTTTATTATCAATCACGTATAATGTACAAAAATCTCTCAAATACTCTCAATCTCTCTAGGGTACAGTAGGGTGGCAATCTCATGCCTATCGAAAGGTAGATAATGATGAAGGCCGTGTTCTGAAGACATAATTTAGGCCGGATTCCAAAAAGCTCTCCTCTTTCGTCTCATGCTTGGTCCCTTTATACACAGTCTAGATAGGTTAAATTTGCAACTCTCCCGCCATGATTCTCTGAATCTTCTCCCTTCTTATCGGGCGAGATCTTTTATTTAAAAGTCATTGACTTTGGATTAATAACGGATTTGAGAATATCTTAGGTGGAGATAAGTTTGTTTCCTTTTTGGCTTCAATCACTTGCTTTACACGTATGCAGCGTTTCAATATTCGTTGGAGTGTAGATATGATCCCGCATTTCCTCATGGCGTGATTCCTCATAGAGGTCATCGAGTATGGCGTTTACTGTTTCGTAAAGCTAGGTAGATCCATGCCCTAGTCTTGGTACTAGGAGCTTGGTTTGACCTTTCCAGGTCCTTTGGAACTTAAAAGTGGCCCTTGTGAACGCTTTTCTGTGGTAGTGGGGCTCCGACGAGCTTCCTCCTATTTGTCCAGATAGGTCCGAATCTTCCCTAAGTGATGTGGAGCAATACTGTAATGCGAGCTAGGTGCCTAATAGGTTCTCTCTGAGCTTTGAGAGAAAAGGCGGGCTTCTGGGGAGGTTGCGAGGTAATCTTGACTTCGGGGAGCCTGGATCATCATGCGTCTAGCTTTTTCTTGAATTCTTGCACTTTGGTTTTAGGAGCTCGATTCGATCAAGTCGGGCTCCATCTCAGGTGTTTCCAAAGCTCAACGACCTTTCCTCGCTTCTGTGGGGTGGCTCCACAGCTCGACCCCGGGACCCGCTGTTCCATGGTGGGTAATCTTGGGCCTGAATTCGGGCTAGGAGGGTGGAGAATTTCCCATTGGTCACTAGCCAAATTTGGCTATTAACAAAATATAAAAAGCATTTGCACTCAATAACAATAAAGCATTACAAAGTAATTCATGTGCAATGCTCCCCTTAAATGATTACTCTCTCTCTCAAGACTTCTCCCTAAAGCATAAACAATACTCCCCTTATATTTCTCAAGACTTCTCCCCTTTTTGTCATGAGAAAGGCAAAGAAGCACCCCTTATCGGGTTGCTTTAGCAAAGAGAACTATTCGCACAAATACGTTGCATAATCATATGCAAGAACTTTATGCAACTTAAATAATTGAGAGAGATTCAAGGAGTTTTATTTAAAGAAAATGTGTAAAATTGTTTCTTTGCATGTAAGACATATAGCATTGAAGTTCAAGCAATGGTATTTGGCAAAGCAAACATCAAAAGGGTTTCCGAAAGAATTCAAACCAATTTGTACCATTTTGTCATAAGCAAACAAGATATAGTTTTTCCAAAGATATTTACAAGTTAAGAGCAACTATATCAATCCTTAAAGGCAAACCAAGACATTGGATCAAAAGATCCTATTTGATTTTTCCTGATAAATATCGGTATGAAGTAGTCTTGTTTAACCATTAAGAAGAGAGAGAAGACAAATTTGGATCTAAAATCCTTATTAATTGAATGGATGCAAGATCCTTAATGATTTTAGTCTTCTCATTTGCTTTACACATATTTTTCATATAAGCAATAAAAAAAACATTTCATATTGGAATAAGAGTTATTCTGGTATATCTTTTGATTGAGAAGGTCTTGATCCAACATGCAAGAATTTGACTGACCCTAAGGCGGCACTTACTTGTGGTATGTTGGATTGTCTTGGCTTAGAAACATTGTTTTCTTCAGGTTTTTCTTGTTCATTAAACATTTTCATACATCATGTTTAATTTTATGCCGAACATTCACACATGTTTTGAATGTATGACTGAATGAATTCTTAATTTATGTTTTTTCAGCCATGTCATATGCACTATTATAAATCCTAGCCAATGACAAATTAACTGGTGATAACTACACTAAATGGAAACATAACATGAATGCAATCTTGGTCACCAAGGACCTAAAGTTTGTTCTTATGGAGGAATGTCCTCCAACACCTACTGCAAATGCCGCACGAACTGTAAGTGAGGCATATGAGAAATGGGTCTCATCAGATGAGAAAGCCTGAATATATATGTTAGCAAGTACGACAGACTTGCTGATCACTAAGCAGGAGGCAATGAGTACTGCATTTGAAATAATGGAGTCATTGCAAGCCATGTTTGGGCAGCCATCTGAGCAAAAGCTACAAGAAGTTGTTCATTCCGCAATGCTTGCTCGGATGAAAGATGGCGCATCTGTTTGGGAACATGTCCTGAACATGATGTCCTATTTCAACACGGCAGAAATCAATAGCGGGGCTAGTGATGAACCCAGTTAAGTGAGCATCATATTGTCGAATCTTCTAAAGAGTTTCGATCAGTTTAAGAGTAACTATAGGATGAACAAGCTTAGGTTCAATCTCACTCAATTGTTCAATGAGCTCAATACTTTTGAGTCCTTGACTAAAGACAACAAAAGTAAGACCGGTGAGGCAAATGTTGCCGAACCATCTTCCTCTGGTAATAAGAAGAGGAAGAGATCTGATGGGAAGGCTAAAAGTAACCCCAAGCCTAAGAAAGCCCATGGCAAGAAAAATGACGCCTCCACCGACCAAGGCAAAGGAAAGTGTTTCCATTCCGACAAGGTTGGACACTGGAAGAGGAATTGTCCTCAGTATCTAGAGGAGGTTGCCAATAAGAAGAAAACTAAAGGTAAATATGATTTACTTGTTCTTGAGTCGTGTTTAGTGGAAGATGATTCTTCACCCTGAATAGTTGATTTGGGGGCAACTAACCATGTTTGTTCTTTTATGCAGTGGACTGATTCTTGGGCACAGCTTGAGGAGGGAGCCTTCTCTATGTGTGTTGGGTCAGGGGATGTCGTGTCAGCTCGAGCAGTGAGTGTAGTTAGACTGCATTTTGGAAGTTGTTTCATTGTTTTGAATAATGTATTTTTAATTCCTGGATTTACTCGAAATTTGATTTCTATTTCAAAGTTGTTGGAACAATTATATTCTATTTCTTTTAAAAATAAGTCTATTATTATTGCAAAGAATGGTTTGAATATATGTTCAGGATTAAACGAAAACAACTTGTATGTTTTAAGGCCGTTAATACATACTACACTACTCAACACTGAATTGTTTAAAGTTGAAAAACCTAAAACAAAACGACAAAAGATTTCTCCAGTAAATGAAACGTATCTATGGCATCTAAGACTTGGCCATATCAACCTTGACTGGATAGATAGACTATTAAAAAGCGGACCTTTAAGTGAGTTAAAGGTTGGCACCTTACCTATCCACAAATCATGTTTAGGAGATAAAATGACAAAGAGACCTTTTATAGGAAAATGGCTTAGATCTAAAGAACCACTAGAGCTTATACATTCAGACTTCTGTGGACCGATGAATGTTTTTCAATCAATGGGTGGTTATGAGTATTATGTAACTTTATAGATGACTACTCGAGATACGGATATGTCTACCTAATGCAACGGAAGTTGAAAACTTTTGAAAAGTTCAAAGAGTTCCGAGCTGAAGTTTAGAACCATTTAGGAAAGACTATCAAGTATCTACGATCAGATCATGGAGGTGAGTACATTGACAATGAGTTTGAAGACTTTATGGTCGATTATTGGATAAGTATTGGATAGTGTCCAAACTCACAGCTCCAAGTACACCACAACAGAATGGTATCGCGGAGAGGAGAAATAAACCCTAATGGAAATGGTGAGATCTATGATTAGTTTCTCACCAATACCAAATTCCTTTTGGGGGTATGCATTACAAACTGCGGCTTACATTTTGAATGAAGTCCCTTCCAAATCTATTCCTAAGACTCCCTTAGAGTTGTGGAATGGTAGTAAAGCTAGTTTTTGACATTTCTACATATGGGGGTGTCCAGCACACGTGCTGAAGAATAGAAGTGGAAAGCTAGACCTCAAGTCTGTAGTCTGCTTGTTTGTGGGATATTCCAAGAAGACCAGAGGTGGATACTTCACCTTTGTGTTAGCTATAAGTGTGTTTGTGGTATTTGTAATTCATTTTCCGATGTATGCTCGGAAACATCCGCGCCCACACGTTGGTGTGTTTTTTCTTTGCGCAAAGAGTGACATTCCTGTAGGAGGTCTCTTTTGCACGGGTAGTGCACGTGTTACCTACCCGTGCAGTTACCCGTGCACGGGTATCCTCTGGTCTCCATTCTTCATGGGTTGTGCACAGGTTACCTACCTGTGCAGTTACGAGTGCAGTTACGATGTTGCTCACGGGTTGTTCTATTGCACGGGTTGTGCGTGAGTCCCTTACTCGTGCAGTTACTTGTACACTGGGCATGTTTTTTTCAAAACGATGCCGTTTCACTTAGGGCTCCTATATATATGTGTGTGTTCTTTTCTCTCCCACTTCATTTTTTAGAGCTTCAAAACCCATTTTTGAGAGAGAAAGTGTTCCTTTGAGAGAGAAGCTCCAAGAAGTCATTTTTACTCAACCAAACACCAATCCATGTGCATTTAACATCTTCCAAGCTTCATCTTATCATGGATTCTTCTTGCTTTTGTTGACTGGGTAATATGAACATGCGTTAAATCTCCATTGCATCTCTTTATGTTCTTATGTGCCTTGGTTTACCTTTATATGTTGATTTAATGCATGTCTTTATGTTTAATAGTATTTATAACATGATTGAGTTGTTGTTTGTTGGTTGAAAGGGTTAGTGACCAAGTATGGTGTGACTTGAGGTCAACCTAGGTTGTAAACTTTCATTCAAATAGTGGATTTGAGGACCGTGTGTGGCTAGAAGGATAGCCCGTGAGTTTTTGCCCGGTTGGAGGGTTTCCTATGAGTGGGAACAGAGGTGGAAATGAGGGAGCTTCTAGCACAAGACCCCCATTGCTCACCGGAGTAAACTATGCATCTTGGAAAGGCAAGATGGAGTCTTACATTTGCCAAATAAATGACCGAGCATGGATGGCAATTGAAGATGTTTACACTCCTCCGGAAAAGACTCTTGCAGACGAAAGTGTTGTTCCCAAGCCAAAGTCGGAATGGTCAACTCAAGAGTTTGAAGCATCCAAGTGGAACAAAAAGGCCATGCATGCCATTCTTTGTGCAATGGATGAAAATCAGTACAAATTGATCCAAACAACTAGAATTGCAAAAGAGGTATGAGAGATCTTAGAGACAGCCCATGAAGTAACCGAGGTGGTTGAGAACTCCAAGCTTCAAGTCCTCTCAACACAATTCGAGCAAATTAGAATGGAGGATCATGAGTGCTTCAACGATTTTCAAGTGAAGTTGATGGACATCGTCAATCAAAGCCATCAACTAGGCGATCCTTACTCGGATAGGAGGATCAAGCAAAAAATCATGATGTCGCTTCCCGAAAGATTCGAATCTAAGGTGACGGCACTTGGAGAAAATAGTGACTTCAAGAACATGAAGCCAAGTGAAGTAATTGGAAGGCTTCTAGCCTATGAGTTAAGAAAGGGCCCTACACCTTCACCACCTAAGAAGCAAAAGAGCATAGCCTTGAAGGCCTCCAAAGTAGAGAAAGAGGAAGATGACTCGGATGAGGAGATGGTTCTCATGGTGAAAAGATTCAAGAAGTTCATCAAGTTTGAGAAGAAGGGATTTGGATCCAAAGGAAAGGAAATGAAGAAGAAGACTCCTTTCAAGAAGTTTGAGTCAAGTGAAGACAAGCCCACAAGAAAAGGGATTCACTGCTTCGAATGTGGAGGCTTCGGACACATCTCCACAGATTGTGGCAATCTAAATAACAAAAAGAAAGGAAAGGTCATGGCCGCCACATAGAGCGATTGTGATGACTTGGAAGAAGAAGAAGAATCCTCGGATGATGAGGACCATGTGGCAAACTTTATTGCCTTTGCATCTTCTCTCAATAGTAAGGAAGTAATAGCTGATGAAGAGGAAGAGAAACAAAGTGAAGAGGACTCAAGTGATGGTGACTCTTCATCCCATTCAACAAAAATGGATGTAAGAGGAATAGACCTTGAAGGATTCATTGAGCATTTTCAAAGTTCAAGATTGAAGATGAAGAAAGAGATTCTAAGGCTAAAGGAAGAGAATCTCAAGCTATCTACCAAAGTTACTCATCTAAATGGAGAAGTGAAGATAGCAAAAAGAAATGAGGCATTGATGGAAAATGAGCTTGAAGAAGCAAGAGAGATCATTGCTAAGATGACTTCAAGCATGAAGAAACTTGACCATATGTTAGGAGTTGGCAAGAGGCCAAGTGATAAGAAAGGTCTTGGCTATGAAGATGACAAGGATACCTCATCCTCAAGCAATACCGTGTTTGTCAAGAGCTTGAACATCAAAGAGCCTCTACCTCCACAACATCCTTGGAAGAGGATTGAACTAGGAGAGTGCTCTAAGGATTCTCAAGTCAAGATGGCACAAGGGAAACAAGCTCAAGCTCAACCAACAAGGGTTCATCAAGCAAGTTTTCATCAACCCAAATACCACCAAGCGAAGAAGCAATTCATGCAAGTTTAACCAGGGAAGCAATCTACCCCAACTCAACAACAAAGAAGAGAGAACTAATCCAACACCAAAGGCAAGCTCAAATGCGTGGGAAAGCCCCTTTGTATTCACAAGGGCATGGTATGGCTTCTTACTTCATTCCTACGTGTCATTTTTATGGTGTTGATGGTCACATTAGACCTAATTACTTCAAATATATTGAAATGTGTAAAATCAAGAGCATGATTGAAAAAAATAGAGCTAAAGACAAAATGCATGTCCCTAGGAAATCTAGAGACAATTTGCATGATCCTAGAAAATCTAGAGCCAATATGACTATGACCACTAGGAAAGAGAACATTTCACCTAGGTGGATTACAAGAGATGATTACTTTTGCTATGTGGCTCAAATTGCCTTGAAGGCAAATGTCTTTTACACTTGGTATTTGGATAGTGGGTGTTCTAGGCATATGGCGGGGCACAAGAGTTTCTTTAAATCTGTTGACATGGAGGATGGAGGATTTGTCACCTTTGGTGATGGATCTAAAAAGAAAGTCACATGGAAAGGAACCATTTCCATTCCCAATTTACCCTCCTTGTCCAATGTTAGGTCGATAAATGTTGATATTTGAGACCCCTAATTCCTATGTTTTATGTTAGGTTCTTGGGTGAAATTGAATATTTTAATGTGTTTGTTGAGATTGTGTAGAATATAGCTCTTGGAGTAAATTTGAAGACAAAATGGTGATTTTGGAAGATTAAAGAGATTAAAATGTAATTATCATAAGAAGGGGCCAAAATATAATTGACCAAGTCAAAAAGCAAATTGCAAATGAATTGCAATTGATGTGCACTTTCACAGCGGCCTTTCAAGGCATGACCCACAACGCCCAAATTTTTTGTGGACCGCTGTCACTTGTGCTGTGCATTTTGACAGCGGTACACACAGCGTTCTAATATCAGTATGTGATACGCTGTGGGATCGCTGCACTTTTACACAGCGATGTTTCTCCAGTATTGTTACGCTGCCCATTGCGCTCTAATTTTTGGCAGCGGCCCACAGCGGTCGTTGCTTATTTTTGGAGGATTTCAACTCCGAATTGGTTCCAAATTGGTCCAGAATTATCCCAAAACTTCCCAAATCAAATCCTAAAAGACTCTAAAAAATCAAGACATGCATGGAAAATTTCCTAAACCAAATTAGGAATTAATTTCCAAAGAGAAAATCCAAGTTAGGAAAGAATTCTCATTCCTTGTTTAATTCTTATTTCCTACTTGGCGTGTTTCCTACAACAAAACAAATTGGGAATCTACAAGGAGAAGTCACCAATAAATACCAAGAGTTTCTTCAAGAGATGGTGGAAGATTAATTATTGAAGATTGAAGACCGAAGATCCTTCATAGTTTTTGTTTTCTGTTTTCTTCTACCTTTCTTTAATTTTAATGTTTTTATTTGCTTTTATAGTTATGATGTATAACTAAACTTTTCATAGCTAGGGCTAACTTGAAGCCCTAGACATGATTTTAATTTCATAGACATATTGTTTAAATAGAGTATTATTTTCTTACATGATGAATTCAATTTCCCCATAAAAATTGTCTTTCTTTTATTGTGTTTCTTTGATTGATCACCTTAGGAGCATGATTTTAGGATTTATGTTGCAAGGATACAAGTCGGACACCATACGAATCTATCCTTGGTTGCAACAATTGATTGAAATAAGACTCAATTAAGGGAAGTTGTTTCATAAATTACCTAGAATAGATACCATGTTCAAGGGTTTATGTGATGTTCATATTCTCTTCATTCTTAATGAATTCCAATTATTAAATCTAAGTAGACACCATGCTAGGTTATAATTTGGAGTATAAGTATTTATGTAGACACCATGCAATTTACATACCAACTAAGAGAGAATCATACGACTTGAGTGAGACACCATCACCTTATCGTGAACGTCTGCATCATGTTTGACTTCTTTAACTCGATTATTGTCTATGGATTGGATGAATGTTTAGTGGTGGATAGGAAGTTCTAGCTAGTTTTTCTTTATTGATTTTTTTCAAATAATCTTTCTGCTGCGTTTCTTAATTTTAGTTTAATTTAAATTCTTAGTTTTTAATAATCAATTCAAAAACCCCCATCGTGTGTGTGAGTTGTGCTTTATTTACGTTGTCTTAGAGTGTCTTAATTTAGTGTTTTTTAAATTCTTAACTTCCGTAGGTAATTCATTCCTCGTGGGAACGACCCTTGCTTGCCTATTGTACTATCGTTTACGATTTGTGCACTTGCAAGGTTTGATAATATTTTTGTTTGCTATTTTGCAACCAACAAGTTTTTGGCGCCGCTGCCGGGGAATAAATTGCTTACTTTTGTTTTGAGTTTGTTTTTGTTTTAATTTTTTCTTAGGTTTATTTGGTAATTTTTCGTTTTTTTTTGTAGGTTTATGAACGGTCGTCGTTCTGTGGATACTCATCCTATAGAACAAGATCCTGAGATCTAGAGAACTCTTCATCAATTGCGGAGAAATCAAGACAGAAACATGGATGAAGAAATTCCACCAAATCAAGCGGTTATCCAAGTGGCATTGAACAATCTCACTAGACCTCTCAAGTAGTTCACAATCCCTAAGGCTTTGGACCAACCATCATGCATCATTCTTCCCCCCAACATCAATTTCGAGATCAATAGTGGTACAATCCATCTTCTTCCAACATTCTATGGAAAATCGGGAGAGGATCCTCACATTCACATCAAGGATTTCTTTACGGTGTGAACCACTATCACTAATGGAGGCGAGCATGATGAGGGAATTCGTTTGAGACTTTTTCCCTTCTCACTCAAGGACAAAGCCAAAGAGTGGCTTTACTCACTACCAAGTGGATCCATCGCATCATGGGTCGATCTAGCGGCAAAGTTCCTTTCAAAATTCTTTCCAGCTCAATGCACAAACAAAATTCGAAAAGAAATTATGGGGGTTGCAGCAACTCGATGGTGAACCATTCCATGAATATTGGGAGCGTTATCTGACAGAGTGTATTTTTCTTCTTGTCTTTTTAAAAGATCAACCCGTCAACACTATTTGATAAAACCTCACAAAGCCTAAATTAGTTTGAAAACATAAATATAGTGGCAAGTAGGGTGTCGTCCACAGGGAGCGGAGTTAGCTAAATTAGTTAATGCTAAAACAATGTTATGTATATATATAATAGCGAAACATGAGTTGGTGAAAATGTAGATTGTGAATAACCCTATGAATAACAATAAATTAATTATACAACAAAATAAATGGGGAATATGGAATGAAGGATATATATAGATGATGGAAACTAAGGAGTTAATGGATACGAAAGTAAATACTGGGCAATGCAACAAACTTGTCAATAGCACGGCTATTCAAGGTAACCGACCAAGGATGTATAGAGTCGGTTATTTATCCCTAGAAGGTGGCCAACCTAGGATATATAGTGCGGACCACCTATTAGGGATTAATCCGACGTAAACTACCAACCTAGGATGTATACAATTGGTTGTTTATCGGATTCTAGAAATGAAGCTCGTCTACCTAACAATGACTCAACCGATTACAAATAGTCACCTTAGGATGTATAGTGATGACTTCTAACTCTCTCAGGGGTTCCGACCTAGGATGTATAGTGCCGGAAACTCGATCGAGGTTAGATTAAAACCGCGGTTTAAGAGTCGGAATTCAAGACTTTCCGTCCATTCTTTAGAGCATTAAACAACTAAATAGGATGTATATCTAGATGCAATACTCATACATAATACAAAGACATCTTGCAAAGAGGATGTATCTACACAAGAAATCAATGATAAACATTCACAACAAGAATAGATCAATGAAAGATAGACATAAATATCAATATAATATCAAGTTTATGTACAAGCCCAATATTCAACTAACTACTCCATCAACCCCTTAGAGGGGATTTAGCTACTCATTACAACTAGGAAACTAAGAGAAAGGAAATAGAAATAACCCTTGGAGAACATCTCATTCCTTGAAGTGGCTCCAATCTCCTAACTTCCTTGAAGTTGAGTAGAGAATGTAAGGATGAGAGAGAGAGAGAGATTATAGATCTAAAAGTGCTTAACCTCTGCAAAATGGAGTCAAAGGCTCCCTAAAACGTTTCTATACTTTTCAATTTATACAAGATACAAAAATAGGTCACTTAAGCTTTGAAAATCAAACTGGCGCGCGCGGAGTGCGGGTGGAGTGCGGGTGATTTACCCGCACTGTACCCGCACTGTATGGGTTGTCTGCAACTTCAGTTCTTGGATCAGGGCATTAGTGCGGGTGGAGTGCGGTTGAATTACCCGCACTTGACCCACACTTGGAATCGCACTATGATCGCAATTGAATCGCACTTCCCTGTCAGGTGCAAAATCTACCTTCTGCCTTGAGCAACAGTGCGGGTAGAGTGCGGTTGGATGACCCGCACAGTGCCCGCACTCTAATGTCAGGTACAATTCTGCTCTTCTGTTCTTGGTGCAAGTGGGGGTGGAGTGCGGTTTGATGACCCGCACAGTACCTGCACTCTAATGTCAGGTACAATTCTACTATTCTGTTCTTGGTGCAAGTGCGGGTGGAGTGCGGTTTGATGACCCGCACAGTACCCGCACTCTAACGTCAGGTGCATCTTCAACTTCTCTGGTTTGGCATTAGTGCGGGTAGAGTGCGGTTGGATGACCCGCACAGTACCCGTACTTTATCGTCAGGTGCAACATCAGCTTCCCTGGTTTGGCAACGGTGCGGGTGGAGTGCGGTTGGATGACCCGCACTATACCCGTACTTTATCTCTGTACTTGCATTCTGCCCCGGCTATGCACATGAGTGCGGCTGGAGTGCAGCTGGAGTGCGGTTGCGACCCGCACTAGACCCGTACTGGACCCGCACTGTAGAGCTGTTTGTGCTCATTTGCCTTTACTTTCGCCTCTTTTCTGCTGGAATCACCACAATATGCTTCCAAACCTGTCTTTGCATCATTTCCTACAAATAAGCACAAAAAAACCCATAAGAGATACAAAAACGCACGAAAACAGAACATAAGGTAAGGATCTGAGGGCCTAAATATACAACATAATTGGCCCGATCAAACTCCGCCAAACCAAACCTTTGCTCGTCCTCGAGCAAATCTAATCTAAACAGTAAGACGCCAATTGATTGTAATTTCTAGATATCTAAACAATATTTCAACAATGCCGCAAGTCCAATGTGTGATATGATATAAATAGGTGTGATAGAGAGGAGAAAAACATATGCACAAGATCAAGAGCAATTTGGAGACACCCAAGGGAGGCTCGTACGAACACGAATCCCACACCTAAAGGCATTCATGAATTAGGACAACTTATTCCCATACCTTGAGCATAATTCGCTTCAATTCTAAAACTCACATGGATTCTCTCTTTTCTTTCCTCAAGAGTCCTAAGTTCCACACAACAAATATGCAAAGAAGATTCTGCATAAGATTTAAGCAATGAACTATCCTAGGAACGAGTCACCATGCCATGGATGCGAAAGATTGTGCTTCAACCGACATTCCTAAACTAGACTTACATGGATCAAATAGGGTTTTTCAACCGGTTATAGTGTGGCTGTGGGGTTGAATAAGTTTACACAAAAATATGGAAATTAGGAGTTCAAACTCACCAATCATGCTAGAATATATCCCCACTACCACACCATGTTCTTTTCTCGCTTAAATGCAACCCTCTAGGAAACCATTTAACCCACATTTGTGCCTTCAACGTTGCATTCTGTTTGAGCGTTTTTAGCATAAAACACTCTCATTATGGCACTTCAAGTACAATCTTTCTTTTAATTTTTCTTTTAACAATTTCCCAATCACAATGTTGTACTCCATTTGAGTTGTTACAATTTCCTTTTCTTAGGCATTTAGGGCACATAACTAAGGTTCTTACCCCTTTCCTTGCATATTTTCAACAACTATTTCATTTTACCCGCTGTAGGACCATTTTAACTCTTTTCATCACTACCATTTCCCATCCTAACATGATTAGTACAAGGGTAGGTATGTGTTTAGGCTATTGGGTATATGGTTGAATGTGGTACCAAATGAAAGGGTAAGTGTTTGGCCTCAAATTGGCTTTGGAGCACACAATATGGTATGTGGTGTTTAGGCTATAGAGGTAATTCAATACACATACATTCCCTAATATCACTTCCACAACCATCTAAAAAGGGAATGAAAGCATCCATCACGCAATTCACAAAATGATATGCAAGTCCTATGTCACATGACATAAATGACGAGAGGCGTGTTTAAGAATAATCAATAATGCACTCAGAAAACGCATTTTCATGCTTGTGTTTGTGATCTCACGGGTATCTCCACTATTAGAACAAGACATGGGAACAATGAGTCCCCAGTACTTAACACCAACGGGTGGGACGAACCCATGATGGTGCAAGCGAACCCTCAAATGGCACCAAACTATATCACAAGGTCAGAGCACATATAAGGAACTCGTCAAAAGCACACTCTAGAGGCATCATACCCATACTGGATTACAATTTGAAAAATGGACAAGCGACAAAATTGAAAAATTGGACACTAAACTGTACAAGGCGTAGGCGTAATGCACCCCTCAAACCAAAACTCAATAATGTCCTCATTGTTGGAAATAACAAGCATAATCTCAATAAATGGCGGAATGAGGGATCAACACCCCCAAACCGAATCTAGACATACATTCGACCATGCTCATTCATAATAACAAAAACTAAATCGAATTCATTGAAAGCTTAAGTACAAAATCGAAGGTAGAAAACTCCCTTTAGAAGGAAGATAATTCGATGTCCGTGCGTGTTGTTGTGTGCTTCCCAAAAGATGCACAACCTAGCTTAAAACCACACAACAACTCTACCAAACGAATATCAAATGCGAAAAGAAAAGAAAAGAAAAATAAGTCAAGATGAAATAAAACTCCGAAGGCGAACAGTTTAAAAATGACCTGAGCAGGCTGCCTCTCACCGGTGCTCAGAAATGATAGATGTGCTATGGTTCAGTAAGTTCCATGGACCCAACACCCTTGCAGCAGGTCTCTGGTCCAAAATACGGTTTTAGCCTATGCCCATTAACCTTGAATATCCCATCGTTCCTCAAATTCTGAATGTCTACAGCTCCATTAGGAGAGACATTAATAATTCGATGTGGGCCTGACAATCTCGATTTCAACTTCCTAGGAAACAACTTCAAACGAGACTCATAAAGTAACACCAGCATGCCCAGTTGGAACTCCTTCATTACCAACCGTTTGTCATGAATAGCTTTTGTTTTTTCCTTGTACAG
The DNA here is from genome assembly GCA_033220585.1 of Dipteronia sinensis. Taxonomy (NCBI): domain Eukaryota; kingdom Viridiplantae; phylum Streptophyta; class Magnoliopsida; order Sapindales; family Sapindaceae; genus Dipteronia; species Dipteronia sinensis. The sequence goes on from CM065641.1 coordinate 227,138, forward strand.
TCATGAACTCTCATAGGCTTCCAATCTGAATTCATCTAACTCGTTCAACTGATTGCATCTTTCTTCACCTGCTTTGTCATACTCCTAATTCAACTTCTTGATTGCCCACCAAGCTTTATGTTCCAGTTCTACCGGAAGGTGACAAGCCTTACCAAAAACCAACCTATACGGGCTCATCCCAATAGGAGTTTTGAAGGCCGTTCGGTACGCCCATAAGGCGTCAGATAGTTTCAATGCCCAATCCTTCCTAGTGGAAGAGACTGTCTTTTCCAGAATCTGCTTGATGTGCCTGTTACTTACTTCAACCTTTCCTGATGTCTGAGGGTGGTATGGTGTGGCCACCTAGTGACGCACTCCATACTTCTTCAATAGATTTCCTAGGACTTTGTTACAGAAATGGCTTCCACCGTCACTAATGATCACTCTTGGGATCCCAAATCGGGCCAGGATATGTTCCTTTACGAATTTAACCACCACATTACTGTCATTGGTCTTTGTGGCAACTGCCTCAACCCATTTGCAAACATAGTCAACCCTCACTAAAATATAGCTGTTCCCACAAGAAGGTGGGAACGGCCCCATAAAATCAAGACCCCAAGTGTCAAATACTTCAACCACCAAAATTCCAGTTTGTGGCATCTCATTCCATTTACCAATGTTCCCTGTACGCTGGCATCTATCACAAGCCACACAAAGCTGATAAGCATATTTAAACAGTGATACCCAGAAGAAACCTGACTGCAACACCTTCAGTGCTGTCTTCCGTGCGCTGAAACGGCCTCCACACTGCAAGTCATGACAGAATCGCAACACATCATACTGCTCATTTTCTGGCACACACCTCCCAATTACCTGATCCGCCCCATGTTTGAAAAGGTAAGGCTCGTCCCAGAAGTATTCCCTTGATCTCCTAGCAAACCTTTTCTTACCCTGCCAATCTAGCTCAGGGGGGAAAACCCCATGTGTCAGGTAGTTTTCCAGATCCGCATACCAAGGTTCCTTATCCTGTACGGCCCACAGATGTTCGTCAGGGAAATTTTCTCTCAAAGGAATCTCGTCCCTATCTATTTGACTCTCATGAACTATTCTGCTAAGATGATCTGCGACCACATTCTCGCACCCCTTCTTGTCCCGAATTTCTAAATCAAACTCTTGTAACAGCAATACCCACCTAATCAGCCTGGGCTTTGCATCTTTCTTTTGGAGCAGATATCGCAAAGCGGCGTGGTCTGAGTATACCACAACCTTGGCACCTACCAAGTACTGCCTGAATTTCTCAAGAGCAAAAATGACCGCCAATAATTCCTTCTCTGTTGTCGAATAGTTCATCTGTGCGTCATTCAAAATCCGGGATGAGTAATATATGACATGTGGGTCTTTTCCAACCCTTTGACCCAAAACTTCACCTACAGCGAAGTCAGAGGCATCACACATTATTTCAAATGGTAAATCCCAAACTGGTGGCGCAATTACTGGAGATGAGGTCAAGGCCTCTTTTAAAGATTCAAATGCCACCACACATTCTGAACTAAACACAAAATCTTTGTCCTTTTGTAGCAACAAGCATAGAGGTCTGGAGATCTTCGAAAAATCTTTGATGAATCTCCTGTAGAAACCTGCATGACCAAGAAACGACTGGATGTCTTTGACATTGCGAGGAGGTGGCAAACTCTTGATAACTTCAACCTTTGCCTTGTCTACTTCAATCCCTTTTTCAGATATTATGTGACCCAAGACAATCCCTTGTTGCACCATGAAGTGGCATTTCTCCCAATTCAAAACCAAGTTGTTTTTCATGCATCTTTGTAGCACTAACGATAAGTTATCAAGACACAACTTGAACGAGTCCCCGAATACTGAGAAGTCGTCCATGAAGACTTCAGTAATCTCTCCCACCATATCTGAAAACAATGAAACCATACACCTTTGAAACGTACCTGGGGCATTGCAAAGGCCAAAAGGCATTCTTCGGATGGCATAGGTTCCATAGGGACAGGTAAAAGTGGTCTTCTCTTGGTCTTCTGGAGCAATAACTATCTGATTGTACCCGGAATACCCATCTAGAAAGCAGTAGAACTGATGCCCTGCCAACCGCTCTAGCACTTGGTCGATGAAAGGTAAGGGAAAATGGTCCTTCTTGGTGACCGCATTTAACATTCGGTAGTCTACACAAACACGCCACCCTGTCTGGAGTCTTTGTGCTACTAACTCACTCCTCTCATTCTTCACTACTGTAACTCTGGATTTCTTTGGGACGACATGAATGGGACTAACCCATCTACTATCTGATATGGGGTAGATAATCCCTGCATCAAGAAGCTTCAATATCTCTTTTTTTACTACCTCTTGCATGATCGGATTCAGCCTCCTTTGTGCCTCCCGTGTCAGTTTGGCGTTTTCTTCTAGCAAAATCTTATGCATACACATGGTAGGAATTATTCCCTTAATGTCATCTATGAACCAACCAATGGCTTCTCTGTACTCTTTCAACACTCCAAGTAGTTCCTCTTCTTGACTTGCCTCCAAATTAGCAGAAATGATCACTGGGTTCAACCTTTTTTTGTCATGAAACACATACTTCAAGTTCGACGGGAGTGCTTTCAACTCAACTCTTTGAGGAAGTTCTTCTAATGGTACCAGGTCATCTGCATTTCCTTCTCTTTCGAATTCCTCCTCAATAGTGATATCCAACTCCTCCTCTAAGAAATCCACAGTGTTACAGTCATGGGAGCCCACTAGGTATGATAAAGAGTCAAAGATGTTGAACTCCACGGTTTCGTCTACCACCTTCATGGTCAGCTTCCCTGCATGTATATCAATCACTACCCTAGCGGTTGCCATGAAAGGTCTACCCAAAAACAACTTTACATCTCTTTCGTCTCTTCCTTCATCCATGTCAATCACCACGAAGTCGGCAGGTATGATTAACTTTTCTATCTGTATTAACACATCTTCGACAATGCCCTTAGGGCTTCTTGCAGAAGCATCTGCTAAGACAAGGGACTTAGTGGTTTTTCTGAGGTCATTCAAACCCAGCTTCTTGTAGACCGAGAACTGCATGAGATTAATGCTTGCTCCTGAGTCCAACATCGCTCTTTATCGATTTGACCCGCCAATCGTATTGTCAATTATAAAACTCCCTGGGTCCTTCATTTTCTAGGGCAATGACCGTTGAATTACTGCACTGACATTCTCATTTAGACGCTCCTGTTGTTTCGGTCTGAACCGCTCTTTATCCTTACTCAAATCTTTGAAAAATTTACCATAAGCCGGCATTTTCTCAATGGCATCTAATAGTGGTAAGTTGACGGTTACCTTGGAAAGGAGATAATAGATTTCCTGATGTGATTTCTCCAACTTAGAGTTTTTCAGCCTCCCTGGGAATGGTATAAGCGGTACATAAGGGTTGGATGACTTATGGAGCTGAGGTCTTGGTTCTGGGTCTGCTTGATCGGTCTATTTCTATACATATTTTAGGTCCCCATTTCCTATTATTTGTGCTTTGTTTTTGGGTGAAATTAGGTATTTTATGTGTTTGTTGAGCATGTGTAGGCCACATTCCTTAGATGAAGTGTTTGAAGGTATTTTCAAGGAAAAGAGCTTAAATGTGAAGAAAAAGAGCAAAGCTGTCATCCACCGCTGTGTAGGTCGCTCTTCATGCACGACCTCCAACGCGGCACGTCAAGTGGTACATTTCCGTAGGCATTCTGTTCTTTTCCGCGGTCCATACCGCTTCCCAGGCATCAACCTCAACCGCGGTCTATGCCGCACATCATTCCGGGAAAGGCTGATTCGGCCAGTGCAGAACAGCCATATTGCAGGGGCCATATCTCTCAGATCCAATTGAATTGTGTGTTCTACCACCTATGGGCGGAAAGCCCCGGAAGTCTAGTTTTCGACGCACTTTACGGATCACAAGTCCGATATTCCTAGAAGAAGTTATGCCTATTTTAGTATCCGATAGTCAGATCAGTCATAATTCCGCAAATAGTGACGGGATTTATTTTACAAGTTGTCGGAACGGGAAATATTACCTTCTTGGACATGAGTTTGAGTCTTGGAAAGCAAGTTGACACCTAGTCCTTATCATCCTTCAATAAGCAATCAATTTGAGTGAATTATGAAAGAATTAAATCCCAAAAAGGTAGAGTTCCAAAAGGGAACCGATTTCTTTGTTGTTTAAGGACTTGGCTTATCATCTAAAGCCTATTTAAACCCGTGTGAACCCTAATTTCGGGAGAGAGAAGCCAAAGGAGGTCCCAAGCCACCAAGGGGGCCGTCCCCTATCACTCCACCACCATACATCACCACACACTCATCCATCTTTACACATTGAAGATTTGAAGACGAAGAAGATTACAAGTGAAGACTTGAAGAACTCATTGGAGGCCTCAATGAGTTTTATCTTTTCTTTCTCTTCTCTCTTTATTTTTGCTATGTGTAACTAATCCCATAACTAGGGAATCAATGTGAACCTTTTGTGAATGCTCATGAATGGATTAATTATTATTTCATCAATTTAATTCTTGATTTATTCATTGTGCTTAATTACTTAACTCCTCATTAGTTTTAATATTTATTCACACCATAGACCAAGGGTGGATGATTATTTGGCATGATTTTAGGGTTAAGACTATCTGAGAATTAGGGTTAGAGTATAGACCAAACCTAATCTTGATTAATGCTCTTTTGAATGAATGAATTTTATCTTTAGCATAGGCCAAGCAAAGTATAGAATTTGGTTCTTATTTCTTGCACTCAAAGGGTTTCTAATCGTTGTTTACACCATAGACCAAGGGTGAATAATAATTGGGAACACGTGACTCATCCCATGACCATACGGTAATAGTCACATTAAAGACAAAGAATGAACCCTAGAATTGATTGAATCTTGTTTACAAATTAATTTCATACATTGAGTGTTCATAATTGGGGATCATTGATGACCTAGTGTTTTCTTTCCATTGATCACAACCATATTCTTTTTAATTGTTTTCTTAGCTTAATTTAATTTAGTTTTAGTAAAATCATCAACAAATCTTTGGTTACTTTAATTTAACTTTAATTAGAATTAGTTTTAATTAATAAATCTCTTTTCCTCGTGGGAACGATCCTTACTTGTCACTGTGCTTATCTTCACGATTCGTGCACTTGCGAGTGAGCATTTTATAACACGATTTTACACATCACTGCTAACTGGACATTTTTCTCCTTTTCTAACTCTTTCTCATTCTTCACTTCCGTATGAACCACCTCATCTTCTTCTTCTGTGACGGTGTCCTTATCCTTTTCTCTCAAAACCCTTCCGCTTCTGAGGACTGTCTTTGCACTAGCCTGTTCAGGTTGACTTGGGAATTTCCCTTTTTCTCTTTCCTATAATAATTCAGCCAACTGACCTATCTGGAACTCGATCCTGTGAATAGATGCATCCATCTCGTTTGATTGCTTATCATTCTTCCACATGTATGTCTCCCAACTCTCTAAATGTGCCTGTTGTAGCATCTGGACCTCTTGTGTATCCTGGTTGGCTGACTGCATGAACTCTCCTATCCATTCATCAAATGTTCCCATATTCAGCTGGCTTGCATTAATATCTTCTGGAATCTGTGCCGTTTGCACAATTTCTCTTGTTCTCTGCTCTACTAATGTGGTCTCTTCATTCTCTTGTAAGTAGTCCTTTAGCAAAACTGCTAGTCTCTCTTCGGTCGAAAGCTCTTCACCCACATTGCATCCCTCCTGGAAATCTTGATCACATCCCCAGTCTTGGTTATATGGGTCAATACTGAGTTCGTACTCGGATCCTGAATTTTTCTAGAAGGCATCCATGAACCAAGGATATCAAGAAACAAAAACTACCCAAAACGTAAAACTATACAAACAAAGAAGTACAATGATAAAAATATATGTAAAAACAAATAAGTAACTATAAACCTTACTTATGCAAAACTAATTAAACTAAACATGCCGCTCCCCGGCAGCGGCGCCATTTGACAAAGTGTATTTTTCTTCTTGTCGTTTTTAAAGATCAACCCGTCAACACTATTTGATAAAACCTCACAAAGCCTAAATTAGTTTGAAAACATAAATATAGTGGCAAGTGGGGTGTCGTCCACAGGGAGCGAAGTTAGCTAAATTAGTTAATGCTAAAGCAATGTTATGTATATATATATATATATAATAGCGAAACATGAGTTAGTGAAAATGTAGATTGTGAATCACCCTATGAATAACACTAAATTAATTATACAACAAAATAAATGGGGAATATGGAATGAAGGATATATATAGATGATGGAAACTAAGGAGTTAATGGATACGAAAGTAAATACTGGGCAATGCAACAAACTTGTCAATAGCACGGCTATTCAAGGTAACCGACCAAGGATGTATAGAGTCGGTTATTTATCCCTAGAAGGTGGCCAACCTAGGATGTATAGTGCGGACCACCTATTAGGGATTAATCCGTCGTAAACTACCAACCTAGGATGTATAGAGTTGGTTGTTTATCGGATTCTAGAAATGAAGCTCGTCTACCTAACAATGACTCAACCGATTACAAATAGTCACCCTAGGATGTATAGTGATGACTTTTAACTCTCTCACGGGTTCCGACCTAGGATGTATAGTGCCGGAAACTCGATCGAGGTTAGATTAAAACCGCGGTTTAAGAGTCGGAATTCATGACTTTCTGTCCATTCTTTAGAGCATTAAACAACTAAATAGGATGTATATCTAGATGCAATACTCATACATAATACAAAGACATCTTGCAAAGAGGATGTATCTACACAAGAAATCAATGATAAACATTCACAACAAGAATAGATCAATGAAAGATAGACATGAATATCAATATAATATCAAGTTTATGTACAAGCCCAATATTCAACTAACTACTCCATCAACCCCTTAGAGGGGATTTAGCTACTCATTACAACTAGGAAACTAAGAGAAAGGAAATAGAAATAACCCTTGGAGAACATCTCCTTCCTTGAAGTGGCTCCAATCTCCTAACTTCCTTGAAGTTGAGTAGAGAATGTAAGGATGAGAGAGAGAGAGAGAGAGATTATAGATCTAAAAGTGCTTAACCTCTGCAAAACGGAGTCAAAGGCTCCCTAAAACATTTCTATACTTTTCAATTTATACAAGATACAAAAATAGGTCACTTAAGCTTTGAAAATCAAACTGGCGCGCGCGGAGTGCGGGTGGAATGCGGGTGATTTACCCTCACTATACCCGCACTATATGGGTGTTCTGCAACTTCAGTTCTCGGATCAGGGCATTAGTGCAGGTGGAGTGCTGTTGAATTACCCGCACTTGACCCGCACTTGGAATCGCACTTTAATCGTACTTCCCTGTCAGGTGCAAAATCTACCTTCTGCCTTAAGCAACAGTGCAGGTAGAGTACGGTTGGATGACCCGCACAGTGCCCGCACTCTAATGTCAGGTACAATTCTGCTCTTCTGTTCTTGGTGCAAGTGCGGGTGGAGTGCGGTTTGATGACCCGCACAGTACCCGCACTCTAATGTCAGGTACAATTCTGCTTGTTCTTGGTGCAAGTGCGAGTGGAGTGCGGTTTGATGACCCGCACAGTACCCGCACTCTAACCTCAGGTGCATCTTCAACTTCTCTGGTTTGGCATTAGTGCGGGTAGAGTGTGGTTGGATGACCCGCACAGTACCCGCACTTTATCGTCAGATGCAACATCAGCTTCTCTGGTTTGGCAACGATGCGGGTGGAGTGCGGTTGGATGACCCGCACTATACCCGCACTTTATCTCTGTACTTGCATTCTGCCCCGGCTATGCACATGAGTGCGACTGGAGTGCGGTTGCGACCCGCACTGGACCCGCACTGTAGAGCTGTTTGTGCTCCTTTGCCTTTACTTTTGCCTTTTTTCTGCTGGAATCACCACAATATGCTTCCAAACCTGTCTTTGCATCATTTCCTACAAATACGCACAAAACAACCCATAAGAGATACAAAAACGCACGAAAACAGAACATAAGGTAAGGATCTGAGGGCCTAAATATACAACATAATTGGCCCGATCATTATCAAAGGCTACTCAACTCTTGCCCGCATCATGGGATAGAGCAGCATTACCTCGTACAATACTTCTATGAAGGGTTACTTGACTCTGAGAGGATCATGGTTGACGCTACAAGTGGAGGGGGATTGATGAATAAGAATGCTTTGGAGGCTCAAGAGATAATTGAGAGGCTTTCGGAGAATTCTCAACAATTCAACTACCGAAGAGCCCCTCCGAAGAAAGCTGGAGTTTATGAGGTGAGCACAAATGATTATGGACCCCAAATCGCACAATTGACAAAGTTAGTTCAACAATTGATCCCGAATTCTCAAGTGTGCGCGGTATGCACGAATCCAGGACACTCTTCGGAGTCATGTCTGAGTCTAGGCAGCAATGGGGAGGAGATGGCAAATTATGTGCAACAACAAAGGCAAAGGAATGATCCATTCTCCAACACATATAATCCAGGTTGGCGACAACATCCAAACTTTGGATGGAAGAACACTCAAAATGCATTAATGCCACCACCAGTTCAAAATCAATTTGCACCTCAACCACCTCCAAGACAAGGTAAGTCCCTCGATGAAATCATGGAATCTTTAGCGCTAAGTAACCAATCTTTTGTGCACAAAACGAGGCAATCTATCAAGAACATAGAGAACCAAATTGGGCATATAGGATCCTCGTTGAGTCAAAGAGACCAAGGTAGACTTCCAAGCCAAGTGATCCAAAACCCAAAGGGAAATCAAGAATCTGTAAAGGCAATCACTCTTCGAAGTGGCAAGGCAGTGGGACAAGGAAAGGAAGAGATGGAAGTAGACATGGAGGCCAAAGAAAAAGAAGAAGAAGTCTCTCAAAAGAACTGACAACCAAAGAAGAAGGAAACGGTGGTTGAGGAACCAAGTGCTGAAATCTTAGCACAAGTACCATATCCGGGAAGACTTGTAAAGGGAAAGAGAGAGCAAAACGCGAAAGACATCCTTGATACCTTTCGGAAAGTACAAATCAACATTCCTTTACTGGATGTTATTCAACAAATTCCAATGTATGCAAAGTTTCTCAAGGAATTGTGCACAAACAAGAGAACATTCAAGGAGAGGGAGACGGTGGCTCTAAATGAGGAGGTCTCTGCTGTGTTCTTGCGCAAGCTACCTCCAAAACTCAAGGATCCGGGGAGCTTCACAATCCCGTGCATCATCGGAACCCAAAGGTTTGAAAGGGCTTTACTTAATTTAGGTGCTTCTATTAATTTAATGCCATTTTCTGTGTTTGAATCTTTGAAGATAAGCGAACTCAAGGAAACCTCTGTGAGTATACAACTTGCGGATCGATCCATTCGATACCCAAGGGGAATGCTAGAAGACGTACTAGTCAACGTCAATAAATTAATTTTTCCAGCAGATTTTCTAGTACTCGAGATGGAGGATGCTCCCACTCCTGGAAGAGATCTTCCTTTGATCCTTGGAAGACCATTCATGAGGACGGCAAAGACAATGATCAATGTTTATGAAGGCACACTTACAATGTCAATGAATGAGGAGACGGTAAAATTCAATGTATTTGATGCTTTTAAGTTTCCTAATGATGAGGGTGCTTGGTTTTCTATGGATATCATGGATAAATTGGTTCGAGAGGTAATTGAAACATCACAAGAAGAAACTCCTTTGGATATGGTGTTAATTCATGGGTTAAAAACTGAGGAAGATGCATCCACTATTCTTTTTGATGAAGACGTCATCCCAAGAATTTTTGAGGCCATGAACATATTGGATGCATCACCGAAACACCAAGGTAAGTACTTTAACTCTTTTGAAACTCTTCCCTTATCTATTAATGAGTTTGTTCCATCTATTGTCCAAGCACCAAAGCTAGAATTGAAGCCTCTTCCCGACACTTTACGCTAAGCGTACTTGGGAAAGGAAGAGACATTACCGGTGATTATTGCATCGGATTTGAGCAAAATGGAAGAAGACAAACTCATTCGAGTCTTGAGAGAGCATATTACGGCTATTGGGTGGACAATTGCCGATATTAAAGGAATAAGCCCCACCAAATGCATGCATCAAATTTTCATGGATGGGGAAGCCAAACCATCAAGGGAAGCACAAAGAAGGCTTAATCCAGTAATGAAAGAAGTGGTGAAGAAAGAAGTTCTCAAGCTTTTAGACGTGGGAATCATCTACCCAATCTCGGATAGCAATTGGGTTAGCCCCGACCAAGTTGTGCCAAAAAAGTCCGGAATCACCGTGGTAAAGAATGAGAACAATGAGTTGATACCCTAAAGATTACAAACCAGATGGCGAGTTTGCATCGACTATAGGAAGCTCAACACCGCAACACGTAAGGATCACTTTCCCTTACCATTCATTGATCAAATGCTTGAGCGCCTCGCTGGCCATAGTCATTATTGCTTTCTCGATGGATACTCGGGGTATAACCAAATTGCCATTGCATCGGAGGATCAAGAAAAGACCACTTTCACTTGCCCATTTGGCATCTTTGCGTATAAGCCCATGCCTTTTGAGCTGTGCAATGCACCCGCCACCTTCCAAAGATGCATGATGTCCATCTTCTCTGACAAGGTTGAAGACATTATCGAGGTATTTATGGATGATTTTTATGTTTTTGGTGATTCTTTTGATAATTGTCTTCACAACCTCTCTCTAGTGTTGCAAAGATGTCAAGAGTGCAACCTTGTTCTCAATTGGGAGAAGTGCTACTTCATGGTACAACAAGGCATTGTGCTTGGACATGTTATTTCTTGTAGGGGTATAGAAGTGGACAAAGCTAAGATCGAAGTCATGAAGAGCTTACAACCACCTAAGACAGTGAAAGACATCCGCTCATTCCTGGGACATGCGGGTTTCTATCGAAGATTCATCAAGGATTTCTCAAAGATCTCCAGACCGTTGTGCCATTTACTCCAAAAGGATGCGGTATTTGATTTTAATGAAGAGTGCTTGAAGGCTTTCAAAACATTGAAGGAGGCCTTAACTTCAGCACATATCATGATACCACCAGATTGGAGTCTACCATTCGAGCTCATGTGTGACGTTTCCGATTATGCTGTGGGAGCCGTGCTTGGACAAAGAGTGAACAAAGAGTTAACAAAGTACCTCATGCCATCTACTATGCATCAAGAACTCTAAACGATGCCCAACTGAACTACTTAACCACGGAAAAGGAGTTGCTAGCTGTAGTTTTTGCTTTAGAAAAATTTCGATCATATCTTGTTGGAACTAAAGTTATTGTTTTCTCTGACCATGCAGCTCTTAGGTATTTATTGCAGAAAAAAGATGCAAAACCAAGGTTGATTAGATGGATTCTATTGCTGCAAGAGTTTGATCTAAAGATCCGAGACAAGAAGGGAAGTGAGAATGTGGTTGCCGATCACTTGAGTCGATTGGTACATGGATCCAATGATGAAGAAGACACACTTCCGCTAAGGGAAAGCTTTCCGGATGAACAACTCTTCGTGATCAAGACGAAAGAGCCTTGGTTCGCCGACATTATCAACTACCTTGTCTCAAGGCAATTGTTAATAGCCAAAACTGGCTAAGGACCAAAGGAAATTTTCCACCTTCCAGACCAGGCTCCATGCCTGAAAGTTTCCACCAGGAGACCACTCTACCCAAAGCCTGTTAGGATTATGCTCAATAGCAAGAGTGTAATATTTTAATTGACAATCTTTTCATATTAATAAAGTGTTTTCTGATTCTTACAAATACTTATAGCATTTATTATTATAATTGTCAAGGTAAATAATCATAAGGTCAAAAGACTATGAGATATGAAGAATTGTTCATACATCCGGATATGTGTGATGTAGACACAATTCTTAAGCTAGTCTTGAATAACATTAACAACTTAAGTTAAAGGTTGGGCACCTCTATCTTGATAAAGTTGTAGAATTCTTTTACTAGAATTTGAGTGGGATCAAATGAGTTATGATGAGTCTAAAATCATTGAAAGGTTTTCGAGTAAAAGAATCTAGTGCACTGGGTGCATTGAACTGGATCACAATGAAATACTTTATCTAGAACCGTCACTAGATATAAGTCTTTTCATTATTAGGACAATCGGAGAGTCGATCTTAATCCTGAGATAAATGATGGACTTATGGTTGCAAGTGTTATCATTTGAGCTATCAATGAGTACGATTATATAGCATAGTCTATCCTCGATAGTTTGGTGGTATTCATTTGTTAATCGATAGAGGACTTCATTTATAGATATGGACATCGTGGCTCCATTAATTAAATGAGAGTATAATATCATCATATGGATGTTTTGAGGTATTGAATATTAAATCTCAACGTTGAGTTTTCAATAATGATTATTGAAGACATGGCTTCTGGACAAGTCAAAATATCCAAGTTCAAAATGTGGTCATATGAGGAAATATGGTAACTTGGAGAGCTATAGGCGGTCTATGAGCTCTTGGTGATTACTGATATTATTCACGAGGATACACCATCTCCTATAAGATTGTCTAGGGTATGAATGAGAAACATCTCCTTCTTCTATCTTTATTTAAGAGTTCAATTTAAGCTCTTTAGTGGAATGAGTTAAAATTAATAGATCGGACCTAAGTGAATCATTTGTTGATTGTGATTAGGTTATGTCTATTGAAGCTTAAATTTAGATAGCCCGCCAAGATCCACAATCCACACGTACTTGCATGGATCACTTGATATATTCTACCGGACCAATTTATGGGTCCATCTAGAATTGCATTTAATATATTAAGAATATAATATATCTATTATTTATTTAATGAGCTGTTCTATTATATTAATATATTAAAAGGAGACATGTGGGCTTGTTTCTTTTAGTAAGAATAAGTCTGGTTCACATGTGGGCTTTTATTTAAAGTCTAATGGATTAAATAAAATAAGAAAAATAATATTAGGCCCATATATATATGGTGTGGGCGGCATGGCTATAAAATAGCCAAAGATATTATTTTATTTTATTGTTTTGATTAAATGGAAATTAATTAATTATTTAATTAATTAATAGTTTAAATCAAAATCTTTTCCTGATCAGTAAATAAAATACTATGTGTTGGATTAGAGTTAGAATTCTTTTAAGTGATAGAAGTCCTAATGTGGTAAGGATTAAGTCCACATACACTCCATACCACACAAAGAATTCGGCCACCCTAGTCCTATAAGGGTTAGGATTCTTAAATTGATAGGAATTAGGGAAAAGCACAATTCCTTTTCAAGTAAGGAAATTGGCCAACCATAGATTTCCTACACAAAGAATTCGGCCAACCCTATTTTGAGAAGGAGAAATTTCGGTCACCTTATAAATATAAGGTGATAAATTTCGGCAACTATGAAGCTTGAGTGAGAGAGATTTTTGTTTGCTTTGAAAAATAAAAATCTTACTCAATACACATAGAATTTCGGCCAAGAGAGAAAAAGAAAAATAAGTTCTTATTCGATAGTGCACTTGCAAGCCTTTAACATCAAAAGGTTTTGTGCACACTTTCGATATAGGGTTACGCCAGTTCCAATCATATCGATTGTGAATTCAAAAGTGATCGGAACTGTTTTTCTAGGCTCTTGGTGTTTTGGGATTGAAGATCAGGATCAGAAGTTCCATACATCCATTCTCAGGTAAGCAATTTAAAGAAAAAAGGGAGACCACGCTCCTAGGTGATTCACGTACGTGCTAGGATTGAAGATCTTGCGGATTACCATCGACGTAAGTCAATCAGATCACGCGACAAGAGGTATTTAACTCTAACCGTATATTTGTGTTTAATTAATTAAAAGGTTAAGGTTCAAATCTTTAGAAAAATTTTAAACTATACGAAAATCTACTTTTCGCCTTCCGCTGCGGTTTTAGTTAATTTTTCCCTACAATTGGTATCAAAGCTAGGTTGTACCCTTTAATTAATTAACGTATATATACGTGAATCTATTTCTTTTTATTGTGATTATGCATGTTTTAGAAAGAGATGGCACTCTAGGTATCGCATATATAATTACATGTCGAATGTATGGATTTATATATGTTGTTATAAAGTGAATTGTTATTACTCAATTTTGGTCCTAGATTTTCCATGTAATTTTTGTTTCGGAATTGTAACAAGAAGGGTGGCCTATTATCGTCACAAGTTCCTTCTTGATAGTTGCTTAATTTTTTTTATATTGTATAAAATAGTGCAGTTATTTTTTAATGTATTAAAAATACTGCAGTTTTTTTTGGTGCAATTTTTTTTTTATTTGTAAAAAAAAATACTGCAGTGGTTAATAATAAAAAAAAATTACTGCAGTATTTTATTGTATAAAATAAGATGTAATATATTCAAGATTCAAAGACTCGAAGATTTGAAGAAATTGGAGCATCCGGAACCCGGCTTGGCACCCGCTCGCACCGAGACAACAAGCGCACACGCAACCAAGCGTGCAGCTGCGCTTGTTGCGGTGCAGCAGCGCGCGACCCATGCATAGGCTGGCCGTGTGGCAGCTCATGCCCTTGCATGGGCTAGGCGTGCGCATGGGCTGCTGTGGTGATCTTTGGGCACGCGAGTTTCGTGCGCAAGATGGTCGCTTGAAGTCTTGTCCGCCAAGAAAGGAGTTTTTGTATTTCGTACAATTGTAATTTACATGCTTTTCTAGGATGGACCAAAATTGTGGCTATTTATTTTTTATGTATAAATATTAAAATATTTGTTATTGTATGATAACATGTCATATAGAATAGGAGTGCCACTCATATATCTCTTTTGGTATGAACATGCATTGAATGATTTAGGTATCTAATTGGCATCTAGATAACTTGGTAAAATCATTCTTTGGAATTTAATCACACGCCTTAAATAATTGAGTGGGAGAAGGTGTGTTAGAACGCCTATGGCCTCCAAGGTTAGTTGAGTTTTATTATTTTTGGTAATCCCCCTAAGGGGCGTCCATAAATGGAATTTAACAAAATACTTCCTTGCAAGGATAGACTAGACAATTGACTTAAACGAAATCTACTCCCCAAGGAGGGATTCTCGTGAGAGAAAATTGAGGGTCGATATCTTGGTAACACACTCAATGTAATTTTATTAATATCCTCCCAGGAGTTCTTGTTAATAAAATTGCAAAGCTAAAATTGAAAACGCTGGTTGTTATGTTAACAATTAGGTGGGACCTAGTCCAACTAGCAAATAGTACGAACTCCCAAAGGAGGCGTAAGATTTATGGGTGTTGGATCACCGTTGAATTTTTACGATTGAATTATTTATTTAATTCAAGATAAATATTTAAAAGTGCTTTATCATGATTATTTACTTATATATGTTTTTGTTTTAATCGGAAATCATGACCCCATCACTTATGAACATCCTGAAAGATAACACCTTAACTGGAGATAATTATGTCACATGGAAAAGGAAAATTGGGTTGTTGCTGCAAAGTGAAAAACATAAATTTGTTCTAACTACTCCTAAACCACCCCTTCCTAATAATGAATCTAGTGTGATGCAAAAAGATGAGTATGAGCAGTGGAAGACTTTTGATGATATGGCAAAATGTTATATTATGGCCACTATCTCCGACGTGTTGCAACAGCAACATGAAGGAATGGAGTCCGCTGCTGATATAATGATGTCTCTAGAGGAAATGTTTGCTATGAGGTCTAGGACGACTAAGAGAGAGGCAGTGACTGCTTTTATGAATCTTAGGATGAAACCTGGACAATCTGTGAAAGATCACATGATGAAAGTCATAGCACATCTCAATATTGCTGAACTAAATGGTACTGAGATTGATGGTGAGACCAAAATTGATATGGTAGTTAACTCACTGTCAGATTCCTTTGATCAGTTCAAGTTGGACTACACCTTGAACAAAAAGGAATATATCTTGTAGGCCTGATGCAAGATGTTCAAAGCGCTGAAAAAATCCTTGTGAAAAACAAAGGTCACGAGATTCATTTGGTTGGTAAAATTGCTACTGTTAAGACCCGTAAGAAGGTCAAGAAATAATAGAAGAAAAAGCAACTTGGGCCTACCAAGAAGGAAACCAAGAAAGTAACCAAGATCAAAGGGAAATGCTTCTTTTGTGGTGAAAAGGGACATTGGAAAAGAGATTGCCCAAAGTCCCAGAATAAGAAGGAAGAAGGTAATATTAATTATCTTGAAACATCTTTTCTGGCAGATTCTACTGATTCTTTGATCATAGACTCTGGAGCCACTAATCATGTTTGTTATTCCTTGCAGGGGTTCCAAGAAAGGAGAAGGCTGAATGAAGATGAAGTCAATTTGCGCTTGGGCAACGGAACGTTACTGTCTGCAAGTGCATTGGGAGATATTAGAGTTATTTTAGATTCTACTAGGCATTTAGATTTAATAGACGTTTATTATGTACCTCAATTCAAGAGGAATTTAATTTCAGTTTCTTGTTTAAATAAATTTGGATATTCGGTTACTTTTAATAAAGCTTTTATTATTAGTAAGAATGACAAAATTGTTTGCAAAGGTACATTGGAAAACGGTCTATTCTTTTTGCATAGAAATATCTCTCACTCGTTAGACACAGAAATAACGGAACCTAATCATAAAAGAGTAAAATTATCAAAAGATGAAACCTACCTTTGGCATTTACGCCTAGGTCACATTAACCTTAATAGGATTAAAAGATTGGTATGTGACGGACCTTTAAGTGACTTAAAGGTTGATGATCTACCAACTTGTGAATCTTGTTTGGAAGGTAAAATGACCAAAAGGCCATTCAATACCAGAGGTGCAAGTGCCACTGAATGTTTAGGACTAATACACACTGATGTATGTGGTCCTATGAGCATTCAAGCTAGAGGTGGATATGAGTACTTCATCACCTTCACAGATGATTACTCAAGATTTGGTTATGTGTATCTCATGAGACATAAGTCGGATGCTTTTGACATGTTTAAAGCATTCAAAGCTGAAGTAAAAAATCAGCTTGAGAAACATATAAAAATCTTGAGATCTGATCGTGGTGGAGAATATTTATCTGGAGAGTTTCACCAATATCTTATTGATAATGGGATAGTTTCTCAGTTTTCTGCACCAGGTACACCTCAACAAAATGGGGTAGCAGAAAGGAGAAATAGAACTCTTTTAGAGATGGTTAGGTCAATGTTGAGTTATTCAACACTTCCTATTTCTTTTTGGGGATATGCTCTACAAACAGCAATATATATTCTAAACGATGTACCATCTAAATCTGTCCCTAAAACCCCACATGAATTGTGGACTGGGCGAAAACCTAGTTTACAACACATGAGGATATTTGGTTGTCCTGCACATGTGTTGAAAGGAAAGACAGAAAAGATGGAGTCCCGTTCAGAAACATGTATATTTGTGGGGTATCCAAAAGGGACTAAAGGATATTATTTCTATAGTCCTAATGATCTAAAAGTATTTGTTTCAACAAATGCTTCATTTCTAGAAAAGTACTATATGAATGATTTTGTGCCCAAAAGTAGAATTGTCCTGAATGAAATGTCAGGAGATACAATTCCACAAGAGGTTTCACAACCTAGCCCAATTGTAAGTTCCACTCCAACACAAAATCAACAACCTACCATTCCTCGTCGTAGTGGGAGGGTTATAACACAACCCGAAAGATACATCGATCTAGGAGAATCTGTGGAGAATCTCCCGGACGACGATGATCCCTACACGTACAAGGAAGCAATGGAGGATGTTGATTGTCGTCATTGGCAAAAGGCAATGCAATCTGAGATTGAATCGATGTTCAATAACAAAGTCTGGTCCCTTGTAGACTTGCCTAAAGGGATAAAACCCATTGGGTGTAAGTGGGTATACCAGAGGAAAAGAGGTATGGATGGTAAGGTGGAAACCTTTAAAGCTAGACTGGTAGCTAAAGGTTATACACAGAAAGAAGGTATCGATTACGAGGAAACCTTCTCTCCTGTGGCCATGCTTAAATCCATTAGGATACTCTTATCCATTGCAGCATCTCTAGACCTAGAGATTTGGCAAATGGACGTCAAGACAGCTTTCCTTAATGGAAGTCTTGACGAGAGCATCTACATGATGCAACCAGAAGGATTCATTGAAAAAGGCCAAAAGGAAAGAGTATGCAAATTGCAAAAGTCCATATATGGACTGAAGCAAGCATCCAGATCCTGGAACATAAGGTTCGATCAAGCTGTGAAAGGTTTTGGATTTATTCAAAACCCTGAGGAACCTTGTGTATACAAAAGGATTAAAGGCGACAAGTTGGTTTTCCTCATTCTTTATGTTGATGATATACTACTCATTGGAAACGATGTAGGTGTATTGACATCAGTAAAAGAATGGTTAGCAAAACAATTTGATATGAAGGACTTAGGAGAAGCAAGTTATATTCTTGGTATCCAAGTAATAAGGGATAGAAAGAATAGAACGATTGCATTATCCCAAGCTTCACACATTGATAAAATCTTGTCTAGATTTTCCATGCAAGATTCCAAGAAAGGTATGTTACCTTTTAGACATGGAATCAAACTTTCTAAGGAACAGGTTCCTAAGAATGAGCATGAAGAGCAATTCATGAGTAGAGTTCCATATGCCTCGGCAGTTGGAAGTCTCATGTATGCAATGCTCTGTACTAGACCAGATATTTGTTTTGTTGTTGGCATAGTTAGCAGGTTACAATCGAAACCTGGTCCTGATCATTGGACGGCAGTCAAGCATATTTTCAAGTATCTTAAAAGAACTAGAGATTATATGCTTATATACTCTGGAGGGGATTTAATTCCCGTTGGGTATACAGATTCTGATTTCCAGTTGGATTTTGACTCCAGAAAATCCACATCGGGATCTGTGTTTACCATTAGAGGAGGAGCAGTCATATGGAGGAGTATCAAGCAATCTTGTATTGCTGATTCCACCATGGAAGCTGAGTATGTTGCTGCATGCGAAGCTGCAAAAGAGGCTGTTTGGCTCCGCCAATTCTTGATTGACTTGGAAGTGGTTCCTAATGCGAATAAGTAGATCACTATACACTGTGACAATAGTGGAGCAGTGGCTAATTCGAGAGAACCAAGAAGTCATAAGAGAGGTAAACACATAGAAAGGAAATATCACCTTTTAAGGGAAATTATTCATAGGGGAGACGTGACGATCACCAAAATCGTGTCAGCAGAAAATCTAGCGGATCCTTTCACAAAGGCTCTACCTCAGAAGAGTTTTGATGGGCACCTAGAGAATATGGAAATGAGAGATATGACACACTTGCTATAGCGCAAGTGAGAGATTGTTAGGATTATGCTCAATAGCAAGAGTGTAATATTGTAATTGACAATCTTTTCATATTAATAAAGTGTTTTCTGATTCTTACAAATACTTATAGCATTTATTATTATAATTGTCAAGGTAAATAATCATAAGGTCAAAAGACTATGAGATATGAAGAATTGTTCATACATCTGGATATGTGTGAGGTAGACACAATTCTTTAGTTAGTCTTGAATAACGTTCACAACTTAAGTTAAAGGTTGGGCACCTCTATCTTGATAAAGTTGTAGAATTCTTTTACTAGCATTTGAGTGGGATCAAATGAGTTATGATGAGTCTAAAATCATTGAAAGGTTTTCGAGTAAAAGAATCTAGTGCACTGGGTGTATTGAACTGGATCACAATGAAATACTTTATTTAGAACCGTCACTAGATATAAGTCTTTTCATTATTAGGACAATCAGAGAGTCGATCTTAATCCTGAGATAAATGATGGACTTATGGTTGCAAGTGTTATCATTTGAGCTATCAATGAGTACGATTATATAGCATAGTCTATCCTCGATAGTTTGGTGGTATTCATTTGTTAATCGATAGAGGACTTCATTTATAGATATGGACATCATGGCTCCATTTATTAAATGAGAGTATAATATCATCATATGGATGTTTTGAGGTATTGGATATTAAATCTTAACGTTGAGTTATCAATAATGATTATTGAAGACATGACTTCTGGACAAGTCAAAATATCCAAGTTCAAAATGTGGTCATATGAGGAAATATGGTAACTTGGAGAGCTATAGGCGGTCTATGAGCTCTTAGCGATTACTGATATTATTCACGAGGATACACCATCTCCTATAAGATTGTATACGGTATGAATGAGAAACATCTCATTATTCTATCTTTATTTAAGAGTTCAATTTTAGCTCTTTAGTGGAATGAGTTAAAATTAATAGATCGGACCTAAGTGAATCATTTGTTGATTGTGATTAGGTTATGTCTATTGAAGCTTAAATTTAGATAGCCCGCCAAGATCCACAATCCACACGTACTTGCATGGATCACTTGATATATTCTACCGGACCAATTTATGAGTCCATCTAGAATTGCATTTAATATATTAAGAATATAATATGTCTATTATTTATTTAATGGACTGCTCTATTATATTAATATATTAAAAGGAGACATGTGGGCTTGTTTATTTTAGTAAGAATAAGTCTGGTTCACATGTGGGCTTTTATTTAAAGTCTAATGGATTAAATAAAATAAGAAAAATAATATTAGGCCCATATATATATTGTGTGGGCAGCAAGGCTAATAAAATAGCCCAAGATATTATTTTATTTTATTGTTTTGATTAAATGGAAATTAATTAATTATTTAATTAATTAATAGTTTAAATCAAAATCTTTTCCTGATCAGTAAATAAAATACTATGTGTTGGATTAGGGTTAGAATTCTTTTAAGTGATAGGAGTCCTAATGTGGTAAGGATTAAGTCCACATACACTCCATACCACACAAAGAATTCGGCCACCCTAGTTCTATAAGGGTTAGGATTCTTAAATTGATAGGAATTAGGGAAAAGCACAATTCCTTTTCAAGTAAGGAAATTGGCCAACACTAGATTTCCTAGACAAAGAATTCGGCCAACCCTATTTTGAGAAGGAGAAATTTCGGTCACCTTATAAATATAAGGTGATAAATTTCGGCCACTATGAAGCTTGAGTGAGAGAGATTTTTGTTTGTCCTAGATTTCTCCTGGAAAAGCTCGCTTATGCTCTGGTGATTTCAATGAGGAAGCTCCGTCCCTATTTTCAAGCTCACACAATAGCAGTGGTGATAGACCAACCCCTCCACCAATTCTTGCAGAGACCAGACGTGTTCGGAAGGTTAGTCTTATGGGCCCTAGAGCTCACTCAGTTCGACCTAAAGTATAAGCCCCGAACTACGATCAAGGCGCAGGCTTTGGCCGACTTCGTGGCAGAATTTTTAGCGATCCCAGATCAAGATGATCCCTCAGTATCAAATGAGATCCCTGAAAAGATACCCGAGGTCGACAGTTGGCCGGAAGGCTGCAAGCCATGGACCCTCTTTACAGATGGAGCATCCGGGCAAGCCGAGAGAGGAGCTGACATAGTTTTAATAGATCCAGAAGGAACCAAATTCTGTCACTGTTTCAGATTCGAGTTTAAAGCTACCAATAATGAAGCAGAGTATGAAGCCCTCCTAGCCGGGATAAAGGTAGCCATTGAACTAAAGGCCGATTACCTACAAATCAAGAGCGATTCATTACTTGTTGTGAATCAGGTGACTGGGGTCTACCAGGCAAAGGGAGATAATATGGCAGCCTACCTAAAGCTAGCTCAGCTGCTAAAAGGTAAATTTAAGGGGCTCAAGGTCGATAAGGTGCCTCGACACCAAAACCATCGCGCAGATGTTCTGGCTAAAATAGCTGCAAACGGAGGCCAATCCTTACCACGGGGAGTTCCCCTCCAAGTGATCACCCAACCAAGCATAGCCACAAATGGAGAAATTTGCTCCCTGGATCGCCTAACCAACCACGCGATGGACCAGACAGTTTGTGTCTCTCCTCTTTCCCTAATTCTTTCATTCTATTTCTTGTTTATACATTGAGAACAATGTTTAGATTAGGTTTGGGGGTGTTGTTTAATTTTTTTTTTTTTGTTTTTTGTGTGTTTTTGAGTCTTTGAGTTTTCTTGTTCTGCTGGAGAAATTTTTGAACAAACGTTTTCTTTCAAACTGTATCTTTTGGCAAGGAAATAAATTTTTCCGTCCACGTTGGGTTCTTTGATTTTTTTGATATGAATCCAACGGTATAAAGAACGAAAATTTCTGGGTGGTAGTTTTAAAGTTATGATCAATTCTTTGAGCAAAAGTCAGAAGTGATGCTCTGTTTCACGAATCTGCGAGTGAGCTGTTTTCATCGCTTGTTTTCACATCTTGTCAAATCGATTTTTGAAATGTTTTCTTAATGAAAAGTGTTTGATTGCATGTCTATTTTATTGTGTTAAAATTGGAGAAAATTAGTTTGAGTATTCTAAGAGATATGCTCCAATTGACGGATAAAGGTCGATTTCGAAAGTCACCAGTTTTTGGAATTGTTGTCCTCCATATCGAGATGCTTCTTTTGTGTGCTTTAAGAGCCGTAATGTATGATTTATTCACTGTGTTTAGACTAATGTCTTGCCACTTAGAGTAGTGCATTGTATTTGTCAAAACTTATGACATGCTCTTGATGTGATAGTGGATAGGATGCTTAGTTGGATTGCCATGATTAATAGTGGAGACTACCCTTGTGAGTTCACTAAGCCAAAAAACGTACATGTCATTATATGAGGGTTTTGTTTTTTCTACTCCTAAACACTTTTTAGGTTCTTAGTATTAGAATAGATCTCAATAGGTTATGTATTGGACATTAAAGAACATTCATCATAAAAAGATATCACATGTGGACTTTGCTCTTGTTTTGGTTGAACCATTAGAAGTGATATAGGCAATGTGTGTTTAACCTACATAAAAGGCATTAAATTTCCCTACCCATGTGTGTGCTCCATTAGCCCTTTTGAAGCCAAACAATTATGAGCCTTTTTCTTTCATCACCCACATAATCTCTATCCCTTATACCCAATATATATTGGCCGTACCCTATAGCTTGGGATCATGTCGAGTGGAAGAAGTTCAAGAAGAAAATGAGGTTCAAGTTCAAGATGAAGATGAAGAAAAAAAGATAAACATGGGTAAGTTCTATGGAATGCATGTACTAAGGCATAGAAAGGAATCAAAAATGCTCTTCCTTAAAGAAAAAAAGAAAGAAAAAAAAAACAAAAAAGAAAAAAAAAGTGTTGAAAAAAAAAGCAAAGCAATGAAAAGAAAGAAAGCAGAAT
The DNA here is from genome assembly GCA_033220585.1 of Dipteronia sinensis. Taxonomy (NCBI): domain Eukaryota; kingdom Viridiplantae; phylum Streptophyta; class Magnoliopsida; order Sapindales; family Sapindaceae; genus Dipteronia; species Dipteronia sinensis. The sequence goes on from CM065641.1 coordinate 250,312, forward strand.
GATGGGAAAAGAAGATGAATTCAAGTTGAATTTTTCTTGAAAAATAAGTTGAAGAAATTGATGAAGAAGCTCGGATGCAATTACAAAGAAGATTCAAAGGAGAGATGTCCACGCATCGACATATCATGATACATCTCTTGGCATGATCTTAAGCTCTTTGAATTTCGTTTTTTCGTTATTTCTATTGACCCTTCACCCAATGGCCCCATTACAACCAAATAAAAGACCTAATTGATCTTTTGGGAATGCTAGCTCGAGAGTAAAGGTAAACACGTGCTCTATCTTGTTCTTAATGTCTGATTCCATTCATGAGATCTTTTGCATATAAATCCAATGTTCTTTCAATGATATATTCATATGCGATTATAACTTGAAATTTCTTGTGCATAACTTCATTCGCATATGCTTGATGAGTGTATTTGCCTAGGTTCTGTGTGAATTAATGAGTGACATCTTGTGAGAATTAGAGTCGAGGCGAATTATATCTATGGCGTTTGACGAATGTGTTTTTGAAACTAGAGTGTCTCGAGTGTGGGCTTTTCATTAAAACCAAGCATGCATTCAAATTTGTGGCATAATTTTAGTCTTTATTTAGTGGCTTTAGCATGCATTGGCTTTGAATGGTACATTTGAGTTGCATCTTGATTATTTGATTTTTCGGTAGAAATATATGTTTGTGGGTAGCATTGCTGTAAACCCTCGGGAGACTATAACTCCTCCTACTAGGGACACCTAGAGGTTTAAAGGCTTGTAACATATGCTCAATACTGTCGTGTTTTCCTACAAAAATGGCCTAGTTTAGATTAGTTTATTTTTGTTTATTTTATTTTTTTCGATTTTGCTCGAGGACTAGCAAAAGCTAGGTTTGGGGGTATTTGTTAGGTCGATAAATGTTGATATTTGAGACCCCTAATTCCTATGTTTTATGTTATGTTCTTGGGTGAAATTGAATATTTTAATGTGTTTGTTGAGATTGTGTAGAATATAGCTCTTGGAGTAAATTTGAAAACAAAAGGGTGATTTTAGAAGATTAAAGGGATTAAAATGTAATTATCATAAGAAGGGGTCAAAACATAATTGACCAAGTCAAAAAGCAAATTGCAAATGAATTGCAATTGCTGTGCACTTTCACAGCGGCCTTTCATGGCGTGACCCACAGCGCCCAAATTTTGTGTGGACCGCTGTCACTTGTGCTGTGCATTTTGACAGCGGTACACACAGCGTTCTAATATCAGTATGTGATACGTTGTGGGATCGCTGCACTTTTACACAGCGATGTTTCTCCAGTATTGTTACGCTGTCCATTGCGCTCTAATTTTTGGCAGCGGCCCACAGCGGTCGTTGCATATTTTTGGCGGATTTCCACTCCGAATTGGTTACAAATTGGTCCAGAATTATCCCAAAACTTCCCAAATCAAATCCTAAAAGACTCTAAAAAATCAAGACATGCTTGGAAAATTTCCTAAACCAAATTAGGAATTAATTTCCAAAGAGGAAATCCAAGTTAGGAAAGAATTCTCATTCCTTGTTTAATTCTTATTTCCTACTTGGGGTGTTTCCTACAACAAAACAAATTGGGAATCTACAAGGAGAAGTCACCTATAAATACCAAGAGTTTCTTCAAGAGATGGTGGAAGATTAATTATTGAAGATTGAAGACCGAAGATCCTTCATAGTTTTTATTTTCTCTCTTCTTCTACCTTTCTTTAATTTTAATGTTTTTATTTGCTTTTATAGTTATAGTGTGTAACTAAACTTTTCATAGCTAGGGCTAACTTGAAGCCCAAGACATGATTTCAATTTCATAGACATATTGTTTTAATAGAGTACTATTTTCTTACATGATGAATTCAATTTCCCCATAAAAATTGTCTTTCTTTTATTGTGTTTCTTTGATTGATCACCTTAGGAGCATGATCTTAGGATTTATGTTGCAAGGATACAAGTCGGACACCATACGAATCTATCCTTGGTTGCAACAATTGATTGAAATAAGACTCAATTAAGGGAAGTTGTTTCATAAATTACCTAGAATAGATACCATGTTCAAGGGTTTATGTGATGTTCATATTCTCTTCATTCTTAATGAATTCCAATTGTTAAATCTAAGTAGACACCATGCTAGGTTATAATTTGGAGTATAAGTATTTATGTAGATACCATGCAATTTACATTCCAACTAAGAGAGAATCATACGACTTGAGTGAGACACCATCACCTTGTTACGAACGTCTGCATCATGTTTGACTTCTTTAACTCGATTATTGTCTATGGATTGGATGAATGTTTAGTGGTGGATAGGAAGTTCTAGCTAGTTTTTCTTTATTGATTTTTTTCAAATAATCTTTCTGCTGCGTTTCTTAATTTTAGTTTAATTTAAATTCTTAGTTTTTAATAATCAATTCAAAAACCCCCCATCGTGTGTGTGAGTTGTGTTTTATTTAAGTTGTCTTAGAGTGTCTTAATTTAGTGTTTTTAAATTCTTAACTTCCGTAGGTAATTCATTCCTCGTGGGAATGACCCTTGCTTACCTATTGTACTATCGTTTACGATTTATGCACTTGCAAGGTTTGATAATATTTTTGTTTGCTATTTTGCAGCCAACATCCAATGCTTTACTTGTTGATGGCTTACTGATCGGGCCAAATATGTTGTATATTTAGGCCCTAAGATCTTTACCTTTTGTTCTGTTTTCGGGTGTTTTTGTATCTCTTATGGGTTGTTTTGTGCTTATTTATAGGAAATGATGTAAGGACAGGTTTGGAAGCATATGGTGGTGATTCCAGCAGAAAAGGCGCGAAAGTAAAGGCAAAGGAGCACAAACACCTCTACAGTGCTGGTCAAGTGCGGGTCCAGTGGGGTCGCAACCGCACTCCAGCCGCACTCCAGCCGCACTCATGTGCATAGCCGGGGCAGAATGCAAGTACAGAAATAAAGTGCGGGTACAGTGCGGGTCAGCTAACGGCACTCCACCCGCACTAATGCCAAACCAGAGAAGTGATGTTCAACCTGATGATAAAGTGCGGGTACTGTGCGGGTAATCCAACCGCACTCTACCCGCAATAATGCCAAACCAGAGAAGCTGATCTCCCACCTGACATTAGAGTGCGGGTACTGTGCGGGTCATCAAACCGCACTCCACCAGCACTTGCACCAAGAACAGAAGAGCAGAGTTGCACCTGACATCAGAGTGCGGGTACTGTGCGGGTCATCTAACCGCACTCTACCCGCACTTGTATCAAGAACAGAAGAGCAGAATTGCACCTGACACTAGAGTGCGGGTACTGTGCAGGTCATCCAACCGCACTATACCCGCACTTTGGCTCAAGACAGAAGGTAGATCTTGCACCTGACAGGGAAGTGCGATCACAGTGCGATTCCAAGTGCGGGTTAAGTGCGGGTAATTCAACCGCACTCCACCCGCACTCATGCCCTACTCTGAGAACTGAAGTTGCAGACAACCCATACAGTGCGGGTAAATCACCCGCACTCTGAGCGCGCCAGTCTGATTTTCAAAGCTTAAGTGACCTATTTTTGTATTTAGTATAAATAGAAAAGTGTAGAAACGTTTTGAGCAGCTTTTTGACTCCGTTTAAGACAGATTAAGCATTCTTAGATCTAGTTTCTCTCTCTACCTCTTTCTTACATTCTCTACTGAACTTCAAGGAAGTTAGGAGATTGGAGCCACTTCAAGGAAGGAGATGTTCTCCAAGGGTTATTTCTTTCTCCTCTCTACTGGTTTCTTAGTTGTAATGAGTAGCTAAATCCCCTCTAAGGGGTTGATGGAGTAGTTAGTTTAATATTGGGCTTGTACATAAACTTGATATTATATTGATATTCATGTCTATCTTCCATTGATCTATTCTTGTTGTGAATGTTTATCTTTGATTTCTTGTGTAGATACATCCTCTTTGCAAGATATCTTTGTATATTGTATGAGTATTGCATCTAGATATACATCCTATTTAGTTGTTTAATGCTCTAAAGAATAGACGGAAAGTCATGAATTCCGACTCTTGAACCGCGGTTTTAATCTAACCTCGATCGTGTTTTCCGGCACTATACATCCTAGGTCGGAATCTGTGAGAGAATTAGAAGTCATCACTATACATCCTAGGGTGACTATTTGTAATCGGTTGAGTCATTGTTAGGTAGACGAGCTTCATTCTAAAATCCGGTAAACGACCAACTCTATACATCCTAGGTTGGTAGTTTACAAGGATTAATCCCTAATAGGTGGTCCGCACTATACATCCTAGGTTGGCCACCTTCTAGGGATATATAACCGACTCTATACATCCTAGATCGGTTACTTTGAATAGTCGTGATGTTGACAAGTTTGTGCATTGCCCAGTATTTACTTTCGAATCCATTAACTCCTTAGTTTCCATCATCTATATATATCCTTCATTCCATATTCCCCCTTTATTTTGTTGTATAATTAATTTAGTGTTATTTATAGGGTTATTCACAATCTACATTTTCACCAACTCATGTTATTCATAGGGTTACTTTTGAAAATTTTAAAATTCTTTGCACTAAAATTCAAAATGAAAAGAACTCACACATTAAAAGCATTAAGAGGATTATGAGTGACCATGGGAGGGAATTTGAGAATGCTTGTTTTGAAAGCTATTGCAATAGCTTAGGCATTTCCCATGAGTTTTCAGCTCCTAGAGCACCTCAACAAAATGGGGTGGTTGAGAAGAAAAATTAGGTCCTTCAAGAGATGGCCCGTGTGATGTTGCTTAGCAACAATGTTCCTAGGAACCTTTGGGCCAAATAGAGTCTTCCTAAGGCCTGGTACTAGGCAAACCTCCTATGAATTATAGAAGGGTAGGAAGCCAAATGTTAGCTACTTCCACTCATTTGGGAGCAAATGCTATATTCTTAATGACTGAGATCAACTTGGCAAGTTTGATGCCAAGAGTGATGAGGGAATCTTCATTGGCTATGCCCTTAATAGTAAGGCCTATAGAGTTTTCAATTTAAAAACTCGAAGTGTCATGAAATCATCTAATGTTGTCAGAGATGATTGTAGGCCTAAGATTAGAGACCATGATGAGGAGGTTATTGTGATTGATGATTCTTCCTTGGAGAAGAATGGTGAGACTTCAATTGATGTGAAGTCAAGTCTTTATGAAGAGGTCATTCAACCTCTTGATAGAGATCCATCTTTGAACTCTAAAGAACCCGCTCCATGGGTTAGACATCTCCACAACAAGAATGACATTCTTGGAGATGTGAATGAGGGTGTTAGGACTAGGCGTCAAATAGCTAATCAAATTAACTACACTTGTTACACCTCTCAAATTGAACCCAAAAAGGTTGATGAAGCCTTGAATGATGGGTTTTGGGTTCTTGTCTTGCAAGAAGAGCTAAACCAATTTGAAAGAAATGAGGTTTGGACTCTAGTTCCTAGACCCAAGGACACTAATTTCATAGGCACCAAATGGGTGTATAGAAACAAGTCGGATGAGGATGGCAACATTGTGCGTAACAAGGCTAGACTTGTAGCACAAGGATACTCTCAAATTGAGGGTATTGACTTTGTGGAGACTTTTGCTCCGGTTGCTCGTCTTGAGTCCATAAGGCTTCTCTTGTCCATATCATGTATGAACAAGTTCAAATTGTATCAAATAGATGTTAAGAGTGCCTTCCTAAATGGCTTCTTGTATGAGGAAGTGTTTGTTGAACAACCCAAGGGGTTTGTGGATCCACACCACCCCAACCATGTCTATCGCCTCAAGAAGGCTTTATATGGGTAGAAACAAGCACCGGGGGCTTGGTATGAGCATCTCACTCTCTATCTTGTTGACAATGGCTACTCAAGAGGTAGTGTTGACAAGACTTTGTTCATCAAGGGCAACAAAGATGAGCTCTTTATAGCTCAAATATATGTTGATGATATTGTGTTTGGCTCCACTAACAAATCCAAAGTCCAACAATTTGTTGATGTTATTTCTCATGAATTTGAGATGAGTTTGGTTGGTGAGCTCAATTACTTCCTAGGTTTGCAAATCAAGCAATTGCATGATAGGATTTTCATATCCCAAGCTAAGTATGCTAAGAACCTAATGAAGAAGTTTGGCCTTGAGCATGCCAAACATTATGACACACCCATGAGTACAATATTGAAACTAAGCAAGGATGCTAGTGGCAAGAGTGTGGACCAAAGTCTTTATCGGGGCATGATTGGTAGCTTGCTTTACTTGACCGCAAGTAGGACCGATATAGCCTTTAGTGTGGGTGTGTGTGCTAGGTACCAAGCGAATCCCAATGAGTCCCATCTCTCCTCTGTGAAGAGAATCATTCGATATGTGAATGGGACATCCAACTATGGGATATGTTACTCTTTTGACACTAATGCTAGCTTAGTTGGCTTTAGTGATGCAGATTGGGCAGGGAATTGTGATGATAGGAAGAGTACATCGGGCGGTTGCTTCTTTCTAGGTAATAACTTGGTCTCATGGTTTTGCAAGAAGCGAAATTCCATCTCTCTATCCACAGCTGAAGCTGAATATATAGTCGCCGGGAGTGCTTGCACACAACTCATTTGGATGAAGCAAATGCTTGTGGACTATGGCTTTGATCAAGGTACTCTAACCCTTTATTGTGATAACATGAGTGCAATTAACATTTCAAAGAATCTAGTTCAGCACTCTAGGACAAAGCATATAGACATTAGGTATCATTTCATTAGAGAGCTAGTTGAAAACCAATGCATTGCACATGAGCATGTTGTCACTAATGATCAACTAGTGGATTTATTTACAAAGCCCTTAGACTCAACTAGGTTCAAGTCACTTAGTAGGTCTATTGGGATTTGTCATATGCTTTGATGTGTTTTGGTGATTGACCCCATATGGGGAGCTCAAGCAAAGAGAGCAACCTTGCATAGTTGAAATAAGCAAAAATTTGCTCAACTTTATGCTTCTTCATTAATTGCTTGAATATTTTGGTTGTGCTTATAAATTATTATATAGCTATTTATTCAATAAGTGTGCCTTGCTTTGTTTGTAATCCATGTCACCTTTATGTTCAAACATGCATTTTTGGACTAGGAGAATTGATTGGGAAGTACTTTAAATGACCTATAATTTATCTCCATGACATGTGAACTTGATTTTGACATGCTTAAATATTATGCATGAATTATATATGTGCAAATGTGTGTGGAAGCAAAAGGCTAAACTCAATAAGGACCTTATATCCATTCAATAAATAAGGATGTCTCATCTAATTTAGCCTTATCTCTCTTTTTAATGGTTGAGCAAGACACCAATTAATAAGGATTTTATATCCATTCAATTAATAAAGATTTTATATCCAAGTCTTGATTGACTATTAAGGATTGACATAATTGCTTGTGTGTGTTACAAATTTTTAAAGCTATATCTTGTTTATTTATGACAAAAGGGTACAAATTGGTTTGAATTCCTTTGGAAACCTTTTGATGTTCACTTTGCCAAATACCATTTGCTTGAACTTTGATGTTACATGTCTTACATTCCAAGCAACTAAGTCACCCATTTTACTTCAAAATAAAACCTCCTTGAATCTCTCTCTATTAATTAAGTTCCATAAGGTTATTGTATATGATTATGCACTTATCTTGCAAATAGCTCTCTTTGCTAAAGTGACCCGTTTGGGGAATATTCCTTTGCCTATATCATGACAAAAAGGGGGAGTAGTGTGATGTTTTGGTAAGTTGCATATTAGGGGAGATTGTCTTGTTGAGGGGGAGTAACCCATTTAGGGGGAGCATTTGCATTGCACTTCATTGTATGGTTTATTGTGTCCGTTAATGCAAACGCTTGTATTTTGTTTTCACTTGATCACCTCACATACACTTGTCTTGGAAAGTGTAGTTTCTTTGTTTTTGCAGGGATGGCTATTCTATAAGAGATCGAAGACTTGAAGATCTAGATTTTAGGTATCTATTTGTAATGTAGAATAACTCTTGTTGACCTCTTGTTTTAACTTTGTTTTGTAAGGATGATTTGTGAGTGGTGGTTTTGTCACGAAATAGCCAAAGGGGGAGATTGTAAGTTTCTCACTTTTTGATTGGCTTATTTCGTTAACAAACCACATTTGGGGCTTAAATGTGTAAGGGTAGTTTAGGCCGCCTTTGTTCGTGATTAAGCTCAGGTGTGCTTCAAAGGTATATCTCTTGCTTAACTCTCTTTGAAGAGACTAGTAGCACACACACACTATCATGCATGTCATACATATCTTGCATTTGTGTTTTCAACATTTTGTTGTATGTGTTATTCATCACACTTCTCACACATACACCTTTGTGTTAGCTTTAAGTGTGGTTGTGGTCTTTGTAATTCATTTTCCGATGTATACTCGGAAACTTCCACGCCCACACGTTGGTGTGTTTTTTCTTTGCGCGAAGAGTGACCTTCCTGGTAGGAGGTCTCTTTTGCACAGGTAGTGCACGGGTTACCTACCCGTGCAGTGAGAATGGGTATCCTTGGGTCTTTATTCTGCACGGGTTTGTGCACGTGTTACCTACCCATACAGTTACCCGTGCATTGAGGTTGAGTGTTTCGGGTTGGTATGACTGCACGGGTTGTGCACGGGTCTTACCCATGTAGTTACCCGTGCAGTTACGATGTTGCTCACGAGTTGGTCTATTGCACAAGTTGTGCACGGGTCCCTTACCCGTGCAGTTACCCGTGCACTGGGCATGTTTTTTCAAAACGATGTCGTTTCACTTAGGGCTCATATATATATATATGTTCTTTTCTCTCCCACTTCATTTTTTAGAGCTTCAAAACTCATTTTCGAGAGAGAAAATGTTCCTTTGAGAGAGAAGCTCCAAGAAGTCATTTTTACTCAACCAAACACCAATCCATGTGCATTTAACATCTTCCAAGCATCATCTCATCATGGATTCTTCTTGCTTTTGTTGACTAGGTAATATGAACATGCCATAAATCTTCATTGCATCTCTTTATGTTCTTATGTGCCTAGGTTTACCTTTATATGTTGATTTAATGCATGTCTTTGTGTTTAATGGTATTTATTACATGATTGAGTTGTTGTTTGTTGGTTGAGAATATATATTCATTGATAGCTATCATTTAGGACCATTTTGCCCTTTAGCAAAATCTTCAGGTATTTACATTTAGATATTAATATCTAGGATATGCATTATGCATTCATTGACATCTCTAAATTCCTAGATAAGCATTTAGTGTAGCAACCCATTAATTGCATGATAGAATATTGTCACATATTCACATAGGTTGCTTAATCTCTTCATTGATTGTTAAGCTTTGTGACTAAGTGGATTAGTGCACAAGCTTATTGGTCTAGGATCACTATTAAAGGCCCATTGGGGTAGAGTGAAAGGGTTAGTGATCAAGTATGGTGTGACTTGAGGTCAACCTAGGTTGTAAACTTTCATTCAAATAGTGGATTTGAGGACCGTGTGTGGCTAGAAGAATAGCCCGTGAGTTTTTACCAGTTGGAGGGTTTCTCACGTAAATCAATCCTTATGTTTTTATTGTTTTCCACATGTTCACTTTGGATTGAATGCTTTATTAAAATTAGTTAGGTCAAAAAGTTTGTAATAAATCAACTACAACCTATTCCCCCCCCCCCCCCCCCCCTCTAGGTTGATAGACACATGCCTTAGTATTATTTTCACAAACATATTCTCATGAGCATTTAGCATCATCCTAGCATCTTCCAAGCATAGGTCTTTGTGTGTTCTTTGACTAGGTAATCTCTACATGTTCTAGAATCTCTTGTTTTATTCTTATGACATGGTTGCATAGGATTAGCATTTATTTGTTGATTAAATGCATGTCTCATTGTTTAATGTTGCTTCTAACATGTTTGAGACATTGAATGTTGGTTGAGGTTGGTTTTCATTTATAGCTAGAATTTAGGACCATTTTACCCTCTAGCTAAATCTATATGCTTTGCATTTAGATATTATTGTTTAGGACTTTGCATCTGATGGTTGTATTTTATTGTCCTTGCCATTTTGTGTGACAACTTGTGTTGATGTGGCTTTGTTTGATAACTAGAATGTAGACTTGCATATTTATACCTAGTTAAGTCTTTATGTGCATTCATATAGACATTGATATCTAGGATTTGTGCTTATTGCCATCATATAATCTTTAGATCAGCATTTAGTGTTGCCTAGCATTAATTGCATTTTGAATACTCATATGTTTAGATAGGTTGTTAATCTCTTCTTAAGAGTTAAGTCTTGTGACTATAAGGTGTAGTGCACAAGCAAGTGAAGTCTTACAAGCGAGGTGTGGTTGGCAAGCAAAGTGATCAAGGATTCACTGTAAAGGCCAGTTGGATAATAGTTGTAGATTAGTGATCAAGAATGGTATGACAACATCATTACAATAGTGGATTTGAGGATCAGTGTGGCTATAAGGATAAGCCGTGGTTTTTCCCTTGTTGAAGGGTTTCCAAGTAAAAAAATCAAGTGTCTTTTAATTTCCGCATTTATACTTGATTTTATATGTTTGTTTATGGGGTGAATTCGTTAATATTGACTAATCAAGAAAAAAATGGTAATTAACTTGATTAAAACCTATTCACCCCCCTCCTTCTAGGTTATTAGACACACGCTTTAAAGTATATTTTCAATGATGTTGCAAAAAAAAAAGCTAGAGAATATGGAGTTGGGTTTTTAATTGTAGAAACTCTATTAGAAATACTGACTAGGATTTCTAACTCTTTCCAATAATATTAAAGCTCATTTAATTGTAAAATAAAAGAGGAGATAGAGTGTAATAATTGTTTTATTATGATTGGTCATAAAATAGATGCATATTTGATTTTAGTTAATTGCATTGGAGATGTGAATATGCATTTCTCTAAAAAAAATTCAAAAGTGGGCCCATAATGAATAGAAATGATGATGTGACACTATTTAGAAATTCAAAAATACATATTTGTATTGGAGATGCTCTTAGTTCAAAAAAAATTGAAGGGTTGTTTAATTAATGGAGAATTAAAATGAATATAAAAAAAACTATATATAATTTGAAGCCAATGCTATCAAATAAATACATTAATGCATTTAAATCTAAATTTATAAAAAAAGAAAAGAAAATAATGGAGAAAATGAAGAGATATCAATTACTTTTTATAATTAAGTAATAAATATCTTCAATTTAATGACAAAACACTAAAAAAAAGAAAGAAGATTAGAGCAAGGGAGGGAGACGAAAATGAGGGAGGTGGGAAGAATATTGAATCTATATACCTATTATTCTGGTTTTGTTAATATTGATAGAATTTAGTGCAATCCAAAACTCCCTCACGGCGACATGTGGTGCTGTGAGGATTAGTGTTTATATATATTAATAGATATAGATTGGGAGAGAATTGAAGATTTGGAGTGAGGAGAAATGAATTTGGGGGGTGGTAACTGTTGTGCCTTCAACGACTACAACAATAATTTTTTTTAAAATGTAATATATATTGTGGAGCCGCCGATTCCACATAAAGTAGGAACCGACAGTTCCTTACTGGTTCTGCGAAATTTGGGAAATTTGGTTCCAGTCAGGTTTTGAAAAGGGCGATTCTAGTTCGGTTACACAGTTGGAACCGAACCTTGGTCATGTCTAGTGCCTTGTTCCATCTGCCATGTGATAGAACCAAAATTATCATATATTTTGGCCCTTATTTTCTTATCCTTAGTCTAGTTTTCGGGGCGTTTTCGTGTGTCTAATGGCTTTGTTTTGTAGTTATTTTAGGCATTCAATGGATTTCAAGTGCTGGAGACGGAAATCGAGACTTTTCAAAGAAAACAAGTCAAAATGGTGCAAAAAGGGATGCTTGAAGGCCATAGTGCAAGGGTAACCTACCCGTGCACTACCCGTGATATTACCCATGCACCGAAGGATGGAAATCAGGAAGAGCTCAGTGCACGGGTACTGCACGGGTATCCTACCCGTGCACATGCCCAGACCAGAAGGCAAGAAGAGATAGCACGGGTGTAGCATGGGTCCCCTACCCGTGAACTTACCCGTGCATTACGTGTTCCAGCTGGGCAACAGTCCGGTTTTCAGCCATTTTTAGAGAGGCAAATGCGTCCTTTCACACCTATTTTGTACCGTAGCCTTTTAACCTATAAATACATCACTTTGCCACAAGACCCAAAGGGAGAATTAACTTTATCCTTTCCATCCATTCTACGCTTCATCTTCTCCACCAAATCAAGAGAGAGAGGAGCTTCCAAAGGCATCCATGGAGGTTTTCCTCCATGGATGCCTCCCCATCATCATTCTCTACTTGAAACCACCCATCTTTGGAGGAAATTCGAGAGGAAATAGCACCCTACCTTGTCTATGAGGAAGAGGAGCTTCAATGGAGTTGGAGATCCGAGATGACAATTGGACAACTCTCCTAGCTTAGTAATCCAGGATTGACACCCTTGGGTTTCTTCTTTTTACTCTTCTCTTGTATTTTCATTATTTGATTTGTATCCCCATTTGGGAAATATGTAAACCCTTATACTAGTTCCATTTATTTGATTGACTTGTATTTGATTTCTCCTTGTATTGTCCCATTCAATTGCACGTAATTGATTCTTGAGTTATGTTAAGTAGGATTGACAACGCAATTATTGATGCATGTTTAGGGATAGCTCTTGTCTTTACTTTCATGGCATGTAGAGTAGAAATTGATGTGTGTTTATGATTGAGATTAGGAGTAGATTAATTAGGCATCCCATGATTGCTCATATGTTGATGGATTATTCGAAATGCATGTTTTGGATTGACTTGAGTGCTTTGGTTTGTTTGGGTGGAACTTATGAAGAGCATACACTCTGCATTTGTGGGTTTTGGTTCTACAAACCTACATGTTTACGCGACCCTTGAGCGTTGCTTGCACGATACACCCTCGGTGAGTAGCAATCGGGTCGCGACTCTTGGCCATTGCTTGTACGATACACTCTCGGCGAGTAGTGGTCTAGGGTCCATTTATGTTTAATGTCTCCATTGGTTGTTGCTTACACGTGACAGGTGAGTAGCGATCGGTGGTCGATCTTATGTTTACTTCATTAATATATGTGCTTAAACGCAGTCCTTAGTAGTTGCTCATACGATACACTCTCGGTGAGTAGCAATAGAGGACTAGTCCACTCTCCCATTTCCATATCTAGAGGTTGTACTTAAGGATAGGTTGAATCCAATATAGGAGTGTCTTTGCAGTTAGTTATTTTACGTGGCGTGAATGTTTGGGTGGTCATGAGTACCAAATGTATCCATTTTCTTCCATCTCTCATGTCCAACATTTTATATTTATCACTTTAATCACCATTCTCACCCGCCATGTTCTTTTATGTTTTCTTTATTTGTTTCTTTTCATTGTTTTTGTTCTCTCTCTCACACACACACACACTCAAATGCTTACACTTCACACACACCACTTTCACCTCGCCATGTTCTTATTTACATTGCTTTTAATAATCACTAAAACGAGAGACAATCGATGGATGACACCTCCATGTGCACGATACCCTCGCTTACCACTTTACTAAGTTTTCAAAATTATAGAGCACATTGCGTAGGAACAATTTTATAAATATCTTTTGATATTCGTAATTTGGTAACGACACAAAAGCGAGTTATCACCATGTTAGGTTGCCCTGATGGTGCTCTGATACAAATATAATGCTCTATATTTTTTGTTTGATTAATTTGTTGTGAATTTTGGAATTTCCAGAAAGCAAGAGAGAATAGAGAGACATGATAAAGAATTGTACAGAGAGTAGATTTTTTTTTAATTGACAATATCATATCCATCTATCATATATATATTTTGAAGCTTTTTGCTATTGGTAGGATTTAAATCACTGACTTGGGAGTCATTTGCCCAAACTCAAATTCATTAATCTACCAGCTTAGCTACGCTCCTGGGGGCATAGAGAGTCGAATTGGTTACTAAATTTTTTGAACTGAACAATGCTGATAACAGACGATATAAGTTGCCCAAATGAAAAAAAGCAAGTAGCCTTTGAGGAAATCCCCCAAATTAAAACAATATCCGAGACAAAACAGAAGACTAAAATGACCCAAACCTATAAAGTGACCCAAACGGCCCACAACTAAAAGACCCAGAACCCCAGGCCCAATGCACCGACCCGGTTGAGTGAAACCCCTAACCGGTGAGTTTCGAGATTACGCAATTACAAAAGACATCGATTCCTCTTCCTGTCCTAAAAATCCCTAATCACCAAACCCTAAAATTCTCTCGCTCTGCACACCCGCAACTGCAACCCATCATAACACTTCTTTTCTCTGTTCAAATTTGTTTTCTTGTGTATTTTTGGTGTAAAATAGATCAATTATGTATCGAGTTGCTTCAAAACTAGCGTCTTCAATCAGGTACTCATTGTGGGCTTTTTAATTTTTTTTTTGCTCTCACTATTCCTCACGATCAATTATTTGATGTGTACTTGTTAATGAGTTCTTTTTTATTTTTCGTGATTTTGTAATTGTTACACAGTTCTGCTTCTGCTTCGAAAAAGCGGGTAAATGCTTGTGCCCTCTTTGTGTTTGATCTATTTTTACTGGCTCTACATTGGTTTCAAATTGAATAACAAGTTTGAGATATTAGTGCTGAATATGTTTCATTGATTTTGTTTGGTGAATTGGAACAAAAGGTTTAATTTTGTTTCAGTTTCTATGTTTGCTTTGATGGGTATGGATTATCTTTGACCTTTTTCTTTTGGTTGTTTTAATGAATTTTTTTTTTTAAATTGAAAAGGCATGTAGTAGATTTATATGCAATAGAAACTATGTGGCAAAAGATATCAATTTTGGTGTCGGGGCACAAGCTGCCATGTTGGAAGGTGTTTCAGAGGTTTCGGAAGCTGTAAAAACGGCAATGGGATTGGGACCTAAGGTACTGGATTTATATATTCATGGCTTTACTGGATTACTGGTACGCGTGATAAGTAAACTTCAGTTTTCATAAAGAATTTAGCCTTGGTTGATGAAAATTGCTAAATAAGGTAGTTCGGATTTAGACCATCTTTAACAGAAAAATTGTGGAAACTGACGTTATCGCATCTTAGTGTTAGATTAGCTGTAGAATATCTCTAGTTTTTTTTTTCAACCTTTCTTCGGAAAATTTGATTGCATAAAGAAAATTATGCCGCTTTTATTGTATTGTAACTTAATCCATTACTAAGTCAAAATAGATGGAGTCTTATCATGTCTTCTTCATTCTTGTTCGTTGCTCAGGGTCACAATGTGATTGTTGAGAACAAGGTTTTGAAAGGCGAAATCGAGCCTTGAGGTGGTTGGCCACCGCCTCACGAGCCGTAAGCCTAGAGGCAAAACGAGGCGTAAGCCTCAAATAAATAATTAAAAAATAAATAAATAAATAAACAACAGAAAATTATAAAAACAAACTAGAAATTCAGATTTCATAATTCATAGTTTCAGACTATAATTTCAATGACTAAATAACATTATTTTCAAATAAAATCACGACATAACTTGGTTCATAATAGAGAAAATTAATAAGAAAGCAAAGACAAAAGACTAAAACCATGAGTCTTCCCATCCAAAACTAGAAATTTAGAGCAAGTCTTAGGGGGGTGTATTTGATTGAGATTTTAATAGACAATTTTGGGGTGCAAGGATTTTATGGATTTGTATGATTTTAAAGATTATTAGGATTATATGGACTAGACTTTTAAGATTTTGAAAGAGTTTTTAAACTTTATTTATAGACTATATGGATTATTTAGAGTTTATTTCAAGATTTTTTGGATTTTTTTTAACATTGGCGCTAGAATCTTATTGATCAACTTCTTTATTTCTTCTTCTTTCTCTAGTAGCCATTTTCTCACCATACCTCTGCAAAATATCAGCCAAATCAAACAACCCCACTTGTCTTTAATTTTTTTCCCACTTCCTCAAACATGACCACTCATTTCTTATTGGAGTAATAATGCAAAAGTAATAATGCAAAAGCAATAATGCAAAACATCGACTCTTTTTAATGGGCTTGCAAAGCCTGTAAGCTTGGATCATCAATAACTTGCAAACTTTATAATTATTGATATGGAATTATCATGGGTGTCATGCTATTTTTTTTTCCTATTAAAATTGACAACGAGATCAAGTCTAAGGATCGTAATTAACTTATCTAATAGTTTACACAAACGATATGGTGTGTTTAACTAAGAACTATACTGATCAAGAGTGTAGAAGTGATAAGAAAGTGTGGGGTGGGGTATGAAATATGAGGTGGAAATCTCATCAATTGGGATAAGACTTGAGAGAAGAATTAAAAAACAAAACCATATTGCTCTACATTTGCCAAGTTTGTCATCAAATCTTCTTTATCTCAACCAAGCCATACAAGATTATAAGTCTATCTCTGCCTCATCTTCTCTCTCATAATATTCTAGCGTCAACACATTCTACATAAATCAAATCAAGCTCAGCTCTATCAATCAATGGTTGCAACAACTATGGCTACAATGGCTGTGTTAAACACCAAGTGCCTCAACCTCAACTCACCAAAAACCAAACCCAGTAGTATTCCAAATTCCACTTCCCTTCTCTACATGCAAAACCTCCCAAAAGGTCTCATCATGAAGACCCTCTCAAACCCACTTGAGATTTCTTCTTCTACCTCTTCTCTAGCTGGAACCGCCATTGCTGGAGCAATATTTTGCAGCTCAACAAATAGCAGAGTTTGCAAAAGGAGCTGACAACCGTGGAACAGCTCTTTTGTTGCCACTAATACCAGCTATAGCTTGGGTCTGTACAACATTCTCCAACCTTCTCCAACCAGCATCAACCAGATCAACAAAATGCGCGAAACCAAATGGGTCATCATCGGAATCTCTACAATATAGTTTCTTGCAAAATAACAAAAAAATTGATTTTCCAAAATCAAAATTGAATCTTTACTCTATTTACAAAAGGGTTTTCTACAAAATCACAAAATTAAATGGAATTTTAAACCAAAAGAATGATTATTTACTCTGTTTAAAAGGGTTCTCTGCAAAATCGAAAACAAAGACATAATTGGGTTTGGATCTTTGGGTAGAGAGAGATTGGTGTTTCAGAAACAGCACTGGATCAAGAGATCAAAAAAGGGAAATAATTAAAAATTAATCAAATTATAGAATGATATAAATTGAAAAGAATTGGGTACATATAGAGAGAGGGTGTGTCTGTGTGTGCGTTGGTATGGTTGGTGATGGAGATTGATGATGATGGAATTTCTTAATGATGAGAATTGCGAGCAGTTTGAGATGAGATGAGAATTGCAAAGTAGTTTTAGAAGCATGAAACGAGTGGAAAGTCTGTAAAGTATTGTGGGAGAGGGCAAGACAATTTTAGGGTCTCGCTATTTATACAAATCACTAAAAAAGTCTGAATAATCCATTCTATCATGAAATCCTATAAATCTTGATCCCAATCCAATACCACTAAACAATTTGATGCCTCTTAAGTCTGGATCCAATACCACAACACTTTTAAAAAATCTTAAAAGTTTGGATCCAATACCACAAGACTTGTCTAACTGGTTAAAAAGTCTCAATCCAATACCAACAGACTTTTACTTCTAAAAATTGTCTTAAAAAATCTTGAACCTATACACCCCGCTTAGAGTTAAAATTTATGATTCTATGAATTAAGTCTTTATCTGAATATCTATTCATTAATTTCATCACCACTATTGGGATTGGGATCGTTTGGAAGACGAAGATCATATTCATAATTATTAAGTCCATCTTCATATCCATCAACATCATCGAACCCAATGTCATTGTCTTCATCTCCAAAGTCATCTTTAACTTCATCTATCAATTGTAAACTCCCTACATAAAGAAACTAGATATATAATATATTAATATAAATAGATTTATTTATACTTGGTAATTACTAAAGAAATAAAATGGGCAAATAACAATGCATACTAACCTTTTATTTCATTAGACATTTCATCAACATCCAAATTAAGTTGTTCATCCCCAACTTCTGTGCTTTCGTCATCATTTGGGTTAGCAATCCATTCATCATCATAGGGTAAATCTTGGTTGATCAAAGGATCTTCATATTTCTTAGATGATCGATTCTTTAAGTATCTTAATTTCAGTTTCTTATTGTACATAAAGCTATTCAATTTTGTAGTGCTTAGCTGGTTTCTTCTTTTTGTATGAACTAGATTGATTGAACGTACTCCCATTACATTCACAAGCTGATGAAGAACATGTTAGGCCTAGAACTCTCATTGCAAAGGACCTAAGCTCCACAACTTGATCTCCAAAATGATCCCACCATTCCACTACATCTCAATTTCAAAGAAAATGATAAAATAAATATTATGCGTAATTTAATAAGATTATAAGAATATTTTGTGAGTTAAATGTATTTATGTAATTAGATTTACTTGGAGTACGTGTTTTGTATGAGCTTAGAGTTGCTCTCATTCAAAAAAAAAACCTCGCTTATATCGATACTCATCAAGTTGTTCATCAACCTTTGTGAAATCGAATGATTCGGGTATAAGTCTCTCCATACATTTATACAAACCAGATTTGATCTCCGGATGAGTTGAGAAGTTGCTCTCTCACTTGAATGGAGGATTTAGATATTATGCGGTTGCATGCAAATCTCGATGCAATTGGAAGTCCCACTTCTCATCAATAATCTTCCAAATTTCTTAGTAGGCTGATTCTTCTCCTCCTAAATTCTTTGCTATTTGTTCTTTTGCCGTATCCATATCACCATATCGAAATCCCATTGTCGGTTCTTTCTCACTGTCAACCAACCTCAACTAAAGGCTTTGTGGTTTTAAGAGCATATGCAACAGTAGGTCAAAAATATCTCTCATCCATGATATATCTCTTCACCTCCTTCCATCACTTTTATTTCCCCATCAACATGAATTCCATTGTCTCGACACAAACATCATTTGAAGAGCTTCTTTCACACCACTCAAGCTTTCTAAAGTCAAATAAGTTGTGGCAAATCTCGTGGCGGCTGGTCGAACAATGTCTCTCTTAGCAAACTTTCTCATGAGTTCCCATACTCATCCAATTGTGTGTCCTACCACCTATGGATGGAAAGCCCCGGAAGTCTAGTTTCCGGTGCACTTTTCGGATCGCAATTCCGATATTCATAGAAGAAGTTATGCCCGTTTTAGTATCCGATAGTCAGATCAGTCATAATTCCGTAAATAGTGACGAGATTTATTTTGCAAGTTGTCGGAACGGAAAATATTACCTTCTTAGACATGAGTGTGAGTCTTGGAAAGCAAGTTGACACCTAATCCTTATCATCCTTCAATAAGTAATCAATTTGAGTGGATTATGAAAGAATTAAATCCCAAAAAAGGTAGAGTTCCAAAAGGGAACCAATTTCCTTGTTGTTTAAGGACTTGGCTTATCATCTAAAGCCTATTTAAACCCCATTGAAGCCTAATTTCGGGTGACACAAGCGAAGGGAGGTCCCAAGCCACCAAGGCGGCCATCCCCCATCACTCCATCACCGCACATCACCTCAAGACCCATCCATCCATTGTAGAAGAAGACGAAGAAGAATTGGAGGAGCTCTTTGATAATCATCTCTCTACTCAAATCTCTTTTCTTTCTTTTTCCATAATGTGTAACTAATCCCATAACTAGGGAATCAATGTGAACCTTTTGTGAATGCTCATGTGTGATTAATTATTATTTCATCAATTCAATTATTGATTTATTCATTGTTCTTAACTGCTTAATCCTCATTAGTTTTAATAATTATTCACACCTTGACCATAGGGTGAATAATAATTTGGCATGATTTTAGGGTTAAGACTATCTGAGAATTAGGGTTTTGTATGTTTGTTTTATTAGGTTAATTGTTATTAATATTGACCAATCGAAAAGTTGGTAATAATTGATTAAGAACCTATTCAACCCCCCCTCTAGGTTGTTAGACACACGCTTGATCTGTATTATCATAGCGGTTTTCTACAGAAGGCCTCTGTTGCCTGTACAGCGACCTGTGCACCTGCATGCACAGTGGTCCCAACATCGGTGTTGTCTAGACTGTGCACTGCTGTGCGTACCGCGGCCTAGACAACTTGCCTAAGCCGTGGTCTACCTAGCGGTAACGACGAGTTTTTCTTGGCTGGCCTCAAAAACGTCACTTTGTCTAGGGCTTATTATATATACTCCTCTCTCTCTTGGCCGACCTTGAGCTCAAAACTTGATATCTTAGAGTGAGAAAGTGTTCTTTAAGTAAGAGAAGCTCCAAGACTCCCACCTTTACTCAACCAAACACAAACCCCATATGCATCTAACAAATTTGAAGCATCATCTACTCATACGTCTTCATGCTTTCACATCTTTGTAAGTTGAACATGTCCTTGATTTGTGATGCCAATCCACCAATAATGCTGAAACTTCTAAACAAACTGAGACTTTCTTCAGCTAGGTGGCATTATTAGTTGTCACAACTTAATTGCAGAATCGAAACACCTTGTGTTGCAAGTGATCCTGTAATTATCAGATAAGTTGCAAAACCTACTGCAAACATCAGGGTTTTAAACTATAGCCAACTTATGGATGTTTTGACCTTCCACTTCAATTCAAATTTTTTTTCCTTTTAATGATCTTCTATATTTTCCAAAATTTAGGCAACTTTATACTTCTTTTCCTCAAATGTTAGTATTGTCTCCTTATTAAAGAAAAATGCATCATAATTTTTCTGTCTTGCTTGGAAAAATACACACTTATCCACATCTGAATTCTTTGTGGCTATTAACTTGTGTTTTCGGATAAGACCTAATTCAAGTGATGAAGCATTCAATAGGGCATTATAACTTGTATAATTCACTTACCAGCTTGCATACTTTGTTGAGGATGTTCTTTTTATGATGAGAAATAATTATAGAATGACAAATTGAAAAGGATTGGGTACATATTGGATCAATAGAACAAAAAAGGGAAATAATTAAAAATTAATCAAATTATAGAATGACAAATTGAAAGGGATTGGGTACATATGGGGAGAGAGTGTCTGTGTGTGCGTTGGTGTGGTTGGTGATGGAGATTGATGATGATGGAATTTCTTATGATGAGAATTGCGGAGCAGTTTGAGATGAGAATTGCCGAGCAGTTTCAGAAGCATAAAATGAGTGGAAAGTCTGGAAAGTATTGTGAGAGAGGGCAAGACAATTTTGGGGTCTATCTATTTATACAAATGACCAAAAAAGTCTGAATAATCCATTTTGTCACAAAATCCTATAAATCTTGATCCCAATCCAATACCACTAAATAATTTGATGCATCTTAAAAGTATGGATCCAATACCACAAGACTGACTTTAAAAGTCTGGATCCAATACCACAAGACTTATCTAACTGTTTAAAAAGTCTCAATCCAATACAAACAGACTTTTACTTCTAAAATTGTCTTATAAAATCTTGAACCAAAACACCCCCTTATTAAAATCTATGATTCTATGACTCTAGTCTCTATCTAAATATCTATTCATTAATTTCATCAATGCTATTGGGATTGGGATTATTTGGAAGACGAAGATCATATTCATAACTATTAAGTCTATCTTCATATCCATCAACATCATCGAACCTAATGTCATTGTCTTCATCTCTAAAGTCATCTTCACCTTCATCTATTAATTGTAAACTCCTTACATAAAGAAATTAGATATATAATATATTAATATCAATAGATTTATTTATACTTGGTAAATACTAAAGAAATAAAATGGGCAAATAGCAATGCATACTGACCTCTTATTTCATTATACATTTCATCAACATCCAAATTAAGTTGTTCATTCCCAACTTCTGTGCTTTCTTCATCATTTGGGTTAACAATCCATTCATCATCATTTGGTAAATCTTGGTTGATCAAAGGATCTTCATCTTTCTTAGATGAATATTAACTTCAGTTTCTTGTTGTACATGATGTAAACCAAGCTATTCAATTTTGTAGTGCTTAGCCGGTTTCTTCTTTTTGTATGAACTTGATTGGATGTACTCCAATTACATTCACAAGCTGATGAAGAACATGTTAGGTTTAGAACTCTCATTGCAAAGGACCTAAGCTCCACAACTTGATCTCCAAAATGATCCCACCATTCCACTACATCACAATTTCAAAGAAAATGATAAAATAAATATTATGCGCAATTTAATAAGATTATAAGAATATTTTAGGAGTTAAATGTATTTATATAATTAGATTTACATGGAGTACGTGTTTTGTATAAGCTTAGAGCTGCTCTCATTCCAAAAAAACATCGCTTATATTGATACTCATCAAGTTGTTTATCAACCTTTGTGAAATCGAATGATTCGGGTATGAGTCTCTCCATACATTTGTACAAACTAGATTTGATCTCCGGATGAGTTGAGAAGTTGCTCTCCCACTTGAATTGAGGATTTAGATAGTATGCGGCTGCATGCAAATCTCGATGCAATTGGAAGTCCCACTTCTCATCAATAGTCTTACAAATTTCATTGTAGGCCGATTCTTCTCCTCCTAAATTCATTGCTATTTGTTCTTTTGCCGCATCCATAACACCATATAGAAATCCCATTATCGGTTCTTTCTCACTATCAACCAACCTCAACACATCTACTAAAGGCTTTGTGGTTTTAAGAGCGTATGCAACACTAGGCCAAATATCTCTCATCCATGATATATCTCTTCGCCTCTTTGCCATCACTTTTATTTGCCCAGCGACATGAATTCCATTGTCTCGACACAAACATCATTTGGAGAGCTTCTTTCACAACACATAAGCTTTCTAAAGTCAAATAAGCTGTGGCAAATATCGTGGCTATCGGTCAAACAATGTTTCTCTTAGCAAACTTTCTCATGAGTTCCAACACCCATCCATGGTTTTAGATAAAGTTGCTCACTTTTTTTTGGCTTTTAGTAAAGCATTTTTATGTTGTGTCAGTTCTCCAACTTCTCAAGCATCAGATCAAGACAATGAGCGGCACATGGAGTCCAACATACATCAAGAACATGAGTAGAAAAGAAACAGAAGCAAATTGAGAAACCAAACAGAGCTGTTGAAATCGCAAAATTGTAGAAATAGAGAGCAACGTCGCGTAGGCTTTACGAGGAATTTTGACACAACATATAAATGAAAAGAAGAAATAAATGAAGAGTCATAAAGTGAGAAGACACAAGAATCGTCTTTGAACAGTGAATGAGAGGTGGATGAGAAAGAGTGTGAAAAAAGTTGAATTTGAGTCAGGAGAGTGAGATTCACATCTGAAAAAGATATAGAGGGAAATTGGGCAATTCATCATACCATGAATTACTCTTTCTAAAATTTAAGCCTCTTTTATATATAGGATAATTATGAAGATGTATGGGGGCGTTCGTTAAAGTTTTATAAAAGAGTTTGTGCGTTAAAAAACATTCTTAAGTTCTCTGGTGCACGTTTCGAGCTTATAAATTTTATAAACAAAAAAATTGATTCCACACTTTTTGCCTTGCTGACTGAGAACACTATTTTGGTGTTTCCATTGTTTTTAAATCCATTTGAAAGCACGACAGTGTTCAAGAAGCTTTATTTTGAATTTTGACAAATTATTTTTTATTTCAACTCCTTCGTTCAACTTTTTTTTTCCTTTTCTTTTGCATTTTTTAAAAATATTATTCATCCTCTTCGGTTTAGCAATATTTTTACCTGGATGTATTCTCCGATCCATACATCTTATATTTTTTTTCTTGTAAATTGTTTAAAAAAAAAAATTCAATTTCATGGACAGTAAATATCTAATTACTTTTATTGTGGAATGACTATGATAATAGATAAATATATATTTTTTAAAAGATAATCATTATTATTAGTTCAATGAGGTTATTTGGTAAGGCGATATTGACAATTCAAATGCCACATTTATTTATTAATAATTGAAATATTATAAAAAAAATTTCAATTACTCATTTACATTTAACTAGGGCATAATAATAAATAATTTTAAAAAATAAAAATAATAATTAATAATTATATATCTTGTATAATAGTTAATTATTTAACATTAATACTACACAATCCAAAAAATTAGTCCAAACACCAAACCAAATGATATGTGGCAAGTGATTATTATTCACCATAACATCCCAAGATTTGTAGGTGAGGACAACTCATTAGCTATATCATTTAGATTAAGTTTTTAGGTTGTATAATATTCGAGCATCTCCAATACAAATATGCATTTGGAGAAATTGAGTGCGATATATGATAGATAGATAAAAAGTTAGAAAAACTCTCTCCAATGCAATTATTTAATTTCAATATGGTGGTGATGTGGCAAAAAAAAAATAGAGAATATGGAGTTGAGTTTCTAATTCTAGAAGCTCTCTTAGAAATGCTGACTAGGATTTCTAACTTTTTCTCACTAATAAGATTACACTTCATTTAATTGCAAAATAAAAGAAGAGAGAGAATGAGATAAATGATCGGTTAAAATTGATACATATTTGATTTAAAATAAAAGAGGAGAGAGTGAAATAAATGTTTTAAGATGATTGGTCAAAAATAGGTAAATGTTTGATTTTAGATAATTGCATTGGAGATGAGAATTTGCATTTCTTAAATTTTTTTGACAAAATGGATCCATATTCAATATATATGCATATGTGTCACTAGTTAGAAACCCAATAATGCATATTTGTATCGGAGATGTTCTTACTATATTTATATATATTAATTATAAATAATATTAATTTTACCCTGCAATATAAAAATATATATTTTTAAAACAATTTCACTAAATGCATATTATAATATTACACCTTCTTTTACTATTGGCTTTGTAAATGTTGGTTTGAGTGTATGGGTGGGGAATGACCATTTTTGTAAACTCCAACTCACTGGTTTCATGGTCTTTTTGCAGATGAGGTTTCTTGAAAAAGCATGCTTGTTTGCCATGGCAAAGAAGAAACAAGCTCTTCTGATAGGATTTGATGTTGGAAAAGAACACGTAGGAATCTCCATATCTGACCCGACCTTGAAGAGTGCGTTGGATTTCAAGTATGTCTTAACCTTTTATTCAATGCAACTAATTTATTTAAAGGAAAATTGCAATAAAGTACCCCATCAATTGATGAAAGTGCAACAAGATCATAGTTTTGCTAAATTATAGGAAAATACCTTTGACTAACCGTTTGACTGTTAAAGTTAACGGATGCCAAATTGTCGAAGCGCTAATAATGTCAATGCTCATAAAAAATTCTTCCAATGAAAAAAGTGATAGAATTCTATTAAAAGGAAAAAAAATATGAAAAAGAAAATCTTTTATTGTGAGATCTGGGATCTTCCATCGTCAAAATCTATTGAAGAAAAAATATTCAAGATTTTTTTAGAATCCAAATCTTTGATTTTGTTTTCTTCAATCATGATGAACATTTGTTTGTCTCAAAATTATCATCAATAACTCCTTCCTCTAAGATAAAAAAAAAAAACCATTTTCATTCAAAAACATAATCTAAAATTCCATTGGAATTCTCTACCCACCAAATTATAACTACAAAAAATCTCAAATCTTCGTTATTGGATATCTACACTTGTCGAATTCCACACCATCAACACCCCTCCCTCCACGCTCCTCCGACATCACTGTCTGTCCATCCCCTGCTACGTCCGTGTGCCGATGTCGCTGTTCTCCCCCATGGCGTGCTCCGATCTACTCTAAGGAGGGATCGGGTTTGGCCTTCTTGAAGGAGAATTTTTTACATGAGATATCTGGTTTTTTCAACAAAAAAAATTCAAGGTTAATTTGGTTTTATTTTTTTGAATTAGTTTGTTAAGTGACGTGGCCTTTTTTCATTGAATAATGTGAATTTATTTTATTAACACTTAGGGGTAATTTAGACATTTCAAAAAATGACTGGTCAGTTGTTAACTCTAACGGTCAAAGAGTTAGTCAATGATATTTTTCTGCAATTTTGGTAAAAGTACGATCTGATTGCACTTTCAACAAATATCGGGGGTACTTTATTGCTATTTTCCCTTTATTTTAAAATTTCAAATCTGTTTATTCAATTAATTTATTTATAAATTCCTTATTTTACCATTGCAGTCACTTCAGAAGATCAGAAGGCATAAGTTCTTTGGTTCGGTTGTTGAAAGTGTCAAGAAGTGTAATTTATTATATTAATTTAATATAATTTCGTTATGTTATATAAAATATATATTTTTTATATTGTATGCCATTTTTTTTTTGCAGGAATATTTTGAAAAAAATGCAGGATTCGTGATAGGATACCCTTACCGGTGCTTGGAGAAGACCATAGAACTGGTCCTGCAAGGAAATAATTATACGAATGTAAAATTCATAAATTATTATATCAGTTTGGAAGTTGGCCTAGAAGTTGAGTTGTGTGGTTATATTTTGATAGTCCATTATAGGTTTTAATGCTTAATATTTAATTTTTTTTAACTATTTAATATTTAAGCTTTTGTATTAGGTGAATGAAGTGTTAGAATTTGTTAGTGAGTTGATGTCAGTTCCAGAATTGGCGCATATAGATTTCACATTCTTCAACGGGTACAAGTCAACAAAAGTAAGAATTTTTTTTTCAACTCGAATTGTGATATTACTATTTAATTTTTGGTATGCTTGTTTATGATATTTCAATTTTATTTGTTGCTTATAATACTTCAGGATGCTTATCCCCTTGTTGGTTTTAAAGATGAGAAAGAATGGGAGAATGTTCATAGACATGATTTGGATTTGGTTGATTATTTTTCTGCGAAAGCAAATTTGGCTAAAGCTTCTGCAAAAGTTGTATTGAAGGTAATTGTTTTTGTATCTTAATTTTTTGTTTTAAGCGGTTTTAATTTTTTGTTTTACTTATTTATTTATATTGCAGAGGTATTTAGATGAAATGAATCAGAAGTATATAGCCACGCTGCCCACGCCATGAATAAGGTAGTGAACCTAGGTGTAATGTTTTGTTTTACTTCTTTTTTTTATGGAAAATATATTAAAAGAAAGAAATAAACAAACTAACTAATCTAGATGACTTTAGTTAAAGTCCGTCAGTTATCAACTATTAGTTCCAAGTTCAAGTTATGCCAAACTGTTCTATATGATTTCGATGATGCTAGGAAGAACATAAATTCTGCGGTTGTATAAATATGTAGGAATGACTGCTAAAATTTTCTGGGCTGCAAAGAAGTTCAAAACCAGGGATAGATGGGTGTCAGGTGCCTAACCAATAGGATAACAACTTTTGAAGGCATATACATTTTGGAATGCTGAATGTTGAGCTTTCCCTCCTAATTGATACAGAATTCAGATGTATTAGCCTATTAGGGAAACATTGTGCATTAATGGTGTAATGCAGGCATGCAGCTTTCCCAGAAATCGGTTTCATGTATTTCTTATAGATTAGTTGTTTGTACTTTGTCCTAGTTGAATTATGTGGGAAATCTCTCGGGAATTATCATTAAATAGTCACTAACTAGGACATTAGGCATTAATGGTGACTAATCCATAATGAACAAGGATTTCAGTATGAGGTTGTTTGTTGTAATAATTGGTTATTCGTTTGTGAAATGTAAGGCCAAATTTGTAACTATTTTACTAGTGATTTGGATGTAGAAAAATAGAAGCATCTTTTAATATTTTAAAGAGGATTTTATGTTTCCGCGGGTGAAGCCTTATTTTCTAGCTATGTGATTCTATAGATTTTTTTTAGATATTTATCCTTTTTCCCATTTACAAGGTTAGGAAGGTCTTGTTAGATGATGATATTGTAGTCTATTTATTTATTTATTTTTGTATGTGTGTGTGTCAGTTTTGACGTTATCTCCTAGACTTGCTGGTCCACCTTTGAACTCAATTTTATCAGTTTTTTTTTTTCATTAAAGTGAAGTTTGCAAAACATTGAAGTTTAAGGTGAAGAAGGTATGTGCTTGTGTACATATCTCTATTGATCTATAGTTGATCCAAATAGATCTGTAAATTACATTTCTGATGAACTCACATGCCTGCTAGATAGAAGAGGTAACCTTTATTATAAAATTTTTAGACCATGTATATATCTGTGCATTTGTGTTTTATGGCAATCAATATCATGTAATATATTTTTCTTTGTTTGGGATCTTAACTTGACCCCGATTTGTTTATCTTTTTTTTCTCTTAATATTTGACAGAAGAACGAACTGAATTGAGGGTGTCTGAAGGGTTTTATTATGTAAATATAGGTCTGTGCAACATCTGTGACATTTGTAGTTGCGATGGAGATTAGCTGCTCTATTTTGTATTGTTGAGGAAGGATATGAATCACATGTTATGTGCTGTGCTCAGCATATGTAAGGTTTTGGTATTTATAAGATATTTCTTGCCTTGTCCTTGCCATTTGGGACAAAAGTAAAAGCAATTGCTTGGGTGGGGGTGGCAGGTGCTCCTACACCTACCGCACCATAGTATTGTGGTAGATTAATTGATTACTCTTCGAGATGCTCCAAACCACCACTCCTGCACTTATGTTAAGATCAATTACATTTTGGTGTTTATATGATGTGATAAATCATGTATCAATGGACAGCATTTTGTTACTAATAATATTTCCAAAGAATGGTGCTTATTATTGCCTTTGAGAATTGTTAGTCAAGGAGCTAGAGGAATGTTTTTCTAAAAGATTAGTTATGGAAATGTTTAATTAAAATAAATGTTTTGTATAATAGGTCTAATGTATGAATGTAATGATGTGTATTTTTCCAATTAAGGTAAATACACAGAGAATTTATGATAGTATTTCAGGGAGATACAAGGGAGATAATTTGCTTTAATAATTCGGATGCCTTTCATTGAATTCAAATGAGCCATTTGTAGACTTAAAAACAAGAAGTGGTCAACCACAATTCCTGTGAATCAGGAACAACTACCCACTAACAAAATAATGCCAAAACAAAAGGAACCCGCTAACAACTAATAAATTAATGCTATGAATTCAAAACAACCAACTTATTGACCACTACTTGATTTACATAGTAACCTGACCCACGATCTCCATCCTCTTGCGTGTCCCACGTGTGAACTGAAAACATCATTTTTTTTATTCTTAATATTTGTTTTTGTGGTTTTATTTAAAATGTTTTTAACATTTATTATTGATGAATAAGGCATGGATGAATATATTTACCTCAATTTGTATTTTCCCAGAATCTACCACTAACTTAGAAACGATGATAGATATGGGAATGATATATATTTTCAACGGATACATGGATGGAAATTAGGGTATCTGTTCTCGATACATTCTATTGACATCCGTTATGAGCAAATGTTTTGAACTACTTGAAACAGAGAAGAAAATAGGTCGTCTATAATTATTTATAGAATTTTGATTTGAGCACACATTTGTTTTTTCCAAACATTGACTGTTTGCTTTGCTCAAAATTGCATAATTAACTTTAGCCAAGCTATTTTTTTTCTCAATTTCAATTTTCAACTTTCAGGTTGCTCAACACTTGCTCGTAGGGATGTCAATGGAGCCAAGCAAAAATACCGTAGCATTCTTTATCAAATAAGCGACACAAATAACAATCAGAAAATGCTTGAAAGTTAGAGCAATCTTTCAAGAAAAAGAAGTTTGTTTCTCTCGAACACTTTTATTTCGCAACACAAATGTTGAAAACATTTAAACAAAGGAATATAAAATTGCCGCATGAGTGACTACCAAAGGGAATAAACCAAAGGTAATCAAACCACTAAAATAGCATAAGATAAAATTTCCTTGAGCACCAAAAGACCCTGTGTAATATGTCAATAAGATGACAATGTCGGCTTCATCAGATCCGTGTCTAGAAATGGTACCATGACCTCTTTACTTGACACAAACAAACCAAGCTTCTCCATAAGTTTCAACTACATGAGAGATACCAGAGGCTGCAACTCCTCCGCCTCTGCTTAAGTAGTATAATACAGTTCTCAAGTATGATCTAGGTGGCTTTTGCACCTGAAACTGCTGCAATCTTAAGATCTCTGTCATCACTCTTACGGAATGAGAAGCCATATATAACAAATGATAGAACAAACAACTACAATCACATGACGTGGAGTGAAAAATAGTCGTTGATCAGGATTCAGGACAAGTTGATTGGAAGTCTCTCCAGAATGGTCATATCACTAAAGCAATACCTGAAAGAAAAGGGCTATCCAGAAGATCGAAATATTTAGCCTTGGATTGGCTCGCCATAAATTTGGTGTTTCCAAGGTCACTAAAAGCAAAACAGCTCTATATAAAGGGAAGACCCAGCACGCAGAAATCACTTCTGTTTAAACTGATATCTGAAGTAATAGCAACCTACGTGGCAGGAACGAGAATGAATGACTTCACGGACGCACATGACTTTTTTGACTTGTGGGTCCTTGATGAATTCAAAGAACCGGCAAAGGATTCTTATTCGGGGAGCCTTACCGAGGCAGGACAGGTTTTCTGTAACACCTTATGAAGAATACTTGATGGTCAGGAGTGTAAGCTTGATGCCAAATATCAATCTGTATTTACAAAACGAAATAATGTGCCCGTTATCTGTGCTACCAATGAGTTGGGTCCGGAGTTAAAGGGAGTAGGGCCTCTTAATGAGAGGTTCATTTTCACCATCTTCAATACGTGGATACAGGATCTACAGCCAGAAAGAATTTTGGCTACTATATATGGATGTATTATACGAAGAGTAGAACAGAGGTGTAAAATAGCGGGGTACGCACCAGAGGAGCAAAAAAGAATTACTGACTCACCGGAGAATATAATTAGAATCATGAGAGAAAAGAAATTTGAGATTCGATATAATGAGCTAGAAGTAGAAGTGCGGGAAGAAGAAGTAAAAGTTAATAAAGGAAACGTAAACCTAGTCTTTAGTCTGCAGCCCGAGAAAAAGAAGGGAATTTTTGCTAAAATAGAAATAAATAAAGTTATACAAGTAAAGCAATTTAATCCGTACGTAAAAAACCTGGAGATGGAGAAAGAAACGCGATCCTCGAAAAGAAACCTACTTTATACGAGGGGATTGGACGCATTAAACATAGAAAAAGTAGGACTGCTAGTGGTAGCAAGAATACCATTAAAAAAAAGAAACATTAAACAAAAAAAGAGAGAACTAGAAGAGGAACAGGAGGAAGTGAAAGCCTATGTTATCACAGAAGAAGAGCGCCTACTTGTTTACAGAAGGAAGAGTCAAAAGGCTGAAGACTATGCGTCTTGGCCAATTATGCTAGAAGCTAAATTTAATAATTGGCAAACTACAATTATGAAGATCAATTTGGGAGAAGAAGGGAAGGATAAATGGGGTATGAAAAAAAGAAGAAAAGAAGAAACTGTTAACGGAAATTTTGCTCGAGATGAGAAATCTCAGTTAACACCTTCAGGACCACTACCACGTAGGTGGTGGCCAAGGTTGATCGTATACGTCAACAATGTGTGTCGAAATGATAAAGAACAATGATATAATTTAACATCCAACAGAGAATCAAAATATTTTCTTTATTGAATGTGTTCGATATACAAATTTCTCTCTAGGGTACAGTTGAGTGTTTGTCGTATGCCTGTCGAATAGTAGTCCCTTCTTTCATTTTCTTTCTTTTCTATTTATACGTAGTTTGTAGGTCAAACAGACTGATTCTCCCCTTGATTTTCTCAGTCTCTTCCCTCCTTATCGGGTGGGATTTCTCGTTTAAATGTCATTGACTTTGAGTTAATAGCCGAATCGAGAATATCTTGGTGGAGATCAATTTGTTCCTCTTTGGACTCTTTTACTTGTTCTGCACGTAGGTAACGTTTCCAGATATGATTCAGTGTATCCCTCGTATCCTTCTAGCATGATCCTTTATAGAGATCGTTGAATATGGTATGGTGAGGTGCATCAACCAGTGAGATTGATTAGTGTTCTGACCTTGATATCTGAGAAGTTTCATCCAGTTTGGAGCCAGCTCTGGCTTCCCCGGACCTTCCGGAACTAGGTGCGTCCTTTTAGGGATATTCTTCTGTATCAATCGAGGTACAGGCGAGTCTCTGGAGCGTTTGCGAGGTGACCTCTACTTCGAGGAACTTCTAGTTTGCTTCTAATTTTGGTGATGCGGGCTAGATCTGATCGTTCCGGGCTCTACCTCGGATGTTTCCGGAGCCAGTCCTTGTTCCTGGGTGGTATCGTAGTTCGGCTCTGGATAGAGAGGTCTCCTGGTGGAAACTCTCGGGTATGGGACCAGGTTTAGGAGGTGAAAAATTTTCCTTTGGTCCTTAGCCAATTTTGGCTATTAACAAAAGTCCCCTCTGACTTGAACACCAGACGTCGAGCTCGGGGTTGGGGTCAGATTTTTATTTTATTTGGGAAATCTTCCTCTTTTTACCGTTACCGAAATATTGGGGAAATTTCTTCATTTGAATGACGTGACGCGAACCGACTAATTTATCTTCGAATTAATCTGATTGCGTTACGGCAGTCCCCGAGATTTTTTACCGTTACCAGAATCTCGGGGAGATCTTCCCCTTAACTGCGTAAGTGATGTGGCGTAAGATGATTAGCCCACTTTTGAGTTTAATTCAGTTACGTTACTGTAGTCCCCCGAGATTTTTTACCATTACCAGACGAGTATCTCGGTAGCTCGTGCTGTTGCCCTTCTGCTTATATATATGTCTATTTTCCTCTTTCTCTTTCTCACATCTCTTCGAGCTAAAATTTTTTGCTGAGAAAGATTTCATAGATTTTCCTCCAAGCTTGCTTTTTTCTTCATTCTTCATCCTTTTTAGCTTTTACAATGTCGAAAGCCAGTCGTGATTCAGTCGACTCCATCGTTGACGGCGAGGAGGTCGTCAGTCTTTCTCTGGGGAAAAGGGCCAGGAAGGGCTCTGACGGCGACGATTCCCCGCCCACCCAGCAGCGTCGGCGGTCAAATAGGAACGTATCCATTGAGACTGGGTTCTCCAACCACCTTGACCATCCTTTGGATATCGTCAACGAAGATTCCGACAAGGAGACATGTGGTGATGCTGTGGGAGAGCATCGGGCCTCGGTTCCTGGTCCCCTTTTGGAGAGGCTTCCTCCTTATGATTTTCGGGTTGTCCCAAATTCCTTCGTCTACCAGATCTCGATTGACCGCTTGAGGTCGAAGTTTGGCATCCCCGACAGCGTATCTATCTCGGTGCCTCCCAAGAACTACGAGTTTTTCAACCCCCCTAAGGGCGTGCTTCCGATTCACGTGGCAGCTCTTGAAAACGGGGTTAGGCTTCCCCTTCATCCGACTCTTCGGCGGGCTCTTAATGCCATCCAGCTTGCTCCCCTCCAGTTGACGCCTGGCTTCTGGAGGCATCTGATTGGTTTCCTTGTACTGTGGAGGGAACAATGTCAGTTGAGCAAGATGACGAGGGAGCCGGGTGCAGAAGAGCTGGCCTATCTCTTTCAGATTGGGAGCCTGTC
Source organism: Dipteronia sinensis (assembly GCA_033220585.1). Classification (NCBI taxonomy): domain Eukaryota; kingdom Viridiplantae; phylum Streptophyta; class Magnoliopsida; order Sapindales; family Sapindaceae; genus Dipteronia; species Dipteronia sinensis. Next base: position 283,749 of record CM065641.1, read on the forward strand.
TGGCGCTCCTCGAGGCCAGTTCTATGCCAAGGCTAAGAACAAGCTCAATTTTATTATTCCCAGTGCTTCGAAAAAGGATCCTGCTTGGAAAGAAGAATGGATCCTAGCAGGGGGTGACTGGGGAAGCTCGATTTTCATCGGAGGGCATGAATTCGAGGTTCCCACGGCTTTCAGTGACAAGCCCTCATGGGATCGAGACTCCCTGCCTTCCGAGTCTGAAGCCATCCTGAAGGCTATTTTAGCCCGAAATTATTTGAACCTGAAGTTCCCTACTGCTGAAGCCTTTGATCCCCGCAGGGTGAACAAATACCTGCGGATCTCGGACGCTACTCCTCGTAAGTGTCATAGAATTACTTTGCCTTATTCCAAGATTTGCCTTAATCCTCAGCTCGTCTCTAACATTTTCCTTTTTAATCTACTTATTCACAGTTTTTGTCGTGGAACCGGCCACCCGTCACGTCTCACGCTCTCCTCAAGGTGGAGTTTCTCTTCCCTCCTCTGGGGTTGAACCTGCTCTGGCTTCGTCTATCTCCCCGGCTGGGTCCAAGATGGCCACTCTTGCCTCGCGGGCTTTCCGGGCTTTGGGCAAAGCTCCCCAGGTGGCTGGCCCGGCTGCTTCTGTCCCTTCGGCCGTGGCCGCTAAAGTTGTTACCCCTTCGACTCAAACACTTGATTCTGCTGCACTTCCAACAACCAAAGCTTCTGAGGTTTCTGGGAAAGGTGTCGCGAAGGTTCCTTCCAGCCACTCCCGGCCTCAGTCGAGCTCGATAGGGCGGGATGAGGTCTTGAAGCAATTCATAGCGACCTGTCCGGGTGGCGGGATCTCCAAGATGGCTTCCATGCCTGTGGACGTCCTTATAACCAAGGGGTCTGCTATTTTAGCTGAGGTAATGGTATTTTCTTCGTGCTACTTTTTGTTAATTCGTTCAATTTCTAACTCATGTTCTATATTTTGTAGGCCTTCAAATTCAATGTTGCGATGGGTCAGTAGGTAGCCCTCCTCCTTGACCGGGCTGCGAAAGCCAAAGCTGAAGCCAAGAAAGTCAGGGAACTGCTCAAGCAAGCTCGGTCTTTAGTGGAAGAGGTGACTTCCAACCAGGGAAAGGTCGAGGTCGAGATGGCTGAGCGTCGCTACGATCATGAGTGGATGAAGCAATCTTATGATTATGAGCATCTTCAATCTCTCCGGCGGGCTAGGCAGCAGGATTCCTGGAGATCTGAGGCTAAAAAGTTGGACCTCGAGAATCAGTCTTTGATTACCCAGGTGACCAAACTGCAAGCTGATGCTGAGACCTCCTTCAGCGACAGGTATTTCTATGCTTCCTTTCAGGTCGCAGAAGCTCTTCCTCCTCCCTTTGATTTGTCATCCATTGCTGGCTAGGATAGACATGAAATAATGCTCAAGGCGGCCGAGCTATCTCGCCCTGAAGGCGACCGTGTGGTCCCTTCGAGCCAAGTAGGAACTGTGAAGCAGCCAGCTCAGACAGATCCTCTATTATCTCTTCCTACCTTTACCACTTCAGGCCCTGGGGAATCTTCCAGTAAAGTGATGTCCTTTCGATCTGAGGAGGACCATTCTAGAGCTGGTGAAGAGGTTAGGAGCCCGTCTGAGGATCCCCCTTTAATAGAGATGGAGGTCGATAGGAGCCAGACGGGGTCCATGGCTACCCTTCTTGACGCGGTTATCCCGTCTGAGGTTATGGACGTGATAAATGAGGTTTTGGAGGAAGATCCTGCTGATCAACCGATGGAGCCTCTAAATGGAGGAGCGGTCGGCGAGGATAACCCAGATGGATAGCTACCTGTAGAGGGGGTTGATGGCGGAGACCATCAAGAAGGAGGAGGGCCAGCGGAAGGGGGCCAAGAGAGTCCCAAGGCTTGAAGCAGTTCACTATGACTCGTTTTTGATTGCCCGGAAAAAGGGGTGGGCGCCCTGTTTTGCCCTTATTAGCTTTTTTTTATAGCCCGAGTTCGGGGGTTGGGCTCCCCATTTGGTAGATGTAGCCTTATCGGGGGATAGGCTCCCCTTGTCCTTAATGAGAAATCGAATCGCTTTCGAGAACTTTTGTTTTATTTTTGATCTTGAATGGGATCCAGAGTAGCATTTGTAGCAACAATTAAAATTCGTGTAGGGAATTATGATGATTTTGATCCTGCACACGAAAGCAAACATTATATATACATATATATATATATATATATATATATATTTATATATTTTATATGGGGTGATAGCCCAATTAAGACATTAGGAAGGCTACTTAGCTATTTCCTAGTCTTTGAGATCTGGAGGGCAATTATGCTCTTACACTCAGATCCTTCTTGGAGGTGATAGCCCGACCAAGGCATCATGAGGGCTATCGAGCTATTTCCTGGTCTCAAGATCTGGAGGGCAACTATGCTCTTATACTCAGATCCTTCTTGGGGGCGGTAGCCCGACCAAGGTGTAAGAACCTCAGTTTTATGATTGGCTTATTTCATGACAAATCACATTGGGGATGTTTGTAATGGGTAGCTTAGGTTTTATTGTGGTTCTTCATCAACAAGCTTCCAAGATCCCATAGTGCTTCAAGAGAGGTAGTTTACTTGTCTTGACTCTTTTGAAGAGGTTTTAGTTGCACACACTCACTTGCATGCATTATATTCTTGATTACATGCTATTGAATGATGCATTGTATGCCTCTTTTCACACTCCACACTTGCACATTTTGCACATTTTGCACATCACTTAGTGTGTTGAGTTTGCCCAGAAAAGAGAATTTCTTCTCTTAGCGCGCCCTAGACCGCTTGGCAAGACATGCTTGCACCGCGGCATACAGAGCGGTATACCTCAGCAGGGTCATGCTTCCTGTACAGCTTCCTGTACACTTGCACGCAAAGCGACCCAAGTCGCGGTGTTGTCCAGTAGGCCTCTGTTGCCCATACCGCGGTCTGTGCACCATGCATGCACAGCGCCCTGCACCGCGCTGTTGTCCAGACGGTGCACTGCTGTGTGTACCGCGGTCTGGACACTTACCCGAGCCGCGGTCCATCAAGCGGTATTGACGGGATTTTGTTTCTCAAACCCAAAACGACGCAGTTTTGTCTAGGGTTTCTATATATATGTTCTCTTCTCTTCTTGGCCGAATTAGAGCTTCATGAACCCATCTTTATGAGAGAGAACAACCCTTAGAGAGAGAAAGCTTCAAGCTTTGTTCCTTGACTCTCCAAACCCAAAACCCATCACCTTCATGCATTTCTAAGCATCTTTAAGGCATGGGTCTTCATCATTAGTTGACTTGGTAAGTTGAACAAAAACTCCATATTTATCATTTGTTCATACTTTCCAAGATTGTGTTTTTATTGTATTTATTAGTTGATTAAATGCTAGGACTCTATTTAATGCATATATTTATGAGTTCCTTTGTATGATTGGGTTTGTATTGTGATAGCTTGCATTTAGGACATATTTGCCCTCTAGCTAATTAGGACTCATTGATTGCATTTGTTAATTGCATTTATTGTCCTTGCCATGATTAATGACAACATATGTTGATATGGCTTTGTTTGATGACTAGAGTTTAGACTTGCACATCTATATCTAGTTAGGTCTTTATGAGCATTCATATAGACATTGATATCTAGGATTTGTACTTAGTGTCATCTTAAATCCCTAGATAAGCATTTAGTGTTGCCTATCATTATTTGTATTTTGAGTATTCATATATTCACTTAGGTTGTTAATCTCTTCTTGAGAGTTAAGTCTTGTGACTACAAGGTGTAGTGCACAAGCAAGTGAAGTCTTGCAACCAAGGTGTGGTTGGCAAGCAAAGTGATCAAGGATTCACTATAAAGGCCCGTTGGGTAGTAGTGGTGGGTTAGTGACCGAGAATGGTGTGACTAGAGGTCAACCTAGGTTGTAAACATCATTACAATAGTGGATTTGAGGATCGTATGTGGCTAGAAGGATAGCCCGTGGTTTTTCCCTTGTCGAAGGGTTTCCACGTCAAAATCAAGTGTTCTTTATATTTCCGCACTTTACTTGATTTTGTATGTATGGTTGTATTGGGTTAATTGTGTTTAATATTGACTAATCGAAAAGTTGGTAATAATCGATTAACAACCTATTCACCCCCCCTCTAGGTTGTTAGACACACGTTAAGAGTGTATTTTCACAAGGCATCAGAAGAGGGCTATCGAGCTATTTCCTGGTCTCGAGATCTGGAGGGCAACTATGCTCTTACACTCATATCCTTCTTGGGGGTGGTAGCCCGACCAAGGCATCAGGAGGGCTATCGAGCTATTTCCTGGTCTCGAGATCTGGAGGGCAACTATGCTCTTACACTCAGATCCTTCTTAGGGGTGGTAGCCCGACCAAGGCATCAAGAGGGCTATCGAGCTATTTCATGGTCTCGAGATCTGGAGGGCAACTATGCTCTTACACTCAGATCCTTCTTGGGTGTGGTAGCCCGACCAAGGCATCAGGAGGGCTATCGAGCTATTTCCCGGTCTCGAGATCTGGAGGGCAACTATGCTCTTACACTCAGATCCTTCTTGGGGGTGGTAGCCCAACCAAGGCATCAGGAGGGCTTTCAACTATTTCCTGGTCTCGAAACGTTTATGCTAAGTTTCTTATACAAGGGTGTAGTCACTAATGTTGAACATAATTGGAGACAAAGATGGAGGAGAAAAGGAAAATGACTTTATTGATGATCGAGGTGCAGTACATCTTTATTAGGACCTTTAATGAAAACTAAGTGGAGGTAGTCTGCTTGAGAACTCCTTTCAAGGGTAGAATTTCCTTAAATGATCTGCATTCCAAGTGTGGTCGATGGATCGTCCATCCATGTTTTCGAGTTTATAAGCTCCATTGCGAACAACTAGCTTTATCAAATATGGCCCTTCCCAATTGGGACTTAAGACTCCATCTGACCTTTTCCGAGTGTTCAGGGTCACCTTCCTAAGTACTAGATCCCCTTCTTTGAATGTCCGGGCTCTGACCTTTTGGTTGAAGTATCTAGCGATCTTGCTTTGGTAGATTGCTACTTTCTCTGCTACCCGGTCTTGTTTTTCTTCTAAGAGGTCTAGATTAGCTCGGAGCTTGACTTCGTTGCTTTCGGGCTCAAAGTGCTGTACCCTGAACGAGGTCAACTTATGCTCGATGGGGAGGACTGCCTCAACTCCGAAAGCCAAGGAATAAGGTGTCTCCCCAGTAGCTGTTCTTTTTGTAGTCCGGTATGCCCAGAGGACCTCTGGTAGCTCTTCGGCCCACTTGCCTTTCTTCTGCTGTAGCTTCTTCTTCAGAAGTTTCTTGATAGTCTTGTTGGTGGACTCTACCAGCCCGTTAGTCTGGGGATGAGCAACGGAAGCGAGTCTGAGGTCGATCCCCAATCCCTTGCAGAAATCTTTGAACCGGGCGTTGTCAAATTGCTTTCCTAGGCCGGCTATAATGATGAGAGGGGTCCCGAATATGCATACCACGTTAGTCTTGATGAACTTGGTGGTATTCTTTTCTGATATTCGAGAAAGAGGTCCTGCTTCGACCCTTCTTGTGAAGTAGTCGATAGCCACGATAGAATGTTTCATCTGTCCTGGAACGGTAGAAAGTGGCCCAATGAGGTCGATTCCCCACATGGCAAAGGGGTAAGGTGAACTGAGGGACGACAGTCGCTCGGGTGGTTGGTGGTTGAAGTTTGAAGTTCTTTGACAAGGTTCTCAAGACTGCACAAAACTCTTTGCATCTTGATGGATGGTCGGCCAATAGTACCCCATATGAAGCACCTGATAGGCTAGAGCTTCCCCACCTATGTGGTTCCCACAGTCCACAGAGTGGACCTCTCTCAATGCCCACTTAGCATCATCGGGATGCAAGCACCTAAGTAAGGGGAGGGATTTGCCCCTCCTGTAGAGGTATCCGTCCACCATACAGTATCGAACTGAGAGTCTCTTAATTCTCCGGGTTTGGTCGGGTCCTTCGGGAAGCTCTCCTTCAAGGAGGTAGGCGACAGTTGGGTCCATCCAGCAGGGCAGGCGATCCATGGAGCAAATTTCTCCATTTGTGGCTATGCTTGGTTGGGTGATCACTTGGAGGGGAACTCCCCGTGGTAAGGATTGGCCTCCGTTTGCAGCTATTTTAGCCAGAACATCGGCACGATGGTTTTGGTGTCGAGGCACCTGATCGACCTTGAGCCCCTTAAATTTACTTTTTAGCAGCTGAGCTAGCTTTATATAGGTTGCCATATTATCTCTCTTTGCTTGGTAGACCCCAGTCACCTGATTCACAACAAGTAATGAATCGCTTTTGATTTGTAGGTAATCGGCCTTCAGTTCAATGGCTACCTTCATCCCGGCTAGGAGGGCTTCATACTCCGCTTCATTATTGGTAGCTTTAAACTTGAATCTGAAACAGTGACAGAATTCGGTTCCTTCCGGATCTATTAAAACTATGCCAGCTCCTCCCCCGGCTTGCCCGGATGCTCCATCTGTAAAGAGGGTTCATGGCTTGCAGCCTTCCGGCCAACTGTCGGCCTTGGGTATCTTTTCAGGGATCTCATTTGATACTGAGGGATCATCTTGATCTGGGATCGCTGAAAATTCAACCACGAAATCGGCCAAAGCCTGCGCCTTAATCGTAGTTCGGGGCTTGTACTTTAGGTCGAACTGAGTGAGCTCTAGGGCCCATAAGACTAACCTTCCAGACACGTCTGGTCTCTGCAAGAATTAGCGGAGGGGTTGATCTGTCACTACTGCTATTGTGTGAGCTTGAAAATAGGGACGGAGCTTCCTTGTTGAAATCACCAGAGCATAAGCGAGCTTTTCCTGAAGAATGTAATTCTTTTCTGATTTGGTTAAAGCATGACTCACATAGTATATGGGTCTTTGAAAACCGTCGCTACACTCCTTGGCCAAAGCCCCGCTCACTGCAGTTTCTGATACGGCCAGGTAGATCTGCAGCTCATCTCCGAGAACCGGCTTGACTAACAATGGGGGGCTTGTTAGGTATTCTTTCAAAGCTCGAAATGCCTGTTCGCTCTCCTGGCTCCATTTCATATTCTTCCCTTGTTTGATGGCTTTGAAGAAAGGGAGACATTTATCGGTGGAGTGAGAGATAAACCTGTTGAGTGCCGCCACCCGTCCAGTCAGAATCTGTACTTGCTTGAGCGAGGTCGGGGATTCCAGGTCCTAGATAGCTTTGATTTTTTCTGGGTTGGCTTCTATACCTCTCTCATCAACCATGAAGCCCAGAAACTTCCATGCCGTTACCCCAAAGGCACATTTGGAGGGGTTCAAACGCATCTGGTTTTCCCTCAGTATGAGGAAGGTTTTGCGAAGGTCTCCCTGATGTCCCTTTGTGGTTGGGGATTTCGTGATCATGTCGTCGACATACACTTCCATCGTCCTTCCTATCTCGGGCTTGAACAGTTTATTAACCAGCCGCTGGTATGTGGCCCCCGCATTCTTCAAACCAAACGGCATCACCTTGTAGCAGTATAAACCCTGTCTAGTAATGAAACTGGTCTTATCTTGGTCAGCCGGGTGTATTTTAATCTGGTTGTATCCTGAGAATGCATCCATAAAACTCAAAAGTTTATTTCCGGACATGGAGTCAACCAGCTGGTCGATCTTTAGTAAAGGAAAACTGTCTTTCGGACAAGCCCGGTTGAGGTTGGTGTAATCGACACACATACGCCACTTCCCATTCGCCTTCGTAACCATGACCACGTTGGCGATCCATTCAGGGTAGCGTACTTCTCTGATGAACCCTGCTTTGATGAATTTATCAACCTCTTCCTGTACCGCAGCGTTCTTATCAGCGTTGAAGTGACGCCTCTTCTACTTGACGGGCTTGACTGTTGGATCTACTGCCAGTCAGTGGGCGGCCAATGATGCCGGGATTCCAGGCATTTCAATCATGGTTCCAGGCGAAGATGTCACTGAACTCCCTGAGAAGGTCGATCAGTCCTCTTTTTACTTCTAGATCAAGGGTGGCTTCGACCTTGACGACCTTGGAGGGATCGTCATTCCTGATAGGTATCTCTTCCAGTTTATCTACGGGCTGCCCGCTGGCCCATTCTTCACTCCGTTCTTCCTCGTAGGGCATAATAGGTTCGTTCTCCGGATACCCAGGATGTTCCGCCGGCTCCTTCTCCTCCTGGATTATCCGGGACGTATCTCTGTCTTTCTGGATTAATGTCACCTGTACACATTGTTTAGCTAGGGCTGTAGGATTGGCAGATACTGCGTAGCATTTCCGGGCTGCCTGCTGGTCTCCGCGTACCTCTCCTACTTTGGTTCCAACCGGGAATTTCAAGACGTTGTGGTATATGGACAAGACTCCCTTCAAGGAGGACAAGAAAGGTCTCCCTAGGATGGCGTTGTAGGCCGATGGGGTGTCCACCACAACAAAGTCGGTCATAACATTCTGTTGGAGCGGGGCGATCCCGATAATTACTGGGAGGATCATTGACCCCACTGGTATGATCGAGTCCCTAGTGAAACCGTAAAGCGGAGTGGTACAGCTGTTGTAACAACATTGCTTCAAGTTCAATTTTTCCAGGGTATCCTTGAAGAGGATATCTACATTGCTACCTGTATCCACGAGCACGCGGTGGACCAGACAGTTGGCGATCTGTATCGTGGTTACCATAGGATCATCATGAGGTTGCACAGTGTTGAAGACATCTGCTTCAGTAAATACAATCTGTGCTGACTGGGAGGGCTCTGTCGAGCTCTGGCTGACTTCGAAGATCCCCCGGCTTTCTCCGATGCAGGGAACCTTTCTTGCGTGGTTTTTCTGGGAGTTATTGGAAACGCCAGCCAGTGTAGGACCTTCGCTGATAGTGTGTATCACCTGGATTTGTTGCATTAAGTCAGCCTGTTCCCCTTTTCTCTTTTCCGTGTCTTCACGGATCTCAGCTTGTACCTCCCTTCCAGTTCTAATGTTATCTCTGACCTGTTGTAAGAACTTAATCAAGCATCCTCCTTTTATCATGGCTTCAATCTGGTTACGCAAATTATAGCACTCTGAGGTGTTGTGGCCTACGTCTTCGTGGAAGTCGCAGTACTTGTACCGGTTTCTCCTGTCAGCTGGGGCCTTCATGGGAGCAGGCTTTTGGAGAAACCCTTTATCTCGTATGGCAAGGTAGACTGTTTCCCTGGAAGCATTCAAAGAGGTGTAGTAGTCATACCCTTTTTCCCCTTGCATCACAAGAGCCACGGTTCTGGGAGGCGGCGAAGCCCGGGGAGGGGTTCGATTTGCTGGATATCTTTCTTGCCTATGCAGGAGAGCAGGGAGGCGATAGGTCGACCTGTTGGCAGGTTTATTCTGAGTTTTTTGCACTGGCTCAAATTTGAGGGCTTTTTTCTTCAGACGTTTTGCCGTTCTCATGTCGTCATGTTCCATCTTGACCTTGAGTTGTTCATCGATCTCGACCTGCTCAAGAGCCCGGTCATAGGCCTTCTGGTAGGTCTCGGGAGGTCTCTTGGCGAAGGAACGGAAAAGCTTTCCTGCCCATAGGTTTCTCCTGAAGTTGGCGAGGGTTTCTTTTTCAGTGAAAACTCCCATTTGTATGACCTCCTTGTGAAATCGTTCCACGTACGACCGAAGAGTTTCACTTCGTTCCTGGATCACATATTGGAGGTGTATGGGATCCTTCGGACGAGGTTTGACTCCTTAGAACTGTGAGCAGAAATCTGTTGATAATTTTGTGAAAGAATCCACGCTGCCAACGTGCAGTTTTCTGAACCAGGTTTTCGCATAGTCGGTTAGGGTCGTTGGAAACATTCTGCACATAGCGGCTCTGGTAGTGTTCTGGACCTCCATCTGTTGATCGTAGCTCTCTAGGTGGCTTAAAAGATCTTCCGTTCCAGAGAACTTATCTGCTGGCATTTTGAATTTTGGGGGGAGCTCTGCTTCCCGGATCCTCCTAGTGAAGGGAGCGTTCATCTCGCTCAAGGGATTCTCTTTGCCCTCCTTGTTCTTTCCCTTCCTTATCTGCTGGACATCTTTTTGTAACTTTGCCAGCTGATCCCTCAGTCGCTTGTTCCCAGGTCTCTTCGAGTTAACCTCAGATTCCTCGCTATCGAGTCTTTCCGATGAACTGGCAATTTCTATCCGGTCCTCCTTCGAGATAGGATCCGCTCGGTGAGTTTGTCTACTTTCCTCCTCTAGGGCCCGGGCAGTTCTCCTGGATGTAGTTGGATGAGATAGCCCTCGTGGCTTCCGGGTAAAAGCATCCGCAGCAGACTTAACTAGCCTGGGTTGATATTGTGAAAGTCTTTTCGGAACTGGGGGCATGGGTCCCAGCCTATCCCGGATCGAACGTTGAGGCCCTGATCTATCTCGAGCCGGCTCTGGAAGAGGAGGTCCTAGGCGATCGAAAGCAGGTGGCCTAGCTCCGAGCCTGCCCGGCTCTCCCTGATCATTCAGGTTGGTTGGCTGGATTGTGATGCCTTCAGCGAGGAGGCGGACGCGGATGGATTCTACGAAGGCCGCCGCTTGTTGGTCGAGCGCTGCCTGGCTCACTATAGGAAGGCCAGTAGCCCGCGCATTGCTTGCTTGGGCTGGAGCTTGGCTATATCCAGACTTTCTCCCTTTTCTCGGGGCCTTTCGTGTTAGCCTCGCCGGAGGTTGCTCCGAAACTCTATGTTGGCCTTGGGAGGAGCGGAGCCTCATCGTTCCTGTAGAATAACGAAAATATAAATGCAAATAATTGGTTTATTAGGTGTAGGGTAGAGATTTCCCACAGACGGCGCCAAAAAGTGTTAACGGAAATTTTGCTCGAGATGAGAAATCTCAGTTAACACCCTCAGGACCACTACCACGTAGGTGGTGGCCAAGGTTGATCGTATATGTCAACAATGTGTGTCGAAATGATAAAGAACAATGATATAATTTAACATCCAACAGAGAATCAAAATATTTTCTTTATTGCCTTCATCTGTTGCTGGCAATCTTCAATCTCCTTCTCATACTTGGACATAACAATCTTGTCCATCATCAAGGAGTCATCAATAGAGGTCTCCTTCTCCATGGTCTTCAATTTGGAGATAAGAATGGAGATGTCTTCCATTTGCTCATCTATGATCTCTTTGTACCGTTGAAGTTGATTTTGACAATTTTGCTTGTTTTCTTCAAGGGTACGGATCTTTTCCTCCGAGGAAATGTTCCACATTCTCAAAGTCTCATTTTCCTTGGAAAGCTCTTCATTTTGCTTCAAGACTTTGAGAAGGATCACTTGACACTCCTCAATTGAGTCAATTCCCTCATCAAGGCCTTTGCCTTGGTCACTAGTTGTCACACCAACACTTTCCTCTATATTAGAGTCAAGATTCAAGGCCATGTTTCCATCATCCGAAACTTCCACATAGGAAGCACCATAGGCCGTGAAGTTAAGCACATGCTCTTCACCATTGGAAGAGTTGTCTTCACTCTTTTTGACCAAAATCTTCTTCTTGAAGTCATTTCTTCTTGAGTTATTCTTTTTCTTCTCAAGCTTCAAAAATCTTCTAAACTTCATTGCCGTGAGGGCCATCTCCTCATCGGAGTCACTATGTAAAGTAGAAGCTAGGATGTTGGAGCGAGTGCTCATAGAACCTCTAAGGGTTGGAGCATCCTCAACATCAAAGGAGAGGCAAACATTCCTTTCTCCGAAAATTTCCTCTTTAGGTGTTTCACTCTCACACATAGTGTTTAGTGAATGAGTGAATGTAAATGAATGCAATGATCAAAATGCAAACAAATGCAAGACACACAAACAATAAGCAAGGATCACCTAAGTATGCCTAGGAACCCGCTCTGATACCAATTGAAAATACAGCTCAAACGTGTGTCTACAACCTAGAGGAGGGGTGACTGGGTTGTTAATCAATTATTACCAACATTTTCGATTAGTCAATATTAAACATATAACCCAATTAAATCAAACATACAAAATCAAGTAAAAGTGCGGAAATATAAAGAACACTTGATTTTTACTTGGAAACCCTCCAAACGGGAAAAACCACGGAACTAGCCATGCTAGCCACTTGAGCCACAGAAATCCACTATATGAAAAGAAAGTTACACCCTCAAGTGATACTCGGACTCTCACTCTCGATAACCTCAGGCTATGGACACTACCACTCGCCACTCTTGGTTCAATCCCTAGTGATATCCCCCGATTAACTACTCTTGGCGTGAGCACCTCCTAATCTACCCCACGGGCCTTTTACAGTGGCTCTTGGCAACCAATGCTTGCCAACCAACGTTTTGTTGCAAGACTTCAATGCTTGTGCAACTTCACCCCGAAGCCACAAGACCTTGAATCAATGAAGAGTATGAAATGTCTATGTGACCATGTGAAATGATGCTCAATGCAATTTATGCTAGACTACACAAATTGCTCAACTAGGAGTTTGTAGAAACAAATCCAAGTTGTCAAATGTCTAAATGCAAAGCATAAAGACTTAGCTAGATGTTATCAATAACAACCATCCTAGCTATCACAAACAATCACAATGAATCAACAAATATGCTCACAATGTATTTAACATAAACTTAGCATATATGCATGTGATTGAGACAAGACATTTAATCATTCACTAAATGCAAGTCTTAGACAAAAGTCTATCACAAACAAACTCAATTAGTTGTGTAGAGATTTTCTAACAACTTAATTGTCAACAAACAACCTTGAATATTCAAGAGGGCTTAACTAGATTGATAAACACAAATCTATCAATCTAATTATCAATTAATCTCTTAAGAATAATCAAGTCTTAGCTATTTAGGAAAACAACACCTAATCATGCAAGCTATCAAAATACAACACACATAAATATTCATTAACATTAACTAGTTGATTAAAACACAATCTATCAACTTAGTTATCAATTAATCATACATGAATATTTATAGCCTAGCTTTTAGGCAAAAATGACCTAATCAATTAAGCTAGCAAAATACAAACCCAATCATGTTATCAATCAACATAATAATGCATTCAAAAATGATTTCTACAAATCCTATGCATTAAAAACGAAATCTTGGTGTTTAAGAACAATAATCAAGGATAAAAGTTTGTTCTTACTTACCAAGTCATGAATGATGAAGACCCATGGAAGATTGATGCCAATGGATGCATGGGTTTTGGGTTTGGAGAGTTAAAGAAGCTTGATTGAAGCTTTCTCTCTCAAGACTCTCTCTTTCTCTCTCTAGGGTTTCTTTAAATTGAGGAGAGTTGGGGAAGAAGAAGAGAAAGAGGGGTTTTTAAAGGTGGGAAAAATGGGTTGATTCGAAAAGACCAAAATGCCCCGTTTTGGTGTCAGGCGACATGAGAGGCTACATGGAAGTCGCCTAACATGTCGCCTAACATTCTAGAGAAGAAAAACATGTCTGAGGCGACATTGGAGGCGACATGCTAAAGTGGCCTTGCATGTCGCCTAACACACTGGACAGCACTCCAGCTCCAGAAACAAGCGACCCAAAACATGACCAAACGACATTGAAACCTTTCTTATGATATACCGTTGGAAATTTATGGAAGTCTACTTTCTACTCCAATTTACAGAATGAGGTTTTGATATCTGTAGAAAGAGTTATGGTCATTTAAGTGACCAAAGGTCAAAACCGGATAACAACAGAGATGCTCTGTTTCAGTTGTCTCTTTGGAGACTTCAAAACCAAACCAATCGGTCATAAAATATTACGAATAATATACCGTTAGAAAGGTATGGAAGTCTAATTTCTACTCCAATTAACAAAACAAGATTTGGATAAACGTAGAAATATGTATGGTCAAAAGAGTGACCAAAGGTCAGAATTGGTCAATAACAAAATTCCCACAATCATGGCATAAAACCATGTAACCAAATAACAATCCAAGAGAGGACAAATGAAACCTCTCTATGGTCACAAATCGCGCTAAGACTCAAGCACACAAATGTGCAAGCGCGGACACAACACAAGCACACCATCGTGCTAGTGAGGACGTTTCCGAACACACACGGAAAACGTAGAACAAAAACAACCACACATAAGGACAAACAAAGACGTGCTCGTGTGAGTTGTAAAATGGATGCACACATATAAACAATAAAGAACATAAATGCAAGATGAACAAAGCATGCATGAAGTGTGTGTGTGCACCTAAACTCTTCAAGAAACAAAGTCAAGTGAGTATACCTTTTGCTCTTGAAGCCATGGAGATGCTTGGAAGCTTGCCAACATGGACCTAAGCTACCCATTACACAATCTTCCCCAATGTGGTGTGGTTTGTCATGAAATAAGCCAATCATAAAATCGAGGTCCTTACAACCTCTCTGATGAACCCCGTTTTGATCAATTTATCAACTTATCAACCTCTTCCTGTACCGCCGCATTCTTATCAGTGTTGAAATGACGCCTCTTCTGCTTGACGGGCTTGACCGTTGGATCTACTGCTAGCCGGTGGGTGGCCAACGATGCCGGGATTTCAGGCATTTCATTATGGTTCCAGGCGAAGATGTCGCTGAATTCCCCGAGAAGATCAATCAGTCCTCTTTTTACTTCTGGATCAAGGGCGGCTCCGACCTTGACGGTCTTGGAGGGATCGTCAGTCCTGACGGATATCTCTTCTAGTTTCTCCATGGGCTGCCCGCTGGCCCATTGCTTACCCCTTTCATCCTCGTAGGGCATGACAGGTTCATCCTCCGGGTGCCCAATATGTTCTGCGGGCTCCTTCTCCTTCTGGATTACCTGGGATGTGTCCATGTCTTCTTGGGTTACTGTCACCTGTACACACTGCTTTGCTAGGGCTGTAGGATTGGCCGATACTGCGTAGCATTTCCTAGCTGCCTGCTGGTCTCCGCGTACCTCTCCTACCTTGGTTCCAACCAGGAATTTCAAAACGTTATGGTATATGGACAAGACTCCCTTGAGAGAGGACAGGAAAGGTCTCCCTAAGATGGCGTTGTAGGCCGATGGGGTATCCACCACAACAAAATCGGTCATTACGTTCTGTTGGAGCGGGGTGACCCCAATGATTACTGGGAGGATCATTGACCCCACTGGTATGATCGAGTCCCCAGTGAAACCATAAAGCGGAGTGGTACAGCTGTTGTAGCAATGTTGCTTCAGGTTCAGTTTTTCCAGGGTATCTTTGAAGAGGATATCGACACTGCTTCCTGTATCCACGAGCACGCGAAGGACCAAACAGTTGGCGATCTGTATCGTGATGACCATAGGATCATCATAAGGTTACACAGTATTAAAGACATCTGCTTCGGTGAATACGATCTGAGCTGACTGGGCGGGCTCTATCGGGCTCTGGCTGACTTTGAAGATCCCCCGGCTCTCTCCAAGGTGGGGAACCTTTCTTGCGTGGTTGTTTCAGGAGTTATTGGAAATGCCGGCCAAGGTAGGACCCCCGCTGATAGTGTGTATCACCTGGATCTGTTGCATTAAGTCAGCCTGCTCCCCTTTCCTCTTTTCTGCGTCCTCACGGATTTCAGCTTATACTTCCCTTCCAGTTCTGATATTATCTCTGACCTGTTGTAGAAATTCAATCAGGCATCCTCCCCTTATCAGTGCCTCAATCTGGTTGCGCAAGTTATAGCACTCCGAAGTGTTGTGGCCCACGTCCTCGTGAAAGTCGCAGTACTTGTATCGGTTTCTCCTGTCGGCCGGGGCCTTCATGGGAGCGGGCTTTTGGAGCAACCCTTTATCCCGTATGGCAAGGTAGACCATTTCCCTGGAAGCATTCAATGGGGTATAGTGGTCAAACCCTTTTTCCCCTTGTATTACTGGAGCCACGGTCCTGGAAGGCGGTGAAGCCCGGGAAGGAGTTTGTTTTGTTGGATATCTTTCTTGCCTATGCGGAGGAGCAAGGGGGCGATAGGTCGACCTGTTGGGAGGCTTATTCTGAGCTCTCTGCATCGGCTCAAATTTGGGGGCTTCTTTCTTCAAACGTTCTGCCGTTCTCATGTCGTCATGCTCGATCTTGACCTTGAGTTGTTCGTCGATCTCGACCTGCTCAAGAGCCCGATCATAGGCCTCCTGGTAAGTCTCGGGAGGTCTTTTGGCGAAAGAACGGAAAAGCTTTCCTGCCCTGAGGTTTCGCCTGAAGTTGGCGAGGGTTTCTTTTTCGGTGAAAACTCCCATTTGTATGACCTCCTTGTGAAACCGCTCCACGTATGATCGAAGAGTTTCAGTCCGTTCTTGGATCACATATTGGAGGTGTATGGGATCTTTCGGGTGAGGTTTAACTCCCTGGAATTGTAAGCAAAAATCGGTTGACAATTTTGTGAAAGAATCCACGCTACCAACGGGCAGTTTCCTGAACCAGGTTTTCGCATAGTCGGTCAAGGTTGTTGGAAACATCCTGCACATGGCTGCTCTGGTAGTGTTCTGGACTTCCATCTGTTGAACGAAGCTCTCTAAATGGCTTAGAGGATCCTCCGTTCCAGAGAACTTATCTGTTGGCATTTTGAATTTTGGGGGGAGCTCAGCTTCCCTGATTCTCCTAGTGAAGGGAGCATTCATCTCGCTCAGGGGATTCTTTTTATCTTCCTTACTCTTTCCCTTCCTTATCTGCTGGACCTCCTTTTGTAGCTTTGCCAGCTGATCCCTCAGTCGCTTATTTCCAAGTCTCTTCTAGTTAGCCTCAGATTCTTCACTGTCGAACCTTTCTGATGAACTGGCAATCTCTATCCGGTCCTCCTCCTGGACACGATCCGTTCAGGGAGTTTTTCGGCTTTCCTCCTCTAGGGCCCGGGTAGTTCTCCTAGATGTAGTTGGATGAGATAGCCCTCGCGGCTTCCGGGTAAAAACATCCGCGGCAGATTTGACTAGCCGGGGTTGATATTGTGAAAGTCTTTTAGGAACTGGGGGCATGGGTCCCAGCCTATCCCGGATCGAACGTTGGGGCCCTGCTCTATCTCGAGCCGGCTCGGGAGGAGGAGGACCTAGGCGATCGAAAGCAGGTGGTCTAGCTCCGAGCCTACTCGGCTCTCCCTGATCATTTAGGTTGGTAGGCTGGACTGTGATGCCTTCAGCGAGGAGGCGGACGCGGATGGATTCTACGAAGGCCGCCGCTTGTTGGTCGAGCGCTGCCTGGCTCACTATGGGGTGGCCAGTAGTCCGTGTATTGGTTGTCTGGATCGGAGCTTGACTACTATATCCAGACTTTCTCCCCCTTCCTGGAGCCTTTCGGGTTGGCCTCGTCGGGGATTGCTCCGGGACTCTGTGCTGGCCTTGGGAGGAGCGGAGCCTCATAGTTCCTATAAAACAATGAAAATATAAATACAAACGATTGGTTAGTTGAGTGTGGAATTTTTCCCACAGACGGCGCCAGAAAGTGTTAACGAGAATTTTACTCGGGGTGAGAAATCTCTGTTAACGCCCTCGAGACCACTACCACGTAGGTGGTGGCCGAAATTATATATATATATATATATATATATATATATATGTGACGATGATTTATCTAGTGATAAATAAACAAGAACATTTTTGTTTAACATGCATGGTACACGAGTACAATCATTTTTTTTCTCCTTTCTCTCAACTTTCTTTGGTCAATGGTCGATCGCTAGTCGTATGCCTGTCGAATAGTAGTCTCCTCTTTTCCTTTCTTTTCTTTTTCTATTTATACATGGTCTGTAGGTCAACAGATTGATTTTCCCTTGATTGCCTCAGTGATTGTCTCAGTCTCTTCCTTATCGGGCGGGATTTCTTGCGTTAAATCATTTGACTTTTAGATTGACGTCTGAATTGAGAGTATCGCGGTAGAGATCAGCGTGTTTCCTTTTGGATTTCATTGGGTTTCATTACTTATGTAGATAACGCTTCCTGTATGATCCTTATAGGAGCCGCGGGATATGACGAATATGGTATGATGCATCAACCAGGGAGGTGGTTTAGTATTTCGACCTTGATGTCTGAGAAGTTTCATCCAGCTTGGAGCTCGATCTGGCTTCTCTTGACTTTTCCGAAGCTAGACGTGGCCCTGGCTGACCTTTTTTAAAGCTGGGTGTGGCTTCGACTCACCTCGCGGCCTTCTAGGGGCATTCTTCTGTGTCAATCGGGGTACAGACGGGTTTCTTGAGCATTTGCAAAATGACCTTGACTTCGGGGAGCTTCTAGTTTTGATGATGCGGGCTAAGCCCGATCATTCCGGATTCTATCTTGGATGTTTCCGGAGCTCGCCCTTGTTCTTGGGGTGGTATCGCAGTCCAGCTCTGGATAGAGAGGTCTCCTGGTGGAAGTTCTCGGGTCCGGGCTCTATCCCAGATGTCTCTGGAGCCCGCCCTTGTGCCTAGGGCGGCCTCGTAGCTTGGCTTTGGATATAGAGGTCTTTAGATGAAACTTTCGGGTATGGAACCAGACCTAGTAAGTGGAAAATTTCCCTTTGGTCCCTAGCCAATTTTGGCTATTAACATTTACAAAAGTCCCGAGCTTTTTTACAAAAGTCCCGAGCTTTTTTACAAAGTCCCGAGCGTTTTTACAAAGTCCCGAGTTTTTTTACAAAGTCCCGAGCTTGTTTTCTAAAGGCTCGAGCTGTTTTACAAAGTCTCGAGCTTTTTTCAAGTCTCCGAGCTTGTTTTCTAAAGGCTCGAGCCTTTTGTCCAAAGGCTCGAGCTTTTTCAAAATCTCCGAGCTTTTTCAAACAGGCTCCGAGCACTTTCAAAGGCTCCGAGCTTTTTATTAACAGCATCAGAGATTCAAATTTCACAGATTCAATATTCACAAAACCAGCTTCATGTTTACAAAAGGAACGTTTTTTAAAAATGAAGGATAAAAAACAGTATTTCAGACAAACATATTACCTTGTTGTGCTGACTGAAGAACGTTGATTAGTTTTGAAATTTATTGTAGAGAAAGAAAGAGAGGAGTTACTGCCTTCAATGTTTCAAGTGTGGAGATGGAAGTACAGAGACAATTAAAAATTGATTATTTAAGGGCAATTTTGGTAGTTCACCAAAATAGGTACCTTTTAAACATAACTTATTAAACCGGTGACGTTGGTGCAACAACAAGACAAAAAGGTGACATTTCTCACCATTTCCACATCATTAATAAGCAGTAGAAACAAAAAACTTAATCTCATATTAACAGGTAACTTTTTGGGAATGTGCAGGTTGAAGCTGACTCTGGTACACTGATACCTGATGCAATTGGTAAATTCATCTCCTTCCGGTGCATCCCAATGCGTGATGATGGAATTGTAGAGGAGCCAAGAACTTGCTTGCATGGGGCAGGAACGTGGTAATTTTATAATTTTATGTCTTGAATATGTTTGTAGATATTAAATGAATTTGAACATTCTTATTTCTTTTTTCTCAAAATTATGATGCATGAAAGAATTTGTTGGAATGAATTTTTCAAGATGCGAAAAGTAATTAGTTAAATTTCCACAATGCACTGTATGAAACCAAAGGACAATGGTATTTCTTAGTGCAAACATCGATTTTGAAAGAAACATTTGATAGAAATTTGTGCCTTAGCATTGAAGTGTGATTATATCCCAATTCAGTCAAAATACTTGAAGTATTCAGTACCCTATTGTAGTTCCAGCAGTTCTGGCATTTTAAGAGCATATTACTTCAGCTGTGATATGTATTTTTAGTTTTAAGAATTTGATCTAATGGAGCGGGATAATTGCTTAATGCTGTTGCCTAAGTTATCTTTATATTTACCTTATATTTAACGGGAGTATGTGTTGTACACCGGTTAGATTCTTATCTGGAAATATCAATGATAACTAGAAATATCTATGATATTTCCCTTAAAATGTCTCCGTGTGCATGTCCTTTTCAGTGGGTTATTATGTATTTTTCTCGTTTTGTTATATATATATATATCTTTTGCTGAGTACTGGCTGGTGATTAGGGAGCCTGAGATTGCTCTCTTCACAAATAGTTGTAACATCAGTTGAAGGGACTACTTTAAGTATTGACAAGAAGTATTGGGGTGGTGAAGAGGGAGATTCAGTTTTTCACTGGTTCCGGGTACGTCATTTTAACTTTTCCTTGTAGCTTTTCTTGTGAAGCCATGATTAAATAGACTGCAGGTCGTATTTTAGTGTTACTAAAGGATTGCAGCTTCAATTGACTGCAGTTCGAAATTGTTAAAAAGGGACTCTTTGTGACAAGATATAATTAACAACCCAGATTTACCCAGCACCAAACTTCCGTTTCTAGTGTTCACTACCAACTCAACTCTGCCGAAGCCCGACAAAAGCTTTCTGCCCAAGATAAGCATCCAAACAGTTTAAGCAAAGCCATTCAGGGAGATAGGGAATGCCGAGAACAGGGATTAAAAAAAATAGAAAAAAGAAAAACAATTCAGAAATAAAACAAACCTCGTTAGTGGAGGTTAGACTCAGCGAGTCGGCGGTCAAAAGGTTGATTGTTATTCGCTTGAAGTGAAGGGAAGAAGGGAAGAAGGGTTTGGAGCAATTAATTATATATTTTTTTACCTAGTCTTTCCCTAAATGTTTTAATTCGAAATATCCGGTATAAAAAAAAGCCCGGAAACAATTTGGAGACACCAACTGAGTTGGATGCTAGTTTAGCATATCCACCCAATTATCAAGGTTCTGACAAACACAATGTTTCTCCAAATGGCACTCGTCCCACACCACCAGCCAATGATCACAACAATATTGGACAACGTAACGTTCTCCAAATGGCACTCCCACACCTCCAGCCATTGATCACAACAACAATACACAAAATGGCTCTCCCGCACCTCCAGCCATTGATCACAACAATGATACACAAAATGGCACTCCCACACCTCCAGCCGTTGATCGCAACGCAGAGATATTTAGATGTTTATCGTGCTTTAGCCTTTTCGTTCCTACAGGTATCATGTTATCCCTGAATTAGGGAAACCTAACACAAACTTGATGCCTTCTACATTTTGACTGTTTCCACCTTCCTTTATTTATTAATTATTATTTTTTTCTCAATTGCTGATATCAAGTTAACCTCCAATTCGGCACTGTTCTATGATTAAAGACATAAGCTTAACTATTCTGTTATATTTTGCAGGCAATGGTTGTAAACTATGGCCCGGTTTGGGATTGCTTCCCAAACTGCTTTTGGAGCCAAAAGTGCTTCCGAAGTTGGTCTGGGGTGTTTGGTAAAAATTATGGGAAGTGCTTTTGGTCTCTTTTAGCTTTCCCCGCAGCAGAAATTGAGAAGCTACAAATTGATGCTTTTAGAAACCAGCATCCTGGGAAGCAGAAATGAAATACCAAAACTTCCTATTTTATCCCTTGGTTAAGTTTTCAAAGACAAGTCAACCTCATCTCTCCACCGTCTTCGTCGTCCATCAATCCCAGATTTTTCTTCATCCTTCATAGATATTTTTCATCTTCATCCTTCATCCTTCAACCTCATCAACACCATCGTCTCTACCATCTCTCCATAATTTTTTTTGAACCAAAAATTTCCAGATTTTCATATAAAAAAAAATTCCTGATTTTTTTTTTCTTTCAAGAACAAATTTCACAGAGAATCTAATAACAAAAAAATAATAAAAAATCCACATACAATATATCCATTCTGTTAACGGAAATTTTACTCGGGGGGAGAAATCTCAATTAACACCCTCGAAACCACTACCACGGAGGTGGTGGTCAAGGTAGAATGTATTCTAGTCAGTGCTAGTTAAAAATGACAAAAAACACTATTATCAATACGATCAAAGAGAATGAACAAAAGAGAACGAAAATGTTTTCTTTATTTTTATTAATGGTGTATCGTTTACAAATATCTATCAATAGCTCTCAATCTCTCTAGGGTGTAGTAGGGTTGCTGTTGTATGCCTGTCGAAAAGTGGTCTCTCTTCCTCCTTTCTCTTTCTATTTATACATAGTTTTATAGGTTAAATCAACCGATTCTCCCCTTGATTTTCTCAGTCTCTCCCCTCCTTATCTGACGAGATTTCTCGTTTAAATGTCATTGACTTTGAGTTAATAGCCGAATTGAGAATATCTTGGTGGAGATCAGTTTGTTTCCTCTTTGGACTATATTACTTGTTCTGCACGCACATAATGTTTCCAGATATGATCCAGTGTATCTTCGTATCTTCACAGCATGATCCTTCATAGAGGTCGTTGAGTATGGCATGTATGGCAAGGTAGATCAGATAGCGAGGTAGATCAGTGTCTTGGTTCCAGTATTCAAGTGCTTTAACTAGCCAGGAGATTGGTCTGACCTCCCTTGATTTCTTGGAGCTTGATATGGCCCCCTGCGGACACTCCTCTATGACAGCGGGGTTTAGGCGAGCTTCTGGAGAGGTTGCGAGGTAATCTAGACCTCGGGGGAACTTCCTGATTTCAGGTTTGGTGACGCGGGCTGGTTCTGATTGCGTTGGGCTCTACTATAGGTGTTTCTGGAGCTCGCATTTATTTCTGTGGGGTGGTACCGTAGGTCGACCTTGGAAAGCGTGGTCTCCTGGTGGATGACCTCTGGCCTAGAGTCAGACTAGGAGGGTGGAAAATTTCTCTTTGGTTCCTAGCCAAATTTGGCTATTAACAGAAGTACACTCTGACTTGAACGCCAGTGATTGAGTTTTGGGGTTAGAGTCAGATTTCCAAATTTAGTTGGGGAATTTTTCCTTCTTTACCGTTACAAGAACCTTGGGAAAAATCTTCTCATTATTTGCGCAAGTGACGTGGCGAGAGCTGACCGGTTTATTCCCTAATTAATCCGGCTGTGTTACGGCAGTTTCCTCGATTCGAGGTGATCTTAACCGAAGATTTCGACTGCCCATGCTGCTGCTATATTGCCTATATATACTTGGTTACTCCAACGCCTTCCTCATACCTTTAAAATTTCAAATTTTCTCAAGAAAAAACCTTCTTTTGAGCATATCTCCTTTCTCGTTCTTCATCCTCCCAGACTTCATTCCATTATGTCTAAAGCCAGTCACGACTCCATTGTCGATGGTGAGGAGGTCATCAGCCTTGCCCATGGAAAGCGGGCACGAAGTCGCCTAGATAGCGATGATTCTCCTCCAAATTCGCAACGTCTGCAGTCGAACAGGAACGTGTCCATATGGACCGGGTTTTCTAATCATCTCGACCATCCTCTAGAGTTAGTCGATTAAGATTCTGATAGAGAAGTCGGTGGTGACGCCGCGGGGGAACGTCGAGTCCCGACTACTGGTCCCCATTTGGAGGGGCTTCTTCCCTATGACTTCAGGGTTGTCCCTGACTCTACCATTGATCCAAACTCGATTGGTCATTTAAGGTCTAAGTACGGCATTCCTGACAGTATTTCTATCTCGGTTCCTTCCAAAGGCTATGAGTTTTTCAATCCCTCCAACGGTGAGCTTCCGATTCATGTGGAGGCTCTCGAGAATAGGGTCAGACTTCCTCTTCATCCTACCCTTCGACGAGCTCTCAACCTCATCTAGCTCGCCCCTCTCTATTTGACGCCTGGCTTTTGGAGGCATTTGATTGGCTTCCTCATGCTATAGAGGGAACAATGTCAGCTGAGCAATGTGACGAGGGAGCCCAGAGCAAAGAAGTTGGCCTACCTTTTTCAAATTGGGAGCCTCATCGGGGCTCCCTGAGGTCAGTTCTATGCGAAAGCCAAGAACAAGCTCAATTTTGTCATTCTTGGGGATTTGAAGAAAGACCCTGCCTGGAAGGAAGAGTGGATCCTGGCTGGGGGTGATTGGGGGAGCTCGATTTTTATCGGAGGGCACGAGTTCGAGGTCCCCACCGCTTTTAGTGACAAACCGTCGTGGGACCGGGACTCCCTGCCATCTGAGTCTGAAGCTGTTTTGAAAGCTATCCTGGCCAGGAACTACTTGAACCTGAAGTTTCCCACTACTAAAGCCTTCGATCCTCGTAGGGTGAATCAATACATGTGGATCTCTGATAAAAAATCAAACAAAATAACTGAATGAAACATATTAAGGGCCATTAAGTGGTAATTGGAAAAATCAAACATGGCCTTAGTATTTACTATTTATAATCAGTGCCCTGGAGGGTATATGTGTAATTTCACACTATCTTCTGAGAAACCCTAAAACTGTATAATTTAAACCCCTCACCCCTCACCCCTCACCCCTCACTCCTCACTCCTCACTACCCAGCCGACTATTATCTCAGGCAGCAGAAGGTATTTGTTCTTATTATTTTCCTTAATTCTTTACAATTTTCCGATGAAGAGTATCTAACCGTTAGCTCTCGGATATATCTATTTGAATCATTACTCTGTTTTGTATTGAGTGCTAGATGAAGTTCGTTGGTCCTCTAAACTTGTTCCAAGAACTGATGAAGACAAAACCTCTGGGAGCTGATCATTTGATAGGTATAGGACTTGGGCTGAAATATGTGACATTCGCTGTAACAGATCCGTACGGAAAAGTTGCACATAGATTAAAGTATGAAATCTCTCTTCTATCTATATATATTCGAAAGATTATGGATCATTGTCAGAGAAATGATCTATCCCTCAGTATATTATGTTAATGTTTATACATGTGTGTCTGCAGCGTAATGGTCAGAGAGAAAAATATTTCGGCAATAGTAGCAAACCGTATTAAAGAAGCAAAGGTATATATATGTTCTTCTTTTCTTCTAATTTGCAGCTATTAAGTCGTCTTCAGACATTAATAAGTCGTCTTTATGCAGGTGCCTGTGGGCCTTGTTATCGGCTTTCCTTTCACTAGTTCGGGAAGTCCTCTTGTGGGTTTTCTTGTCATGAATCTCTCTTCCGCTCTTTGCATATGAAAATAATAATATTACTACTTGTTTTTTGATTAATTAGGTTTTACCAACTATGTATTTGATTGATGAATTGCGCGAAAGTGGAAAATTTGAAGGTTTAAAGTATACTGTTTGGGATTCAGCAGATGTACCAAAGGTGTGTGTGAAAATATTTCATTTGGAAAGACACCAATTGGTTTAACTGATGGTCTTGCTTTTTCAACAGGCACTGAATCCGAAATATGAAGATACTGTGGCTGCTATTGTTTTGCAGGTAAACTGCCTTATCACTTTAATCTTGTGCAAAATTTGATTACTTCATTTTAACCTCAACTTTTTTTCTTCATCCTTTCAAAAACATCAAAACACATAATTCACAAGTGTCTACTACACCACTTGAACCAAGTCATTTCTTGTTTCTTGTTGCCATCGCAATTCCTCCATTACTACCTCTCTTTTAGTTAAAGAGAAACAAATATAATTTGATTTGTTCCATTGCAATGAAAATAGTGCAGAACATAAATATTAGTGAGGCTAAAAAACATATAATTAATTCGCAAGTGTACTAACAATTACAATCTACTACACCACTTGAACTAAGTCATTTGTAAGTCACAAACCGCAATTCCTTCATTACTACCTCTCTTTTAGTTAAACAAATATGATTTGATTTGTTCCGTTGCAATGAAAATAGTACAGAACATAAATATTAGTGAGGCTAAAAAACACATAATTCGCAAGTGTCTACTAACAATTACAATCTACTACACCACTTGACCCAAGTCGTTTGTAAGTAACAGACGTTTCTTGTTTCTTGTAACCGCAATTCCTCCGAATATGATTTGATTTGTTCCGTTGCAATGAAAATAGTACAGAACATCAATATTAGTGTGGCTATAAATGATCGGATTTGACTCTTTGGAAGAGACCTAAAGTCCCATTAGATCCAATTATTATTTTATTTTTTAATAGCTTTGACAAATATTCATTCCCTACTATTTATATTAGAAATTAAAAGTGCTTTAGATAATTTTTTTAATTCATTACTATTTATTAATATGTTTTTTAATTCAGTACAATTGATGTTTTTTATAAAATTTTTACCATTAATTGATGTTACAATTAAGATTTTTACTTGGCTTTTTATTTTTTTAATTTGCATTGTAGAATGAAGTTTGTTATTTTTACATTTGGCAGGACTTCCTGGATTTTGGAAGACAGTGGAAGAGAGTGTATTAAGAAAGTTAAGTAGAAAGTAGAGTGGGGAAGATATATTCTAACGGTATTCCCCATTAGTTATCATTATTGCTCTGGAGTTGGAGCTGGATTTCTTTGCACTAAATGGGTTTCTGTATATTATTTATTTATTATTTTGTTTCTGAATTGTATGACAAATTTATATATTGCGACACTGCTTTTATATTCTCACCGGGGTATCATGGCAATAACTTATTCATATTTTGTTTTTGTTTTTGTTTTTGTTGTCACCGCAATTCATCCATTACTGCTGCTTTGTCTGATGTGGGGTTGATCATCAGTGATATTCTTAAGTTGTTGGAGGCATCTCCTTTTTGTGCTGTTAGCTTTGTTCTTATGAAAGCCAGTATGGTTGCCCATTCTCTAGCTAAGTTTGGTTTGTCTATTGAATCGTATTTGTTTTGGATGGAGGAGGTCCCTTATTGTGCGGCTCCTTCTGTTCAGGCAGAAGCCATGGGCATTTTTTGGATTAATATAAGTTTTTTTTTCCTAAAAATATATATATATATATTTATATATATATATATATATATATATATATATATTGTTCCCTTAGAGCATCTCCAATGCTATTATGCATTTAGAGAAAATGGAGTGCCACATAGGATAGATACTAAAGAAGTTAGAAAAACTCTCTCCAATGCAATTACCTAATAATAATATAAAGGGCAATTACCAATTGGGTCCTGAACTTTTTTTAAAATTCCAAGTTTGCGACTTTTACAAAAATGACCAAATTGGTCCTTACATTTTTTCCAAGTACCAAATTAGTCCATCTAACTAAGTTCTATCCATCAACTTTAACTGTGTATGGGTAAAATTGTATTTTACTCCTAAACAACATAATATTGACACATGCAAGGTTTTTTTAACACATGTATATTTTTGTTTATTTTATTTGTGTGTTTTGATTTTTAAATAATTTTGAAAACATCACTTGTATAATATTAACAAAAAAAACAATATTATATAAAAGTTATAAAAGACTAAATTGAGAATGAACGGTAACTTTGTTTTTAAAAAAATAAAAGTATAATTGATATTGTCTTATTAAAATATTTTTAGAATTTTTTAGAGAATTTTAAATAAAAAAAATGGTACAAATGATGTTTCATTAATGATGTTTAAGATTTTATTGTAATTATAATGGAGAATTTAATGCACAGAGATAAAATAACTTTGCTATAATATAACAAATAAAGGGTATTTACGTACTTTAACTAAAATTATTACAGTCAACTGTTATATTTAACACCGTTAAGTCATTAGAGGGACCAATTTGGTTACTTCTAAAGAGAGATGGACTAATTTGACACTTGAAAAAAATGTGAGGACCAATTTGGTCCATTTTATAAAAGTCGCAAACAACTTGGAATTTTAAAATAAGTCCAGGACCGGCAATTACCAATTGGGTCCTAGACTTTTTTTAAAATTCCAAGTTTTTTGCGACTTTTACAAAAATGACCAAATTGGTCCTTACATTTTTTCTAAGTACCAAATTAGTCCCTCTAACTAAGTTCTATCCGTCAACTTTAACTGTGTATGGGTAAAATTGTATTTTACTCCTAAACAATATAATATTGACACATGCACAGTTTTTTTTAACACATGTATATTTTTGTTTATTTTATTTGTGTGTTTTGATTTTTAAATAATTTTGAAAACATCACTTGTATAATATTAACAAAAAAAAACAATATTACATAAAAGTGATAAAAGACTAAACTGAGAATGAACGGTAACTTTGTTTTAAAAAAATAAAAGTATAATTGATATTGTCTTATTAAAATATTTTTAGAATTTTTTAGAGAATTTTAAATAAAAAAATGGTACAAATGATGTTTCATTAATGATGTTTAAGATTTTATTGTAATTATAATGGAGAATTTAATGCATGGAGACAAAATAAATTTGCTATAATATAACAAATAAAGGGTATTTATGTACTTTAACTAAAATTATTACAGTTAACTGTTATATTTAACACCGTTAAGTCATTAGAGGGACCAATTTGGTTACTTCTAAAAAGAGATGGACTAATTTGACACTTGAAAAAAATGTGAGGACCAATTTGGTCACTTTTATAAAAGTCGCAAACAACTTGGAATTTTAAAAAATGTCCAGGACCTAATTGGTAATTGCCCTTATTATTATGGGTCAAGTTTAGGGATTGTAATGGGGCGGGTTCGGGTCGGGGTGGCCATCCGGAAAGTGTGCCACGCCTGTGCCCAATGTGAACAAATGGTGGAGATCTCTTAACGGTTATCCCTCCTAAAAGAGAGGTCTCTCACCTATCTACTCGACTGCCTAGTTAGCACTAGGGTACAGCTGGAGCGATCATAGCCCTCCAGTGTGTGTGCCACTACGGGCCCAGTGCAGAAGAACGATGATGATGGTGCTAAAGGCTCAGCACAAGAGGACCCTTTTCACCTACCACATCCAAAGCACTCTATAAATACCCCTACTCAAGAAGAGTTAAGAGTTGGACTCTTGAGAGAAAAAGAGAGCACTTCGCTACTATAGAACAACTGGTCTTAAGCGAGAGACCCTTAACTGTGTAATTTCCTTCTATAGAACGACTAGTCTCAAGTGAGAGACCTCCAATTGTATAATTTTCTACTATAGAACGACTGGTTCCCTTGGTGGGAACCCTTACTATGAGGAGAAAACAAAATATGGGAAACAGATAATCCATCAAATGGGTTGTAAATAGTTTACTTGAATGAAAATTGCGATTTACTCACTTTTGCATAACTTGTCACCATTGATTTAATCTAGCGAGAATCGTGACCAACCCCCGTCACGATTGGTACCTGCATTTTTGGGAACCGGTCAAGGTTATAACCGTTAGCATCGCCCGGTCCCATATGACCAGCGACCCCGTTACCCACGATTGAGCCCGGTACCTTCACCACGCCTGGGCCCCGCACTCCATCGGGTTTAAGTGTCCATAAGTCAACACTTGACTTTTTGGATAATAAAAGTTATTAAAATTACCAAATCCGAATCCTATAAAAAGAGGAAACAAATACCAAATCAAAAAACAAATCCGAAAGAAAAACAAACTAATCACAATAAAAGCAACCAACCCTCGCCAAACACACACCCAACCACGGTTAAAAATATATATTTTTGTTTGGTAATTTGCTTATTGCAAACAAAGAAAATAACAATTTTTTTATTAATTTTATTGCATTGTATTGTACTTTAAAAAGGAAATAAAGTTAAATAACGGTTATTCTAAGGTATTTTCCTGTAATTTTAGCAAAATTATGATCTTGTTGCACTTTCATCAAATGTTGGGATACTTTATTGCAATTTTCCTTAAATAAATTAGTTGCATTGATAAAAGGTTAACACATAATCGTTATCAAATTTATTATTATTATATGATAATTTTTTTAAAAGAATGCCAAAAGAAATTTAAATAGTTATTAATATTCTTAAATATATGTAAGTGTGAATAAAGTAATAGCGTATGTATTATTGATGATGATATTATTAATAAGAATTTAAATCCAAAGCTACCGCATGTCAACATGTGGCGTTAAATTTTCTCATACCAATAAAAATACTATCATTTAATTGAATTGACCAAAATTATATTTTTATATTTCTAATACATGAAAAATGGATAATAATAATAATAATAATAACAATAATAATAATAATAATAATAATAATAATAATAACAATAATAATAATAATAACAATTTATTTATGTGGTAATGGAAGAAAATGTCCCCTTTCAAGTTTGGAAGAGCAAAAATGTCTCCTCAATGTTTTTCTTGCATTTGTGTCTGATGTGTAAAATCGTGTTATTAAAAACTATACTCGCAAGTGCACGAATCGTGAAGATAAGCACAACGGCAAGTAAGGTTCGTTCCCACGAGGAAAATATATTTATTAATTAAAACTAATTTTAATTAAAGTTAAACTAAAAGTAACCAAAGATTTGTTTAAGATTTGAATTAAACTAAACTAAATTAAATTAAGCTAAGAAAACAATTAAAGAGAATATGGATGTGATCAAGAGAAGGAAAGCACTAGGTTATCAATGACCCCTAATTATGAACATTCAATGTATGGAATTAATTTGTAAACAAGATTCAATCAATTCTAGGATTCATTCTTTGTCTTTAATGTGACTATTACCGTATGGTCATGGGATGAGTCACGTGTTCCCAATTATTATTCACCCTTGGTCTATGGTGTAAACAACGATTAGAAACCTTTTAATTGCAAGAAATAAGAACCAAATTTTATACTTTGCTTGACCTATGCTAAAGATAAAATTCGTTCATTCAAAAGAGTATTAATCAAGATTAGGTTTGGTCTATACTCTAACCCTAATTCTCAGATAGTCTTAACCCTAAAATCATGCCAAATAGTTATCCACCCTTGGTCTATGGTGTGAATAAATATTAAAATTAATGAGGAGTTAAGCAATTAAGCACAATGAATAAATCAAGAATTAAATTGATGAAATAATAATTAATCCATTCATGAGCATTCACAAAAGGTTCACATTGATTCCCTAGTTATGAGATTAGTTACACATCATAGAAAAAGAAAAAAAAAGATATTGAGTAGAGAAAACCCGAGATGATCATCAAAGAGCTCCTCCAATTCTTCTTCGTCTTCTTCTACAATGGATGGATGGGTCTTGAAGTGATGTGTGGTGAGGGAGTGATGGGGGATGGCCCCCTTGGTGGCTTGGGACCTCCCTTAGCTTCCCTCCCGAAATTAGGGTTCACAGGGGTTTAAATAGGCTTTAGATGATAAACCAAGTCCTTAAACAACAAGGAAATTGGTTTCCCTTTGGAACTCTACATTTTTGGGATTTAATTCTTTCCTAATCCACTCAAATTGATTACTTATTGAAGGATGATAAGGATTAGGTGTCAAATTGCTTTCCAAGACTCACACTCATGTCCAAGAAGGTAATATTTCCCGTTCCGACAACTTGCAAAATAAATCCCGTCACTATTTGCGGAATTATGACTGATCTGACCATCGGATACTAAAACGGACATAACTTCTTCTAGAAATATCGGAATTATGATCCGTAAAGTGTGCTAGAAACTAGACTTCTGGGGCTTTCCAAAAATAGGTGGTAGGACACACAAGTCAAACCGAGGGGAGAGATATGGGGCCCGCAATCTAGGTGATCTGCACTGGCCGAAATTCAACTTTTTGCTCCTTTTCTTCAAAATAACTTCTAACACCTCTTCCATGGAATGTGACCTATAAATGCTCAACAAACACATAAAATACCTAATTTCACCCAAGTTTAAAGCACAAATAATATGAAATGGGGACCTAAAATATGTATAGAAATAGACGGATCAAATACCCCCAAACCTATCTTTTGCTAGTCCTCGAGCAAAACTAGAATAAAAACAAAAACTAAAAACAAACAAAAATCTAAAAATAGAACAAAAATAAACTAAGCCACTTTCGTAGGGAACACGATAGCATTGAGCGTATGCTACAAGCCTTTAAACCTCTAGGTGTCCCTAGTAGGAGGAGTTTTGTCTCCTGAGGGTTTACAGCTATGCTACCCACAAACATAAATTTCTGCGAAAAATCAAATAATTAAGATGCAAACTCACATGTACAATTCAAAGCCAATGCATACTAGAGCCACTGAATAAAGACTAAAATTATGCCACAAATTTGAATGCATGCATGGTTTTAATGAAAAGCCCACACTCACGACACTCTAGTTTCAAAAACACATTCGTCAAACGCCATAGATATAATTCGCCTTGACTCTAATTCTCACAAGATATTACTCTTTAATTTCACACAGAACCTAGGCAAATACACTCATCAAGCATATGCGAATGAAGTTTTACACAAGAAATTTCAAGATATTATCGCATATGAATTTATAATTGAAAGAACGCTTGATTTTTATGCAACGGATCTCATGAACGGAATCAGACATTAAGAACAAGATAGAGCACATGTTTACCTTTACTCTCGAGCTAGCATTCCCAAAAGATCAATTAGGTCTTTTCTTTGGTTGTAACGGGGCCATTGGGTGTAGGTTAAGAAAGAACGGGAAAAGGATAGCAAACAAACCTAGGATCGAGAAATTCTTCGGCAATCTTCATACTTGGCCGAATTTCTTTGAATTCTTCATTCCACTTGCATCCAGGCTTTTTGAACAATTTTTGTTCATCCTCCTTCTTGAGTTGACTTTGATTTTCACATCACTTCATTGTAAAGCGCTATTCCTTTTCACTTTCATTTGATTCATCATCTCATTCATGTATCTTTTTTTTCAACTTTTTTTAGATGAGAATTTTACATCAATTACATAACTCTTCAAAAACCTTCTTTGCATTTGATCTTCTTGCTTTTCCTTGGTACATGCACTTCACGAGTCACCCATTTCGAATTCTCTTCAATCATCTTCATCACCTCAATATGATCCCAAGCTATAAGGTATGGCTAAATTATGGCTCATTGGGGTTAAGTTAATGTGGGTGATGAAAGAAAAAGGCTTATAGTGTTTGGCTTCAAAATTGGCTATGGAGCACACACATAAAGGTAGGAAATATTTAAGGCATTTTAAGTAGTTCAAGCACACATTGCCTATATCACTTCTAATGGTTCAACCAAAATAAGAGCAAAGTCCACATGTGATATCTTTTATGATGAATGTTCTTTAATATCCAATGCATAACCTATTGAGATCAATTTCTAATGCTAAGAACCTAATAAGTGTTTAGGAGTAGAAACAAAATAACCCTCTATAATGATATTTATGTACGCTTTTTGGCTTAGTGAACTCACAAGGGTAGTCTCCACTATTAATCATGGTAATTCAACTAAGCATCCTATCCACTATTACATCAAGAGTATGTCATAAATTTTGAAAAATGCAATGCAATAGTCTAAGTGGCAAGACATTAGTCTAAACTCAGTAAATAAAGCATATATTACGGCTTTTAAAGCACACAAAAGAATCATCTCAACATGGAGGACAAAAATTCAAAAACTGGTGACTTTTGAAATTGACGTACGCCTGGTATTTAATGCATATCTCTCAAAATACTCAACAAAAGTTAACCAAATTTTAACACAAGAACATAGATATGCAAATAAACACTTTGTATTTAGAAAACATCTCAAAATTCGAATCGGAAAAGTGAGAAAACAGACGACGAAAAACATTCACGTGCAGAATTTTAAAAATAGGGCATCGCCCATGACCTTTGGTCGAAGAAACAATCATAACTTTTAAACCACCGCCCAGAATTTTACATTCTTTATACCGTTGGATTCATATCGAAAAAACGATGAACCCAAAGTGGACAGAAAAATTTATTTCCTCACCAATGAATACAGTTTTAACAAAACTTTTGCCTCAAAAATTTTCAAAACAGGTCACTTTTTCCCAGATTTCAACAAATGGCTCAAAATAAAATAAAATAAAATAAAATACATACGAATTCACACCCCCAAACCTAATCTAAACATTGTCCTCAATGTTTGTATGACATTAAAAGCATGGACAAAGAATAAAGAAAAAGCATGGAAGGCAAGAACTAGAAAAACACAAAAACAAAAGAAAATTAAAAACTAAAATTAAAAAGAAATTACCTAGGTGGGTTGCCTCCCACCAAGCGCTTTATTTAACGTCTTAGCAAGACGGGTGCAAGGACCACTCAACCAAATTCCAATGTCTCAAATTTCCGTTTTCGAGTGATCAAGTCATGGAAAAAAATTTCACGCGCCGGCATGTTCCTACACACAATAAGCAAAAGCAAGTAAATGTTCAATATAAAGTGTGATGAAATAAGTTCAGAAAACCACTTATTCCATTTGCTTTTGTGTAGGCGGCTCGGAAAGGTAATGGGAGGGACATAAGGCTTGAGTTCCTTGTATAGGAGCGGTGCCTCGAAAGGGACATCTTCCGCTTCCTTCACTTTTTCTTCTATCTCCTCCTTTTCTACTTCTTCATCTACAACACTAGAAAAATCATTAGAAAATTCATGGCTCACTATGGTATCGATAATCTCACCATTAGAAGGGATGATAGCAACATCTTCTTGCTCCGGTTGGTTTGGGAATTTTTCGGGCTCCTTCTTTTGAAAAGATTCATCCAATTGCCCAATTTTCACCTGTATCTTCCTTATCGAAGTTTCAATGTTTTGAAACCTCACATTAGTGTCTTGTTCACTTTGATTCAATCTCTGATCCATATTCTGTATGAATTGCTTCATTGTCTGTTCAAGTGATGGTGAGATCGGTTGCTCATAGGTATGGACTTTATTGTAGCTCCTTGAGAAGTTTTGATGATTCCTCCAATCCGAGTTGTAAGTAATGTCATATGGTTTATAACTCGACCACTGACAGTGGGAATTTCCATATGGTTCATTGATAGGATACGGATTGTAGGAATGTTCAAAAGGTTCATGCACAGGCCACAGATTGTAAAAATTCATTGCTTATCAATCTCTCCATTTGTGGCACTAAAGCAGCCAGTTGCATAGCAAATCCATAAAGTGTTTCACTTTCCTCATCATAAGTGTTTTGCCGGTAAAAATCCATTATACCTGAAAGAAAGAAAAGAAAAAGGAAATAAAAAGAAAACAAAATCTAAATAAAAATAAAAATAAACTATTGACTAAGAAAAAAAAAATTAAACTAAAACTATTAACTAAAACTAAAACTAGAATTAATCAATAAATTTAGCTAATCCCCGGCAGCGGCGCCAAAAACTTGATGTGTAAAATCGTGTTATTAAAAACTATACTCGCAAGTGCACGAATCGTGAAGATAAGCCCAACGGCAAGTAAGGTTCGTTCCCACGAGGAAAATATATTTATTAATTAAAACTAATTTTAATTAAAGTTAAACTAAAAGTAACCAAAGATTTGTTTAAGATTTGAATTAAACTAAACTAAATTAAATTAAGCTAAGAAAACAATTAAAGAGAATATGGATGTGATCAAGAGAAGGAAAGCACTAGGTTATCAATGACCCCTAATTATGAACATTCAATGTATGGAATTAATTTGTAAACAAGATTCAATCAATTCTAGGATTCATTCTTTGTCTTTAATGTGACTATTACCGTATGGTCATGGGATGAGTCACGTGTTCCCAATTATTATTCACCTTTGGTCTATGGTGTAAACAACGATTAGAAACCCTTTAATTGCAAGAAATAAGAACCAAATTCTATACTTTGCTTGGTCATGGGATGAGTCACGTGTTCCCAATTATTATTCACCTTTGGTCTATGGTGTAAACAACGATTAGAAACCCTTTAATTGCAAGAAATAAGAACCAAATTCTATACTTTGCTTGGCCTATGCTAAAGATAAAATTCATTCATTCAAAAGAGTATTAATCAAGATTAGGTTTGGTCTATACTCTAACCCTAATTCTCAGATAGTCTTAACCCTAAAATCATGCCAAATAGTTATCCACCCTTGGTCTATGGTGTGAATAAATATTAAAATTAATGAGGAGTTAAGCAATTAAGCACAATGAATAAATCAAGAATTAAATTGATGAAATAATAATTAATCCATTCATGAGCATTCACAAAAGGTTCACATTGATTCCCTAGTTATGAGATTAGTTACACATCATAGAAAAAGAAAAGAAAAGATATTGAGTAGAGAAAACCCGAGATGATCATCAAAGAGCTCCTCCAATTCTTCTTCGTCTTCTTCTACAATGGATGGATGGGTCTTGAGGTGATGTGTGGTGAGGGAGTGATGGGGGATGGCCCCCTTGGTGGCTTGGGACCTCCCTTAGCTTCCCTCCCGAAATTAGGGTTCACAGGGGTTTAAATAGGCTTTAGATGATAAACCAAGTCCTTAAACAACAAGGAAATTGGTTTCCCTTTGGAACTCTACCTTTTTGGGATTTAATTCTTTCCTAATCCACTCAAATTGATTACTTATTGAAGGATGATAAGGATTAGGTGTCAAATTGCTTTCCAAGACTCACACTCATGTCCAAGAAGGTAATATTTCCCGTTCCGACAACTTGCAAAATAAATCCCGTCACTATTTGCGGAATTATGACTGATCTGACTATCGGATACTAAAACGGACATAACTTCTTCTAGAAATATCGGAATTACGATCCGTAAAGTGCGCTAGAAACTAGGGGTGTGTTCGGTGTCGTTTCCTAGACCTGTTTTTTTATTTTTGAGTTTAAAAAATATAAAAAACTTGTTCGGTAAAGCATTTTGAAAAAATCGAAGACAAAAATATTAAAAACAGTTTTTTTCATTTAAAGCTAAAAAGTGACGTCCACCAAAAACAACAATTTGTTGTTCTCAGTTTGTTGTTCTCGTTTTTGATGGGTCCTATGTGTTAAAATATTGTTTGCTTTTACTTTTTGTAATAAAAAAATAATTTTTAACTTATATTTTAATAAGAAAATATCCATTACCTATATTTTAATATTAAAAGTTCCATTACCTGTTAAAAGATTCATATAACAAAATAATTCTACCAGACGTGTTTTTTATGTTTTGATTCTCCAAATATCATTTTCAATCATAGTTACCAGACGCGTTTTTGAATCCAAAAAATCCAAAAATCAATTTTTTAAAATCAATGAAAACCAGAAAACAGAAAACAAAAAACAAAAACGTTACCGAACGGCCCCTAGACTTCTGGGGCTTTCCAAACATAGGTGGTAGGACACACAAGTCAAACCGAGGGGAGAGATATGGGGCCCGCAATCTAGGTGATCTGCACTGGCCGAAATTCAACTTTTTGCTCCTTTTCTTCAAAATAACTTCTAACACCTCTTCCATGGAATGTGACCTATAAATGCTCAACAAACACATAAAATACCTAATTTCACCCAAGTTTAAAGCACAAATAATAGGAAATGGGGACCTAAAATATGTATAGAAATAGACCGATCAGTGTCCCCTTGGCACTTGAAATTCCAGGAATACCCTTAATGTGGATTTTAATTATTAGAACCTTTAAAAGGGAAATCCCAAATTGCCCA